>CM049417.1:13037500-13182500 GCA_026929865.2 Hyperoplus lanceolatus | reverse complement strand
CATTCCTGCTGTCAGCATGCCAATTGCACGCTCCCTCAATGCTTGTGGCATCTGTGGCATTTTGCTGTGAGACAAAACTGCACATTTCAGGGTGGCCTTTTATTGTGGACAGTCTAAGGCACACCTGTGCACTAATCATGATGTCAGATCAGCATCTTGATGTGGCACACATGTGAGGTGGGATGGATTATCTCAGCAAAGCAGAAGTGCTCACTATCACACATTTAGACAGATTTGTGAACAATGTTTGAGAGAAATGGTACAATTGTGTATCTGGAATGAATTTTAGATCTTTAAGTCCATCTCATGAAAAATGGGAGCAAAAACAAAAGTGTTGCGTTTATATTTTTGTTGAGTGTATGTCAGACAGAATATACCATCCTTTGAATCCCTGCCCGCAGATGAGTCATTGTCCAAAATTTTACTGGGCTCACCAGAAGCTAGAAACCTGATTTCATCTTTTGTGGGAATATTTTTAGACCGGCAGGACAAATCTACTTTAAAAATAAAGCAAGCCTGGGAAAAAGACTTAAACATTGGAATAGCTGACGATGTCTGAGAGGGAGCGCTAAAAAGCATAAAATCCTGCTCTATAAACTCGAGGCTTCAGTTAATTCAATTTAAGGTCACACTTAGATTGCACTATTCTAAGGTTAAACTGCATAACATTTTCCCAGATCTTTCGCCTTTATGTAACAGATGTAAGATTGCCGAGGGTACACTTGCTCACCATTTTTGGGAATGCCCAAATCTTTACAACTTTTGGTGTCTTGTATTTCAATGGTATTCTAATGTTTTAAATGTGTCTTTAACTCCTGATCTGGAAACCGCCCTGTTCGGACATTCTACAGCCCTGGAAAAAGTTGTGTATGCATTGTATGTGTTTACTTATTCAGTTTTTTTTTGTCCAATCCATATGTAAAAAAACATAAAACCACTAAAATAAAAGTTAAAAAAAAAAGAACAAGAGCAATACAACAACAAAAACAATAGAAATATACAAACAATACTGTCAAAATAATGATAAAAAAAAAATATATATATATATATACAGTATCTCACAAAAGTGAGTACACCCCTAACATTTCTTCAAATATTTCATTATATCTTTCCATGGGACAACACTGAATAAATGACACTTTGATACAATGTAAAGTAGTCAGTGTACAGCTTGTATAACAGTGTAAATTTACTGTCCCCTCAAAATAACTCGACACACAGCCATTAATGTCTAAACTGCTGGCAACAAAAGTGAGTACACCCCTAAGAAAAAATGTCCAAATTGGGCCCAAAGTGTCAATATTTTGTTTTGCCATCATTATTTTCCAGCACTACCTTAACCCTCTTGGGCATGTAGTTCACTAGAGCTTCACAGGTTGCAACTGGAACCCTCTTCTACCCATTCATGACGACATCAAGGAGCTGGTGGATATTAGAGTCCTTGCGCTCCTCCATCTCCCGTTTTAGGATGCCCCAAAGATGCTCAATAGGGTTTAAGACTGGAGACATGCTTGGCCAGTCCATAACCTTTACCCTCAGCTTCTTTAGCAAGCCAGTGGTCGTTCGGAGGGGTGTTTGGGGTCGTTATCATGTTGCAGTACTGCCCTGCGGCCCAGTTTATGAAGGGAGGGGATCATGCTCTGCTTCAGTATGTCACAGTACATGTTAGAATTCAATGAACTGTAGATCCCCAGTGCTGGCAGCACTCATGCAGCCCCAGACCATGACACTCCAACCGCCATGCTTGACTCTAGGCAAGACACACTTGTCTTTGTACTCCTCACCTGGTTGCCGCTCCACACTCTTAACACCATCTGAACCAAATACATGTATTTTGGTCTCATCAGACCACAGGACATGGTTGCAGTAATCCATGTCCGTAGTCTGTTTGTCTTCAGCAAACTTTTTGTGGGGTTTCTTGTGCATCATCTTTAGAATAGGCTTCCTTCTGGTTTGACAGCCATGCAGACCAGTATGATGCAGAGTGCGGCGTATGGTCTGAGCACTGACAGGTTGACCCCCCACCCCTTCAAGCCCTTCAGCAATGCTGGCAGCACTCATACGTCTATTTTCCAAAGCCAACCTCTGTGTACGACGCTGACCATGTGCACTCAACCTTCGTAAACTGGGCCGCAGGGTGGTATTGCAACATGATAACGACCCCAAACACACCTCCAAGACGACCAGTGGCTTGCTAAAAAAGCTGAGGGTAAAGGTTATGGCCTGGCCAAGCATGTCTCCAGACCTAAACCATATTGAGCATCTTTGGGGCTTCTTAAAACGGAAGGTGGAGGAGCGCAAGGTCTTTAATATCCACCAGCTCTGTGATGCAGTCATAAATGGGTGGAAGAGGGTTCCAGTTGCAACCTGTGAAGCTCTAGTGAACTCCATGCCCAAGAGGGGTAAGGCAGTGCTGGAAAATAATGGTGGCCACACAAAATATTTACACTTTGGGCCCAATTTTTTAATTTTTTTAAGGGGTGTACTCACTTTTGTTGCCAGCAGTTTAGACATTAATGGCTGTGTGTCGAGTTATTTTGAGGGGACAGTAAATTTACACTGTTATACAAGCTGTACACTGTCTACTTTACATTGTATCAAAGTGTCATTTCTTCAGTGTTGTCCCATGGAAAGATATAAAGAAAAATGTGAAGAAATGTGAGGGGTGTACTCACTTTTGTGAGATACTGTATATATAGGGGAGAGTGGCCTAAGTTGTGCGGTTGGGGAAGTGTGCCATCCCTTGTTTCTAGAAAACCATAGAAGAAATTGGAAATGTAACCACATATTTAAGAAGAGCCATCCATTTAACTCATCCTGTAAAGAGGGGAGAAACATGGAATAAGATATAAGGACATTTAAGCTCTAAAAACAGTTTTTTTGCCTTTCAAAGTAAAATTTCCATGATCAAGGTTTTTTGATCATTGTGTCTGAACAATTCTAGACACGTTTGAAAACATTTGACACATTTTAGTGCTTTAGTATGCTACATTTTGAGTCTATACACTTAGCACGATGTCAGCCCTAAACTGCTGCATCATGCCTATTATCCAAAATTCTGGGGTTGGGGTGATTTGTGCCAAATGGCCTATGTGAGTTATAAGTAAGTAAGTAAGTAAAATATATTTATAAAAGCACATTTATGACAGTTTGCACTGTCCAAAGTGCTGTACATAGTGCATTCAGTAGATAAACAATGAAGGTAAAATAACAATAACAAAAATAAAAGACATAAAGCCCATACATCCACAAATATAAACAAAGATAGTAGTGCAGAGGTAAGATAGTTAATGGGGAGGAAAAACCAGGGTGTAAAGATGGGGTTTGAGCCTTGATTTAAAAGCAGGAATGGAGGGGGAATCACATTTGTCAGATGGTAGTCACAAGCACGGAGCAACTAGTGCGAAGTACATTTCTGAGAGTTGTGCCAGTGGCATGGCTGTATACGCTGGTCACCAAAAAGAAAGTGATTGTCTACAGTAGCTCAGAAGAGACTGACATCTCCATTCCACTTAACGACACCACTGATGAGAGTTCAGATGGCCAGAAAGATGATAATGGTGACTTTGTCATTGTGAGCTTTGCAGGCAAAACCACCTAGATCTGCTAGGCCTTGTTTAAGAAAATTGACCTTCAATCTTTGTAAAATATTTACTTTATTTACTTTAAATAAACCTTAAATAAGGAATTTCCTTATGGATTTGTCTTGCATTACAGTTTATGAGATATATATCAATGGCACAATTTACCCCATGGTATTCTCTCTTGTGGCACAACTTACACCACACCGGGGGCAAGTTGTGCCACAAGACAACTTTTCTTCCGAAAGCTATATTTCTTAAACAGTTTATTCCAGATCCAAAGTTTTTATTGCCAGGGATGCACAACATCCTGAAATATATGTACATATTTGAGTTGGAGACATAACTGTCAAGGCCTCACTTTAAAATCACTTTGAGTAAAAAGTTGCACAACTTAGGCCACTCTCCCCTATACACATAAACTGTACATTATAAATAATAATAATAATAATAATAATAATAATAATAATAATAATAATAATAATAATAATAATAATAATAATAATTTACAGTTTTTCACAATTGCTTAAACACATTTCCTGATAGACTACCTCACTTTTTCAAACCCCTAAACACAAATCTCAAAACTCAAACACAAAATGCTAAATCCTTCACTTCTCTTCACAAAATGGTGTTTTCTTTTCAAATGACAAACACACACATCGTATGACTAGATATTTCTAGCACTCATTGAACACTGGTGTGCTGAATGGAAAACACTATAGTATAAATGCAAACCACTATATGAATGCTTTATCAGTAGAATTATGCCTTAGCATGTTCATACACTTTCACCTACAGTAACAACAAATACTTTACGGTTTTTGCTGAATGCTTACACACATGTTGCAGACTTTGGCCCACTGTGTCAAAACTTAACACAAAGGCCGAATAGGACAAAGCACATGGAGATAAACTTATACGGCAAAATGAAACTCTTGAAATAAAACCTAACGATCCCATTTCAAAACTGTTTTTAGCATCAAAACAATACACACATGCACTTTTTAATTACTCTTTCCTAGCAGCAACAACACACAGATGTGCTTTATGCAAAACACAGCTGTATTCAGTACTTTGGATGGTTTTTGACTTTAAAAGTCTCATACAGATTTTTTTTGTGAAAAATTGATCCACTACAGTTGATCTAGACCAGCCAAACTTTTTTAGCCGCGCACCCCCTTTTATGTCCCAACCGGGTTGACGCACCCCCAATCCCCCACACCTTTAAAAAAATAAATGCAACAAGCTTTTTTATAGCCATATTAAAGGTGGCATGTTCAATCATGCTCAAATGACCAGAACACACATGATAAAATAATCACAATCACAACAAGGGGCAGAAAGCAGATAAAATGGGGAAAATATTATAGCCTAATATTTTGAGTCACATTGAGCAATAATTGCAGCAAGTTTAAATGACCGTGGAGCAAACAACCCCGTCACCATAACACAGGTTATGGAAATAAAATTAGAACGCCAGTAATTTTAAATAAATTGTGAGAATGAATGTAGAGGCCACAAACTAGGTGCACTTATGCGTAGAAGAAGATAACTTCGCTTAATTTTGAATAGCCTCCATTTATTTATTAATTAAAATTCAAGTTTTTGATTCTAAATTTTACAAAGGAAATGTTTATTTACATGTCTTTATTGTGTGGGGAAAAAACACTGTATCGTATTGGTCCAAGTATAAGACAACCCCGATTATAAGACGAACCCCTGTTTTTCAAAACTCAACTCAATCAATTTTATTTATTTAAATAATATACGAAAATAAAAAACGCATTGAAAAAAACACTTTTCTTCATTGCAGATAAACAGTAGGATAGTGCAAATAGACCGAACTCTGATGTGTTTACCACATACTATTCTTCACACGCAAATTCCTCTGCCCGCTGTCATCTCTCTATGCTCTGGTTGGGTTGTGGCATAGCCTCATCCTCGCTGCTGTCCTCGGCATCTGAGACGCAGCATTTATTTAATGCTCATAGTTAATCACATAGCCTAGTGCTGAAACGAAAGCTATCAACGCCGTGGTTTAAGGCTGAAATGATAACCGAGGCACGTTACAGTTGTCGAGGGGAAGCCCTCCGAGATCTCCATTAGTTTCAGTTTACAGCCGACAAAGTGACAATCACAACGACCGCATAGACAGAGCATGGACAGTGTTTTAATGAAGCCTCTCATTCTTAAAATCATTAGGGCTTTGATGCAAATGATGAAATCTGAATATGACAGCGCAGTTGGCATCTCTCCTGAGCACAACTGCAGCAGCTAAAAAGCCACAGTTGATCGCTCTGCCGATTCCTGCCTCTGATACGTTGACTCGCAACATAATGATTTGAGGCTTTGAATCGGCTTCGTCGATGTCCCGTGCCTCTTTTTTCTCTCCACACGAAGCGTTCTCTCTCCAAGCGCACAAACGCCCCGGCCGCTTCTGAGAGCACAGCCAGTGTTCCACCCGATTAAAAAAAGAAAATAAACACAACTTGGAAAACACTACCCGACTTTTTACGACCTATTTCCGCGAAAATAAAACCCTCTTATACTCGGACCAATATGGATTGTGTAATGATCAGACGCCATTACATTTTTCATCTCGCGCACCCCCTAGCAGCAGCTCACGCACCCCCAGGGGTGCGCGCACCACACTTTGGGAATCCCTGATCTAGACACATGAAAACAAAATAAACGCTTCAGATTTTTTTTTTTTTTTTTGCCATTTCAGGTTTTTGCAAAAGTAAAAAAAGAAATGGTACAACTAGAATGTTCTACAAAACATAGTGTTCTAGGGGAATGATTGGAAGACATTTAGGCAATGGATCCTGTCTCCTGTTGGCATCAGGCCACTTCACCTCATCCACGTCACAGGCAATGTCCTCCCTTGCCAAGCAACGGGGGAAATATCGCCTTGCGTGCCGTATCCAACCTTTTGCAGAATTTTTTGGAAAGATTGATCCACTATATTTTCAATTAGAAAAGAAAACAAGTTTATATTGCAATTTCATGGTTTTGGCCAACAAAAGAAAAAAACACAACGAATAGGTAGGATCGCAGTTCAACAAGCAATTCAGTGTGTCACTATGAACTCTGAAACAATTACAGTAAAAAAAAAGATGTGTTGTAAGGAACGGGGCGAGTGGATTATGAATCCTTTGGATACCGCCTCCCGTTTGTGTCTGGCTACATCGCCTTATCAACATCACATGCAATGTCATCCTTTCAGAAGCAACAGCAAAAATATTCCTGATATCCAGTCTAAATGTCCTAATTATGGAGCTATTGTTTTGTTGGGCTGGAATCTCAGACCAGCCTCCTATATTGTTAGGCCATGATCTATAACATGGTCCACTATAGTGACCCTGTCTCCGTCTGTTGTCTCCTTTGTCATCGTCCTCCTGCCGCTCTCTTTTGTCCTCTTCTCCTGACTCTTACTGTCTCACAAAGGAGCTGAGTTCACCTGAGGTCTATGTGTAATGCTAAGGCTCACACTGATTGGTATTATATTAGCTTTATTTTTTATTTTTCATGTGTGTGAATCTGTGTGCTTTTCCAATTTTAGTTGTGTTTTGTATTTTAAATAGATGTGTTTTCCAAAGGATTGCAGGTGATTTCCTTTTTGACCAATGTGTCTTATGTATAACACTGTGTGTAGAGTTTTGCAAAAAGTGTGTTGGAGAATTTCAAACACAGTGCAAAGCACTTATTGTGTTAGTAGGGTTGGTGCTTGTGTTTAGGGCATGGTCACCAAAGTTAGAGGTTGTGATGCTTTGGGCCTAGCAACCACTATTAGTGTGTAAGCATTAGGCAAAAACTGTAATGTCTAGTATTTTCTAAACTGTATTTTATGTTTCCTTTATCAGATTTTTTAAATGTATATACAGTATTATCTGTAATTTTTAACCTGTACTGGATATAGTATTGTATGTGTGTTGTTGTTTGCTGGGATAACAGTGTTATGCAGACTACTGCACACATCTTTGGTTGTGATTTTCCATGTTGACTGATTTGGGTGTATGGAGAGAAATAAATTATATTTTCCTCAATCTGCAGCATTGGTCTTGTCAGTGTTTGGTGAACTTATTGTATATTTGCACTTTCTCTGTGTACTTTTTATACATTACTCAAATCACTGAGAAGTAGAATTACTAAAAGTGTTTAAGGTTAGCAACAGCAGTGTTTAACTGGTTCAGACAGAATTAAGTCATATGAAAAGTGTGTGTTTCATATGGTAACAAAATATGTTTTTTATAAAATAGTGTATAGTTTTGAAAAGAGTATTTCATTTTGCAAAGGGTCTGAGATGTTTTGGTACTTGAGTGTTTGGTGGGCTAATTGTGTCTAATGTTTTGAAAAATCGGGCCCTGTTTTCAAAATCGTGCTTAAGCAATCAAAAAAAACTGTAGTGTTTCTGTTTGGGCTTGGATTGTTCTGTAGGAATGGCTTGGTAAAGGGAAGTTTAGTAGAGGTCCCCTGCTGGATGTGTTGCCCCCGGGGCCCCGACCTTCTCTCTCTCTCTCTCTCTCTATCTCTCTCTCTCTCTCTCTCTCTCTCTCTCTCTCTCTCTCTCTCTCACACCAAACACACACATGGATAGAAAAAAGTGATGACTATAAACTATTTATTCAGTAAATAATAAATTAATTGACAGTTATGAAACCGCACGTAGCAGGAAGTAATTGTGTACCAGAACACGTTGAGCCTTGTTTTGTTGAGGTATCAGTGACTCTGCACATAGAAAATCTCAGAGGTGACACCTGTGGTTTTACACACTAAAACCTACAACATACTGTATTTGTAGCTAAGCAGCAATTATCACCTACTGATTAGCTGTCATGTGTTTATCAACTGTAGATTAAGGTAATTATCACCAGTGCTTACTCACCAAATGATACAATCACAATATATTGTAGGTTCGATACAATCAGGGAAGATTCTCACCTCAAAGTCATTGTTGGTTTTGGTTTTGACTCAAAGAATGAACTTTGACTGTCAAGATTTCGCCAAATTTAGTTGAGAATTGCTGGGAAAAATTAGGTTTTTACAGCTGAGGAAGGCCAAATTTTCAGTCGAAAAGTGTTTTTCTGAGCATATAGCTCTTGTGAGGACTTAATTTACTTTCTGCAATAAGAAAAACAACATTAGAACATCTACACTACATTGACCAATTTGACAAATAAAGGATCTCGGACATTTCTTTCCTCCAGGCAGATTTAAAATAATAATTGGTATAAGTACTATTTTAAATATTTGAAGGTCCATAAACTGTTTGCATACATAATCTCCCAATTGTAAGTGAGCTGGACTAATGACACAAAATGTAGCTACTGAAGTGAGCCCTTCATTCACCATTAAGAAAGGAAACAATGCTGATGTTTTATTGTAATTGACTTCTGTAAATCATAATTATGAGTCAGTATCATAATGACATGAAAAGCTATCCTAATTACATAACACCCATTATTACAAGATGATGACAATTTATTTTCTTTGTTAAAAATGCAGTTCACGCCCATGAGTAATAACTGACGTGTAAACTTGTGTGTAATATTGCAAACAGTATGCTTGGATTAGATTATCAAGTTTTCTGTACTCGGGCTGCACGGTTATTACAGTATTATCTACTTTCAGTGGAATTATATTTTTAATCTTATCATTCTGCAAAAAAGAAATACACTGTTGAGTAATACTCAGAGTAAACCTTATACACATAATTGACACAAAATAAGACCTTTTGGATAATATTTGGATTCATTCAGAATCATTTGAAGGTTCACCGTTGTGAAAACGTTTTTAAGTAACCCTGACAGGGAAATGAAAATCCATTAATTAACCTAAATGATGCAGGAAGATGACACTGGTGGTGTGTTTCTCTTTCTCTGCACTTGTGACTCATAAACCCAGTAGACAAAGCTATGCCAGGATTGTGAAAAAAGTACCCACCATTTAATTGTAATGCTTGAGTCTTTTGTTGTTCAGTGTGATGATAGCGATGATGATGATAGATGTAGGCACACCTTTAGACTTACTGCCAACACAAACATTCCTCAGTGCTTGATCGTGACTCTACATCCTTTTGTCGTACATATTGCGCTGGTTTCTTTTTATAGCTTTCATTTGTGCTTTTCCAACGTCACTACCTTTTTTTATTGTTAGATCCACACATTGCATCAGGCTGAAAGTGTTCGGCTGGAGCTGTTTGACGTATGTACGTAAAATATTACATCACAAATCCGAATAGTTCACTAGCAGTGGTCTAACGTTTCCAAAGATACCAAATATGAGCTGGGGGTGGGCGAGTATTTTTTCAAAAGAAAACTTGAATATTCTCTGAGATTAATGTCCTCATTTTACATTTAAAACAATCTGAACATTTGGCACACATCTTTTCATTTTGTGATTTTGGATCAACTTTATCAAGTCTAATGAGGTCATCCATGGCATACACTTCAAGAAACCCATATTTTCAGACAATATTTCAATTTCACACAATGATGTAGCCATCAAAAACATTGCATTTTGATCTAACACATAATTTTCCTCCTCAGCAGATAAGAGTTAGTCCAGTTTGCATTACATTACATGTCACTAAGCAGACACTTTTATCCAAAGCAACTTACAACTGGAGGTAGGCACACATTCATACACTGATAGCAGCAGCTACCACGTAGGGCGCAAACTAACTATCGGGAGCAATTGCATCCCGTGTCCTTCTTTACAGGATTTAAAATTGAGGAAATATTGAGTAGAGTTTGACCGACTAATCAGGCCAATATGTCTGATGTGTCTGACACATTGAAACATAAAATTAACATCAACATCACTCTCCAGACACACTCCCCGCATTCATTGAGACTGCGCCCTGACTTAGTGACCTTTTATAATGATTAATGGCAGCAGACAGATACTGTGAACATGTGTATTAAGGCGTCGTAATTAGTTAAGCACAGGCACATTGTTTGATTGTTCACAGCGTCTGTAGGATGATTACTTTACTTAAGGCGTTACAGGACGCAGGAATGTCGCACCTTAAGTGAGATTATACTCAGGTAACCACCGACACACTCCATCAGAATTGTCTTAATTCTGGGTATTGGAGACATGCCTCTGCAATATGAACAACTTGGGCTTTCTTTTATTGGTAGTAAAATACAGGTATACCTTTCTCTGCATTTTACTGACAGGATGCTACAGTTTAGATTCTCTTAGTTTCTACCTCCAAGAATGAGTCAAGAAATAAATCGATTGCTAAAAGAGAAACAACATTTTTGAAAAACATAATGAATTATACATTTGAATACATTGCAATTGAAATTAATTGAACTTAGAGACTGTTTTGATAACTATTACATTAGTTTATTTATATGATGCAAGATGGTCTAATAAAAGACACCTGTGAGAGGGTGTGTTGAAGGCCTGGTGAATGGTAACATGGGAGAAAAGATGCAAACACAAACATGTCTTCCACTCACACCATTCATCTCTGCCACGTGTTTGTTCTGAAAAGAAAGAATAATAAATAAACCGACGTTTCGCAGCCAAGCCGACGCTTCCTTCTACGCTTTGAAAGCAAGAGAAGTAAGGAAAGTGTGAACTACGATCAAATCAAATGTCGTTTAAAACTCAATTCAATGTTTTGTTTAAGTTTGAATGTTCTGCATCTAAAACTCTGGCTTTGAAAAGGCGCTATAGAAATATACTTTATTATTATTATTATAATTTTTTTTAATATTAAGAATCAAGAAGGTTTATTGTCATATGCACAATAAATACAGAAGCTGTCATTGGCAAGGAAATTCTTAAGTCCCAGGCTCCTCTCAACAATGCAATATAGAAAAATGTGTAATAGAAGCACAGAAGTGAAGAGAAGCACACAAGTGAAGAGAAGCACACAAGTGAAGAGTGAAACCTTCACATTCACATTTGACTCAATAAAAACATTTTTTTTATTTCTTATCCAACCTGTTTTACCTCATGTGATGTTCACATTAACAATAGGTGGCATGTCAGTTGATACAATAATCTTGTGTGATGAGACAGAGGGCTCCAGCCGCGCCTTTCTCTGGAAACCATCACATACTTCCGCAGCAGCCGGGTTCAGCTGCATTCACATTTGCCTTATCAACTACTCATTTCAATGGGAACAGGCTACATTGACCTGACCTGTCTTTACATGACCTGACCTTTCAGCTTTTCACTCCCTGTTCTCTCATACAAAAGAACATGTGAACACACGAGAACAATAGTACATTGCACATAAACAAATAGATTGACTTCTCTAGTCATCTGTATGTGTGTCTGTGTTTGGAATTTTGTTATATCATATTCTGTCTGTCAGTGTGTTGAGGGTGTAAATCCAAACTACAAAGGTGTGCAGTAGTTTCTTCACCATGTCTACCCCTGTGTGTGAAAGAGATATTTTCCCAAGGCCTGTGCATTTAAGAGAGGCTGCTGAGCCATTACCTCTCTCTTTATAGTGCCTTGCTATGGCATAGTCCATGTTCCCGTTCCATCCTGATTGCAGCTTTATGTTCTGCAATGTGTAGTTTGAGGGAATGTTTTGTCCCCCCCGTAGATTTCCCCACATAGGCAAATAAATTGGTAAATCAGATGGGTGGAAATGCAGTGATTAAGGTCATTGATGGTGTATTTTTCTCCTGTTTAAGGGGGCTTTGAAGAATCTATCAGAGCAGTCTGTACATCTTCCACAGCAGTAATGACCCTCTAGTTGTCGATGGTTAGTTTTAGAGCTGGCGAACATGAACACGGAAGAGAGCAGACAGGTCCTACCCCTTTTAAAACCAAACTTATTTGGAGTAGCAGCAAGGGTTTTAAGGTTGGGTTGAGTTTTTTCCAGTGTTTCAATATAATTCCCTGAATTTCCTTTAATTTCTTGTTGAATTCAGACATAAATGTAGCCCTGTCGTCCCAGGTTTGGTTGACATGAGTAGGACAAGGAGATTATTACAATTTTGTGTTTTTGCTTTATGGAAAGCTTTGGTTATACTGTGCATTATTTGTATCCTGCATTTTTTTTTTCAATTTTGTCAATTTGGGATGTTTTCTATCATTCTTTTTGGGTGATGGCCCTGTGCATGCAGAATGGTGTTTCTTACAGTGGCTTTACGGAAGAATGTGGTTTAAATTTTACCTTTGTTGTGTCATTAATCTTTTTTTTTTTGTAAGATTTTTTTTGGGGCATTTTTATGCTTTATTGATAGTGTAGAGACAGAGTTGAAATGGGGCAGAGAGGGGAGTGACATGCAGAGCACGACCGCGGGCTGGAATCAGGCCCGTGGGGAATCAGGAATCAGGCCCTACCAACTGAGCTAAGGGCGCCCCCTTGTGTCATTAAGCTGAATCAACATGTCAAGGAATTGGATTTCAGTTTGACTTTATGCCATAGGGAATTTTAGAGAAGTGTGAAGTCTGTGCTGTCGCTGTTTTTTTTTAAAAATATTAACATTTCCTCTTTAGTTCCTGTAACGCATAAAAGGATGTCATCAATAAATCGCTTCCAAAATTGCTGGTAAATGAACCACAGGTGTAGAAGGATATTTAACTTTGAAAAAAAATCACATTGTTTTTGCGATATCCAGTTATTGTTTGGTGCTTTATCCAGAATGATGTTCCTTTTGTTCATCAAACGTTATTTGGGGTCTGCTGGTAATGATTGATAGAATGTTATATTATGCAGCTGCTGAATTGCTTCAGCCACTGAATCATGTGTTTTGATTGACAATAGCGCCCCCTATTGTCAGCTCTTCCTCTGCCCAGAATGAGCCTGATGAATCTGTGTTTGAAACGCATCGCTCTGAATTAAAGATATCCTGCAAGTTTTCAGGTCTAAAGTGAAATTGTAATATGTCGCCACATACAGTATGTAGTATTTTTTCCTTGTTATACACACACACACACACACACACATCTATATATATATATATATATATATATATATATAAAAATCACACAATTACAAGTTTCATACATATTATTATGAAGTGAAATATAATTTTGTACAACAATTATATGTTTTCATCCCAAAAAATGCACATGACGTATTTTGACTGTAGTAATACGACTAGAAAATGACAGTAATATATTCCAGAAGTCTTAGACGGAACTTCAAGTTGAAGCCTAGATCACACCTCAGATTTGGCAATGTATACGCCTGTACGAAGAACAGCAGCTTAACAGGATAGTGGCGACGGCCAGCAGCCACCCCCCCCCCCCCAGTCCCCCGCCCACACACACACACACACACACACACACACACACACACACACCCACACAGACACACACACACACACACACACACACTACCTAACCCCACCATCACCATTAACGAGAAACTGATCATTTTTATTTTTATAACTGCCTTTTTAACACTGTTGGAGCTGGAACATTTTTGTATAATTTCTGTATGCACAGCTGTGGAATGACAATAAAGTAAAACTTCATCTAAAAAAACAGTTTGAAGTATCACATAAAGTGTGTACTTTCAGGGTTCAGCCACAGAGAGTCACTGTAGTGTTGTTATGAAGTTGTGGACCTATATCACATAAGAAGTAAGCCAAAATGACTGATAGCAAATGTATTTATTAAGTGAGCCAAAACATGCCAACAAGAGCATTCAGTGGTCCTTTATGTTAAATATAGGCCACTTGCTTTGCATTATGATACAGTACATTCTTGTAAAACTAAAATGACTAAAACAAAAAGAGAATAATAAACAACAAAATAAATGTATTTTGCTGTATTCAGTTTTGTTCATTGTTGAGCTTTTACAAAGATGCACTCAGGAAGCCTTGCAGCCAGGCCATATAAACTGTCAGTCCACATGGATGAAGAACTATAATATAGAGATTCTATGATGTTTGAATGGAGGGTTCTCTCTGGTGCTTTGAATTGATGCTAAAAACATCTGTGTGAAAGGCAGGATTGTGAAGCTATTATATTTAGAGCTTTAATCATAATACCACTGCATATTTTGATACTTTATGTATATTTTTTAGTACAGTACAGTACACACACACGTGCACACACACAACACACAACACACACACACACACACACACACACACGCACACACACACACACACAATAATCCTTGCATTATAGTATGATATTCAGGGTTTTGGTGTGGTTAGTACTGTTATGTACAAGTAGTTAATTGCACCGGCAGTGCCAAGAATGATGGAACAAATTTTGTATGGCTACTTTAATAACTTACTCTATATTTAGATAAATTTGCTCAGTCAAGGCAGGAAGCTTAAAGGCGAACTAATTGGAATGAGTGAAAATCTAACCAAGAGAAACGCTTATCTGGCCTACCAAGCAAGAGGATTAAAAAAAGGTGGACAGGTACAACAAACCTGGACGAGAGATGGAAGAATCTTCATCAAAATGAATGGAGCTACACCTGAAGAAGCTAAAATTGTGCAAATCAGAACCGAGGAAGATCTGGTTCAATTCCGGAGGGAAGAGGACCTGAACGACTCAAGCAGCGAGGATGAGTAACACAACTGATTGGATAAATGATCATGAAAGGCTGGAGTTATTAGCTAATCATTATGTGGAACCCACATTTTCGGACCCAAATGAAATAATTGACCCAGACAATCATTTCTACAATATCGGGAAAAAAGACTGTCATTACCATACTGAGGATCAATTCATAAGACACTTTCATTCAAATGGAAAATTGTCCATCATTCATTTTAATAGCAGAAGTCTCTACACAAATTTTTCACAGATTAAGGAATATCTACAGAAATTCAGCAACCCGTTTAACATCATTGCCGTATCAGAAACATGGATTAATGAAGGCAAAGGCATGGACTTCCAATTAAAGGGGTATAAACTGGTTTGTGTCAACAGAATGAACAAGAGAGGGGGAGGAGTGGCCCTTTTTGTGGATGAAAATATAAGGTTTGAAATCGTAAATAGCATGTGCACTGCAATTGATAACCTATTGGAATGTGTGACTATTGAAATTCTAATGAAGGATAAGTGTTTAATTATCAGCTGTGTGTACAGAACACCCGATTCAAAAATGGAAGACTTTATAGAATACGTGGGAGAACTATTTTCTAAGTCAAATCAAAAGAAGATATTTATCTGTGGGGATACAAACATTGATTTACTAAATACTACTAATTCACTGACTGAAGAATTTGTAAATACATTGCATGTTATGGGTATTCAGCCCTTAATTACAAGGCCAAGCAGGATTACAGTAAATAGAGCCACATTAATAGACAACATATTTACGAATGTTATGGGGGATGAAATAGAAAGTGGACTCCTGATTAATGACATAAGCGACCATTTACCTGTATTTGCTATATACGATTGGAAACAAAAGTTGCAGCAGAGAACAAACAAAGATATATTTGTAAGGTTGGAAACTGATGAGAGGATAGAAGCACTGAAAAATGACTTATTGACGCAAAATTGGGACTCTGTATACAAGGGGAAGGATGTTAATGCAAGTTTCGATTTATTCCTGCAGATATTTCAAAGGCTGTATGATAAAAATTGTCCACTTAAAAAAAGGGCCTTAAAGCAAAGACATGATAAACAGTGGCTAACTAAATCCTTGATAAATGCTTGCAAAAAGAAAAATACATTGTACAAAAGATTCATAAAAGCAAGGACACCAAAGGCGGAGTTAAAATATAAAACCTATCGTAACAAGCTAAATAACATTCTCAGAGACTGTAAAAAGAAATATTATGGTAAGTTCTTAGAAACAAATGCAAATCAACCCAAAAAATTGTGGGACATAGTAAATACAGTGTTAAGAAATGACAGCAGAATACATAATTATCCTCAGTATTTCCATGAAAATAACGTTAAGTTTGAATGCATGAACACTGCGGTAAATAAACTAAATTAATTTTTTGTTAATATTGGACCTAATTTAGCAAAAGGGATCTGTGGGAAGAGTGTAGGGGAGTCTAGTGAAAACGAAGCGTCTCTTCAACACTCCTTGTTTTTGAAGCCAGTCGAGGCCAACGAGATAAGGGAGATATTGCTTGGAATGAAAACAAAGACCTCTAGAGACGCGCTAGGGTTTCACATGAAAGTAATCAAATCAGTGCAAGAAACTATTATTAAACCCCTAACACACCTTTTTAACCTATCTTTTCAAACAGGCATTTTTCCTTCTAACATGAAAGTAGCTAAGGTTATACCATTACATAAGAATGGTGATGAACATTAATTTACTAATTATAGACCAGTCTCACTTTTAACACAATTTTCTAAAATTCTGGAAAAGTTATTCAGCAATAGACTTGATGAATTCATTACTAAACATCAACTTCTGTATGACAGTCAATTCGGCTTTAGAAAGAATCATTCCACCGCACTGGCCTTGGCTGAATCGGTAGAAATTATTAGTAATGCTATTGATCACAAATTGTACTCTATAGGAATTTTTTTAGACCTCAAAAAAGCATTCGACACTATTAATCATGACATCCTTCTTAATAAACTGGAGAATTATGGCATTCGAGGTTTGGCACATTTCTGGGTCAGAAGTTATTTACATGACAGGAAACAATTTGTGAAATTAGGGGAGTTCACATCGACATGCTTAGATATTGTTTGTGGGGTCCCTCAGGGGTCAATCTTGGGGCCGAAATTATTCCTGCTTTATATAAATGACATATGTAAAGTGTCAAAGTCTTAAGGTTAATTTTATTTGCTGACGAGTCGACACAAACATCTTCTATTCGGGGAAAGATCTGAATAATATGGTTGAGATCGTAAACATTGAATTGACTAAGTTACATGAGTGGTTAAACCGAAATAAGTTATCACTAAATTTAGAAAAAACTAAATTCATGATGTTTGGCAGGAGAGCATCAGATGTCGCTGTAAAAATCAAGGTAAATGGGATTGAAATTCAAAGGGTCAAGCAACACAAAGTCCTAGGGGTAATAATTGACGATAAATTAAGCTGGAAACCACAAGTTAGCCATCTCAGGGGCAAAATAGCCAGGAGTATTTCTATACTTTGGAAAGCACAACATTGTTTCAATCAAAAGGCCTTACTTGTATTATACTGGAGTTTAGTTTCCCCACATCTGCATTACTGTGCTGAAATATGGGGAAACACTTACAACCCGTTGGAGATTCTTCAAAAGAAAGCAATACGAATTATTTACCAAGCCAATTACAGGGCACACACTAATAACTTTTTTATTGAAGGTAGAATTCTCAAATTACGTGATGTGGTAAATTACCACACAGTACAAATTATTTACAAGGCTTCAAAAAAAAGCCTTCCTAACAGTTTACAAGTAATGTTTGAAGACAGAGAAGTATTGCATGATTTAAGAAGAAAAGATAAATTCACTGAGAAAAATATACGGACCACACTTAAATCCTTTTCGATTTCTGTAAAGGGTATTAAGCTGTGGAATGGACTTGATGAAGTTGTCACAGGGAGTTGCAGTTTGCGCAATTTCAAAGCAAATTATGTTTCAAAAATTATTGAAAATTACAGACTAATAACCTGAGCACAATGTCAATGTCACTTACATATCAATATTGTAAAGAATAATACAGGCCAGCAGTCAGACTTGTTTTTGAATACTTTTGCAGAAGTGTTTTGACTACCAGTTAAGAAATGGAACAGGCCAAATACAAGGCCACTTCACACTTTATACACTTGGCATTGTCACAGAGAAACTGAACTGTGCTGAACTGATCTTAAAAGCTGAAGCAATTACATTAAAATTGATTGTTTATTGGACTGCAGATTCTTTAAAAAAAAAAAAAAAAAAAAAAAAAAAATATGTGTATGTGTGTGTATATGTATGTATATGTATGTATGTATATATATATATATATATATATATATATATATATATATATATATATATATATATATATATATGTGTGTGTGTGTGTATGTACAGTATCTCACAAAAGTGAGTACACCCCTAACATTTCTTCAAATATTTCATTATATCTTTCCATGCGACAACACTGAATAAATGACACTTTGATACAATGTAAAGTAGT
Organism: Hyperoplus lanceolatus; assembly: GCA_026929865.2. Lineage (NCBI taxonomy): Eukaryota > Metazoa > Chordata > Actinopteri > Uranoscopiformes > Ammodytidae > Hyperoplus > Hyperoplus lanceolatus. The sequence continues at coordinate 13,163,877 of CM049417.1, read as the reverse complement.
CAGTGTACAGCTTGTATAACAGTGTAAAGTTACTGTCCCCTCAAAATAACTCGACACACAGCCATTAATGTCTAAAGTGTTGGCAACAAAAGTGAGTACACCCCTAAGAAAAATTTTTCCAAATTGGGCCCAAAGTGTCAATATTTTGTTTTGCCATCATTATTTTCTATCACTGCCTTAACCCTCTTGGGCATGCAGTTCACTAGAGCTTCACAGGTTGCAACTGGAACCCTCTTCTACCCATTCATGACGACATCAAGGAGCTGGTGGATATTAGAGTCCTTGCGCTCCTCCATCTCCCGTTTGAGGATGCCCAAAAGATGCTCAATAGGGTTTAAGACTGGAGACATGCTTGGCCAGTCCATAACCTTTACCCTCAGCTTCTTTAGCAAGCCAGTGGTCATTCGGAGGTGTGTTTGGGGTCGTTATCATGTTGCAGTACTGCCCTGCGGCCCAGTTTATGAAGGGAGGGGATCATGCTCTGCTTCAGTATGTCACAGTACATGTTAGAATTCAATGAACTGTAGATCCCCAGTGCTGGCAGCACTCATGCAGCCCCAGACCATGACACTCCAACCACCATGCTTGACTCTAGGCAAGACACACTTGTCTTTGTACTCCTCACCTGGTTGCCGCTCCACACTCTTAACACCATCTGAACCAAATAAATGTATTTTGGTCTCATCAGACCACAGGACATGGTTGCAGTAATCCATGTCCGTAGTCTGTTTGTCTTCAGCAAACTTTTTGTGGGGTTTCTTGTGCATCATCTTTAGAATAGGCTTCCTTCTGGGATGACAGCCATGCAGACCAGTATGATGCAGAGTGCGGCGTATGGTCTGAGCACTGACAGGTTGACCCCCCACCCCTTCAAGCCCTTCAGCAATGCTGGCAGCACTCATACGTCTATTTTCCAAAGCCAACCTCTGTGTACGACGCTGACCATGTGCACTCAACCTTCGTAAACTGGGCCGCAGGGTGGTATTGCAACATGATAACGACCCCAAACACACCTCCAAGACGACCAGTGGCTTGCTAAAAAAGCTGAGGGTAAAGGTTATGGCCTGGCCAAGCATGTCTCCAGACCTAAACCCTATTGAGCATCTTTGGGGCATCCTCAAACAGAAGTTGGAGGAGCGCAAGGTCTTTAATACCCACCAGCTCTGTGATGCTGTCATAAATGGGTGGAAGAGGGTTCCAGTTGCAACCTGTGAAGCTCTAGTGAACTACATGCCCAAGAGGGTTAAGGCAGTGATAGAAAATAATGGTGGCCACACAAAATATTTACACTTTGGGCCCGATTTGTACATTTTTTCTAAGGGGTGTACTCACTTTTGTTGCCAGCAGTTTAGACATTAATGGCTGTGTGTCGAGTTATTTTGAGGGGACAGTAAATTTACACTGTTATACAAGCTGTACACTGACTACTTTACATTGTATCAAAGTGTCATTTCTTCAATGTTGTCCCATGGAAAGATATAAAGAAAAATGTGAAGAAATGTGAGGGGTGTACTCACTTTTGTGAGATACTGTATGTATGTATGTATGTATGTATATATATATATATATATATATATATATATATATATATATATATATATATATATATATATATACAAAAAAATTGTTTTTTGTTTTATTTTTATTTTCTGTAACAGTAACTGTGTATCTGAATCCGAATTTGATGAAAATGGGGGCGGGACCTGATAAGCCTTTGGCTTCTTCCGTCTCCCTTCGGACAACACAAAGTATGATGTATGAATATTTGCAAGAGAAAATTGTGTATTGTGTGGAATTGTCCGAAAGAATAATAAATAAATAAATAAATAAATATTCAAAGGTGATATTTGCTGTGGTATCTCTTGATATACTTAATCAACGTACATTATACAAAGCACGCTTAGACTTGCCCGTAAAGCCCATAGTGTATGTACTTAGAGAGTGTCTTAGTAAGCAGTGAGTGATGGACAGAGAAGAAAACGAATTACACAGCAGATATGGAAGAGAGGGAGAGAGAAGAGGAGGGGGGAGAGATTGATGTGTTATGCCCAGTCAGTGTTGCTGCAGTATAGCAATTAGATAATAGGTCTGGATCAGCAGCACACAGCCTGCTCGACACCATTAGAGATTAGCCTGAGAAAGCTGTTTCACTGGCCACTGGATGTAGACCTGTTCATCACTACTCTGTCTTTATATGCATTCAAGATTCAAGCCTCTGAATTTCCTCAGTTGCCCAAGGTACTAAAAGCGCTGCCTTGCCTTTCCCAGCACAGTGTCCGCATGTGTAGGCAAAGTCAGGTCCTCTGTGAAGTGTACTCCCAGGTATTTAAAGCTGCTCACCATATCCACAGTCCCATTAATCAGAAGGGCTGTGCAAGTCCTCAGTTGTGGTGCCTTTTTTAAAGTCCACAGTCATTTATCCATTCATCCATTATCTTAAAATGGCTTATCAAAGGTCAGGATCACATTGGTAACAGGGCCAGCAGGTCAGCCCAAATGTCCCTCTCTCAAGCAACTTCCTACAGTATATTCTGGGTCTGCCCTGGGGTCTCCTTCCAGTTGGACGTGCCTTCTAAGGGGAGATGCCCAATCCACCTCAACTGACTCCTCTCGATGCAGAGGAGCAGTGGCCCTAACCCAATCCTAGATCACGGAGCTCCTCACCCTATCACAGAGAGTGAGCCCTGCCACCCTATGGAGAAACACCATCTCAGCCGCTTGTAATCACAATCTCATTCTTTTGATTCTTTGGGAACAAATACCAACCGGTAAATATGTAGCTTCGCCTTGCAAACCAGTACCGTCCACCATGGTCCAGTACTGAGCCTGCATTACTGCAGCCGCTGCATGTTACAGACGATGAATCCCAATTCCTTTTATCGTCATTTGTTAATAAGACCTCAAGACACCTGAACCCCTCTACATGGGGCATTTGCTAACCCCTCACCTGTAGGCAACATACCATCTTTTTCCATGAGGGCACCATGGCTTCAGATTTGGAGGTACTGATTCTCATCTCAGCCACGTAATACTCAGCTGCCAACCACTTAAGTACATGCAGAAGGACAACAAAAGGATGATAACATCCACAAATAGCAGCGATGAGACCCTAATGTAACCAAACTGGATAATGTTAGGGCCGGTGAGGCCAAACATTTTTGTGGACCCAAAAGCAGACTCAGTTAGCTCAGTTGGTAGGGCGTCCGCCCCATGGGCCTCGGCCAGCAGCGGACCCGGGTTCGATTCCAGCCCGCGGTCGTTCTCTGCATGTCACTCCCCTCTCTGCCCTATTTCAACTCTGTCTCTACACTATCAATAAAGCATAAAAATATATATATATCTAAAATAAAAAAAATAGAAAAAGCAGACTCAGGAGCAGAATAATAATTAAAGGTGTTTTAATCAAGCTTAAGAAAACTAAAGGCAGGTCAGGCAAAACACTGGCTTCAACAGAGGGAGTCCAAAAATGTGAAACAAAAATCCAAAAACGTTAGCAAAGGTACAGGCAGAGCTAGGCAAAAATCCAGGGTCAAAATATAATCTCCAGACCTGGGCTACACATTCATATCCTGTCCATGAAAACCACAAATTGGAGAGGGGACAAGGTTCAACTTTGTCAAAGTCCAACACCCACTCTGAACAGCTTAATGTCTGTAATACGGACACAGCTTTCGCATTGAGTGTTTAAGGGCCGAATAGTTTGCAGAAATGGCCCCGGCACCCCATAGTCCCACAGCACCACCCATAGACGACTTCAATGGACACGATCATAAGCGTACTCCAAATCCCTAAAACACATGTAGACATGTTGGGCAAACTCCCATGCTCCCTCAATCCTCTGTACCAGGCTAAAAAGCTTGTCCACTGTTCCATGGCTATGGCAAAAACCACATTGTTCCTACTGAATCTGGAGTATGACAATCGGCTGGAGTATGACTATGGAGTCAGTAAGTGGTACCATCTCCAGCACTCCATGTATCTTCTGCAATTCGGCTGCTGTTATGTGCATACAGACAAACAACAGTCAGAGTTTTCCTCTCTCCAACGCATGCTGTACGTCGCATTGAGACGACCCTCTCGTCAAGTGGGACAGTAGTATCCCAACACCCGCTCAGGGCAACTCCTTAGTAGGCAAGAGTCCAGCCTCTATCAAGAACTTGAGTATGAGGGCCAACACTGCCTAGAGATGCCTGCCCTGGTAGCTTGTTATGGTCGCTATTATCTGGCATAGGTATCTGGAGTTGCGGTGCTCCATCAACTCCACAACATTCTTTTAGCATCCTTCAACGCATTTTGCATTCTGTAGAATGCCTCCTTACTCATACAGGTTTCTGGATACCTGGTAGGAGTTTTACCGTAAGCAGCAGTATGGATGGTGGTTCAGGGTATACTGGCTTGGGTACAGGTATTGATGCGACTGAGCTGAAGTCCATGGTGGTGGTAAATGGGTGAGGGACACCCTCAATAGCATCTAATATTTTACCCTCTCACGAGGCTCCTTGATCTGATCTTCCAGGGCACAGTACGCTCAAACATGCACACTTAGTCCATAAACCCTGCTGCTGCGTAAAAACTATTGTGGTGGTACAAGCCTCACCAATGTTCAGTGTGAAGCTGACCAGTCTCCAAACTATTGAGATTGCATCACTTGAGTTATGGAGGTTTGAGAATGAGGCTGACAGAGTCTGAGTTGGGAGCAGCAACTCCTTTAAGTAGTAGGTAAATTGTCTATGGACTCACCTCATTGAGCTGGTATGTTTAATCCATAAGACAAATGTCACTCAAATGACCCTCACTAAACCTAACCCAAACAAATTACAATAATGTATTTCATAATGTAGTTTGAACACTGTCAGGTTAAGAGTTCACACATTGTTTTTAATCAAAAGCAAAAGAATAAAATCCATCGATTGAGTTTACTCAGAAATTGACAGATAGGTAAATGTATGGTTAGGCCTTTTAGCAGATGGATGGATTGTTGTATGCAGCAGTGTCGATGTCAGTGAACAGTGTGTGCAGTTTTAGTGCAGACCATATTGATTATGTAATATAAAGCCAGTGGTGCTGCAATGACTCCTTCTTAATTCTCTGAGAGATGTTTGCCATTATGCTGAGACAGACACTGTAATGGATAGAGAAAGAGGAGGAGAGGGAGAAAGGGATGAAGAAGAGACAGAATGAGATTAATTTGACTGGGGAGGAGGAACTGGCTGCAATATTGTGTGTGTGTGTGTGTGTGTGTGTGTGTGTGTGTGTGTGTGTGTGTGTGTGTGTGTGTGTGTGTGTGTGTGTGTGTGTGTGTGTGTGTGTGTGTGTGTGTGTGTGTGTGTGTGTGTGTGTGTGTGTGTGTGTGTGTGAGAACGTGTGTGTGTGTGTGTGTGTGTGTGTGTTTGTGTGTGTGTGTGTGTGTGTGTGTGTGTGTGTGTGTGTGTGTGTGTGTGTGGGACTATGAGCGCACGTGTGGGTTACCAATATCAACTCTTCCTTCTGCTTGCTTCATGTATAATAAATGTTTTTGGAAGAAAAAAACTAGTTCATATCAGAATTCCTCCAATTGTTTATGGTTTTTGGTGCATTTCAATAGATGTACACTTGTCATTGTCAACATCCACTATTGATTACTGAGCACTTACATTCTCCCAAGGGGATTAGCCCTTTGATTTCAATGACCTTGTAGGTCTGATGGCAAAATGTTGATTTTTCAGTTTGGTTAACATTCTGTTATGGAAGAGATTGACAATCATTGCAACCTCTGGGGACCTTTAGTCCTGTGCCTTTATGTTTGGACAATTCACTATATTAATTACTTCTAGCATAACACTTTTGAAAAAATCTGAAGGAAAAAAAGAGGGTGTGGCTCAAATGTTAGATTATTTATGAAGGAATTATAGGAAATGACTAAACACATTTAAACATAGCGTGATATACAGTATGGAGTCATGCCCAGGCAAGCAGCTCTATTTTGCACAGACTTTAATGGCACTGACTCCAAGGGTATACAGTATGGTGCCAACTAAATGTATGCCTCATGAAGACGATGCAAAATATGTTTAATATTCTGCTCTTGTAACACATCTTTTACAACCACATGACATCATGGTGTGTGTGTGTGTGTGTGTGTGTGTGTGTGTGTGTGTGTGTGTGTGTGTGTGTGTGTGTGTGTGTGTGTGTGTGTGTGTGTGTGTGTGTGTGTGTGTGTGTGTGTGTGTGTGTGTGTGTGTGTGTGTGTGTGTGTGTGTGGTTGTGTGTTTTTTAATATACCCTTAGGAGAGGAAAGAGGTGGGACAGGTCAGATTCAAGGCACTTAAGTTGATTAAAATCTCCCTCTGCTGCAGTACCTCCTCCCCTCCATGCCATATCTCTCTCCTCTTCTCTTCATCTACCCTTTATTTCCCCTTCTCCCTCCTTCTACTCTGCTCTCCACTCTCCTTTTCAGAAAATGCTGCAATACACCATCATTGTAAATCAAAGGCAAGGGAGAATAGCTTTTCCTTAAAACACAGGAAAGAACACATATACAGTGTTGTAATGATGATATGCTGTAAACAGTAACCAGTACAATTTTCCTTTACTCTGTACACACCAAAAGTGTCTGTCTGTCCGTCCTGATGTTTCTTCCACTTTCCCTCATTGAAGATACTTTGAGAATATGTTTCCTTGTCTGAATCAAGGGTTTAGAAAGTAGTACAACTAAATCTGAATGACATTTGCAGGGCTAGTTAGTGTATTTCTGGAGAATTAACCACTCCCCCAGTAGCCAGCCAGGCTAGCCCTAGTCAGTCACAGCCCCCAGACACTGTCTCAGTTTTCTACCATTCAGTTTCTAGATGTTCTTTATTAATCAAAACCATTTATTTTTCAATAATAAAGCTCTCTCTGCTACTTGTTTGCTGACCGATTGTTAGCACTACCATGGCCTGTGTATAAACTATACTTCACTGTAAATTAGGTAATACTCTATTATGTAATTATCAAAACCCCTTCAGGATAAACTGAACATAAGGGGACCTGAAATTAATCTAATTATTCCACATTGTCATTTTCGAAGGTGTATTGCATACTGACTTAACATACTGTTTCCCAGCATTTCCCAACAGGTTTTTGTTGCTATCAAAGTAAACTATTAATGTTTCCAGTGGTCAGCAATTTTTTTCCAGACTTGTTTGACAGAGCACCATATTTGTGCACTGTTTTACTCAGGCCTATGTGCTAGTCTCAATAAAGTGCTGTTGTATCCTAAGTACCAAAAATTAAGACTAGCTTGTACCTTTGCCAGCTACTGTTTCAAAGTAGATGTAGCTCTGATTTTTTTAAATATTTTTTTTTGGCATTTTTCATGCTTTATTTGACAGTATGACAGAGACAGAGGTGAAATGGGGCAGAGAGGGGAGTGACATGCAGAGAACGACTGCGGGCGGGAATCGAACCCGGGTCTGCTGCTGGGCCCGGCCCGGAGGGGGCGCCCTACCTACTGAGCTAAGGGCGCCCCCCGTTTAAATTTTTTATCAAAAGAAAAATAACTTTCTACACATAGGAGTAGCATCTCTACTCCAAATCTTTAGAATGACTGAGCTTCTCACCCTATTTGTAAGGGAAACGCCAGCCACCCTTTCGAGAAAACCCATTTCGGCCACTTGTACCCGCACAATCTAGTTCTTTGGGTCATGACCCAGCCTTCATGGCCATAGGTGTCCACTCTCTCGCAAACAAGACCCCAAGGTACTTCAACTCCTTCACTTGGGGTAGAGACTCATTCCCTATCTGGAGAAGACATTCCATCGGTTTCCTGCTGAGAACCATGGCTGACGGTCACAGACCGGATGATGTCATAAGAATCACATCATCTGCATAAAGCAGTGATGAGATCACAGTGAGGATCACATTTCTGAAAATTCAGAGTCTGACTTTTGAAGAAGAGGACGAAATTGAGCATCAGCTAGTTCCAAAACGAAGACACAGGACCAGTTTACATTCTCCATTTCTTTGATTTAAGGACTGGCTTCTAAAACACTTTCTGTTCATTCATGGAAAAATCTTGCTGCTCTCCGAGCTTTGTTCAAACCCAGAGATCTTTACTTTACTAAATTCGAGCGTAGATCTCAGTCAAATTTGTGTGAGATGTAAACAATATCATATAGATTCTCAATCTAGTACCACCCAACCGCTTCGACACAAACTCAGACCCCTGAAGCAGGACAGCCAGGAGGCCATGAAATGTTTAGGAGTGAAAATAATGGAATGGAACTTTATGCATCCATCATACATTGTGTACAGCATTTTATTTTTTCTGGTTGGGCAGTTGACAAATTGTTGAAAAGTTAGCAGAGTGGTAGAGCGAGAAGTTTGGTGTAAGTGTCCAGAAATTGCTATGAAAGCAGCCGGTTGTTACTATTTGTTTGGAGTCTCGGAGTGACTAAGCTGATGACGACACATGCCATGTCTGCAACAGCTAATGGCGGAATGTAAACAATTGCGCTCGTGAACTCCCTTGGCAGATAATATGGTCCAAACCTCTCAGTTGACAATTCAATGTCAGGAGTGCATAGTATTTCCTTCAGAGCCATGTGTCAATGGTTAAGTTAAAGGTGAAGTAAGCGGTTTATTTATGTTAATAAAAGAGTAAAATCGCTCTTTATTCATACAATGATCACTTACATAATGTGCGCGTTTCATAAAGCCGATCTCTCAGTCAGCTGCTCTGCATGTAATCGGCAAATAAACGTATTGCAGTATCCCAACATTTTTATCCAATCGGAAGAGATAACCCCACACACCGATACTCGTCTCACTCATATATAGTATATACACTCCATGGTCTCACTGCCGGTGCACGCCAGAGCAACAGATGGGTGAATGTGTATGCGCCTACAATGGCGGAGCAGGTCAAAATCCTTCCCAATGTCTGTTTTGATGGTTTTTATCATGTTTTATCACACTTATGGATCTGAGATGATGCTAGATAACTTGCTGCTTGAAGACCGCAGTGCATTGATGTGGTGACGTATACGGATCAGTGAGGGGACTGCTAACTGCAGTAACTGACAGGAAGTTAGCTAAAAGAACCATTCTGCTTACAGCACCTTTAAGTTAGTCAATTGTACAGAAGGCACATTGAAATTTGTCTCTTCGCATATCCCCTCATAAGTTTTCCACTTCGGAGGGTGTCATTGCACAGGGTCAACCATAGTACAGCGCCCCTGAGCAGTTTTGGGGAAAAGTGCCTTGCTCAAGGACACAATGGTAGAGATGGTGGGCACCGTAGATTTAATACCAGCTACTGCTATAGAGACAGTGCATAAAGCGTCATAATCTGAGGCCACGCCCATCGTGGGGGAAAACAATACACAGCGCTCCATCCACTTTATATTGAATGACACCCGTATTCGGCAAACAAACTTAATAAAAACGTAAAACGACATGGATTTCACAAATACACGTTACTTTCTTTAAAGCCACGACTCTTGTCTGTCTATACGAGCTGTTTTTGTGAAAAAGTATTGAGTAATTTTCAATATCGAGACAAAACTCTTAACTAATGTATGCTGTATGCTAGGCTAATGTTAGCCTTCTGCTGTAGGCTAACCCTCACGGACGGGAAAAAAACACCTCAATATTGAAAATTGCTCAATTATTTTTCACAAAAACAGCTCGTATGGACAGACAAGAGTCGTGGCTTTAAAGAAAGTAACGGTTTTTTGTTAAATGGATGTTTGAATAAGTTTTAATTAAGTTTGTTTGTAGAAGACAGGTCTCCTTCAATACAAAGTGAATGGAACGGTTTCCCCCTCGATGGGTCTGACCCGGTCCGACCGGACAAAAACACCTCAATATTGAAAACCACTCAATTATTTTTCACAAAAACAGCTCATATAGACAAACAAGAGTCGTGGCTTTCAAGAAAGTAACGTTTTTTTCTTAAATGGATGTTCGATTACGTTTTAATTAGGTTTGTTTGCAGAAGACAGGTCTCCTTCAATACAAAGTGGATGGAGCGCTGTTCAATGTTTTCCCCCACGATGGGCGTGGCCATGGGCGTTGCCTATTTCATGCACTGTCTCTATGTTACGTATAGGAGGGTGTAACTAACACCCCTCTTATCCGGTGCCAGGGATCAAACCAGCGACCTCATGGTTACTGGTCGGCCCCTCTTCCTCTGAGTCTGGGCCAGTATACCACCATGGTTGTATAATCTTGGCATTTTAGTCGATTAAATATTTTCTTGAAAACATTGTCTTGGTAAAACACATAATACATATGCCTTAAAGGTGAAGTGAGCAATTTATTTATGTTAAATAAGTGTTAAATCGCTCTTTATTCATACAGTGATCACTTATATAGTGTGCGCGTTTCATAAAGCCGATCTCTCAGTCACTCGCTCTGCATGTAATCGGCAAATAAACTTTTCGGGGATCCCGAAACTGGTATCCAATCAGAAGAGAGAACGCTACGGTAACACTTTACAATAAGGTACACAAAAAAAGAGTAGTTACCCTTTTTAAAAGGTAAATTTACCTTTTTAAAAGGTAAGTTTACCTTTAAAAAGATAAATTTACCTTTTTAAAAGGTAAGTTTACCTTTTAAAAAGGGTAGTTACCCTTTCAAAAAGGTAAATTTACCATTTAAAAGTTAAATTTACCTTTCCAAAAGGTAAATTTACCTTTCCAAAAAGGTAAGTTTACCTTTTACAAAGGGTAGTTACCCTTTTAATAAGGTGAATTTACCTTTTAAAAAGGTAAATTTACCTTTTAAAAGATAAATTTACCTTTTTAAAAGGTAAATTTACCTTTCCAAAAGGTAAATTTACCTTTCCAAAAAGGTAAGTTTACCTTTTAAAAAGGTTAGTTACCCTTTTGAAAAGGTTAGTTACCCTTTTGAAAAGGTTAGTTTACCTTTTGAAAAGGTAAGTTTTTGAATTTTCTCCATCCACTTAGAATGGGGCTGTGGAGTCATTTTTGGAAAATAACATTTCAGATCCACATACATATTTTCATATATTTTCATATTTTCGGGGTCATGGGGCCCATTCCAGAGGAGGTAATTTCAAACTCCTGAAAAAGTTGAACATTTTGAAAGTTATTAGAGGAAAAGCATTCTCAAACTCTCGACTTACGCAAATTTCACTTGCCTTAGTTCAAAAGGGTAACTAACCTTTTGAAAAGGGTAGTTACCCTTTTAAAAAGAGTAGTTACCCTTTTAAAAAGGTAAATTTATCTTTTAAAAGGTAAATTTACCTTTTAAAAAATAAATTTACCTTTTTAAAAGGTAAATTTACCTTTTTAAAAGGTAAACTTACCTTTTTGGAAAGGTAAATTTTACCTTTTGGAAAGGTAAATTTATCTTTTAAAAAGGTAAATTTATCTTTTAAAAGGTAAATTTACCTTTTTAAAAAGTAAACTTACCTTTTTGGAAAGGTAAATTTACCTTTTGGAAAGGTAAATTTATCTTTTAAAAAGGTAAATTTATCTTTTAAAAGGTAAATTTACCTTTTTAAAAGGTAAATTTATCTCTTAAAAGGTAAATTTATCTTTTAAAAGGTAAATTTATCTTTTAAAAGGTAAATTTACCTTTTTAAAAAGTAAACTTACCTTTTTGGAAAGGTAAATTTATCTCTTAAAAGGTAAATTTATCTTTTAAAAGGTAAATTTATCTTTTAAAAGGTAAATTTACCTTTTTAAAAAGTAAATTTACCTTTTTGGAAAGGTAAATTTACCTTTTGGAAAGGTAAATTTATCTTTTGGAAAGGTAAATTTATCTTTTTAAAAGGTAAATTTACCTTTTTAAAAGGTAAACTTACCTTTTTGGAAAGGTAAATTTACCTTTTGGAAAGGTAAATTTACCTTTTAAAAAGGTAAATTTATCTTTTAAAAAGGTAAATTTACCTTTTAAAAAGGGTAACTACTCTTTTTTTGTGTACCTTATTGTAAAGTGTTACCAACGCTACAAACCGGTACCCGTCTCAGTGCCGGTGCACGTGCAGAGCGACATATGAGTGAATGTGTATGCGCCTACAATGGCGGTGCAGGTAAAAATCCTTCCCAATGGCTGTTTTGATGGTTTTTATCATGGTTTATCACACTTATGGATCTGAGATGATGCTAGATAACTCGCTGCTGAAGACTGCAGTGCATTAATGTAGTGACATGGGGAAGAGGGAGGGGACCGCTAACTGCAGTAACTGACAGGAAGTTAGCTAAACTGACCATTCCGCTTACTGAACCTTTAACTCCCTCAGTGTTCTTGGAACCTCACATTTTCCATGACTATCCTTTCTCTCTGTTTCCCACCAGCTCTGAATTCCCTTTAAGTCGTTTTGACTTGGGGTTTTATCCCGGGCAGTGAGGGACAGTTGGAGGGTGATATCAGCTGGTCTGTAAGGTAAATCACATGTCTACCAATTGCCATGGTGACCAGAATAACAAGCCAAACACAATCACCAGGAGCACCAGGAGACCTCCCAAAATAGTGCCAAATAGTACAATCAGCATTGAAAGAGCACAGGAGAAAAAAATAGGCCTTATAAATAAAACAATACACATAAAAACAATCTATGGAAATAGGCAGCCACCATTGCCAGCCAATTCTAGAGCAAACGCTATTAGTATTATTAATTAACTAACAATGTCAGGAATCATTATTTGTGTGGTTATTTGAGAACTTGACACACACACACAGACACACACAAAACATCCCTACTATTCTGGGCATGACTTTTGTCATATAAGCCTGTGAGATGGTGTGCAGAACAGTTGTTGTCTTCAGGGCCAATAAAAACCAACAGTTGTTCCATGTGTGTGTGTGTGTGTGTGTGTGTGTGTGTGTGTGTGTGTGTGTGTGTGTGTGTGTGTGTGTGTGTGTGTGTGTGTGTGTGTGTGTGTGTGTGTGTGTGTGTGTGATTTCATGCAAAGCACACCCCCTGGTTCCAAGGTATGTCTGAACAGGTAGACAGAACCGATTTTCATTAAACAATAAATATATACTGTACATATTTCTTATATATTTTTTTTTATATATATATCATTACTGATTTGGAAAGGTATGGGTATGGGAGGGTCTAACAAAACATTGTTTAGTTGCATTTTGGGAAATGCAGGACTGAAGCTTCAATCTTGACAATTATTTTGTGACCATTGTCCTTTGTAATTGAGTGTTGTGACTTAATTGCTGGAGTTAGCTTTTCAGTCACGTTATGAAGGAATAAAGTATGTAGGGGGATGTGGTGTTTGTCATGGAAACACTCATTAATGCTTTAGCCTCCATTTTTTTCTTTCTTTTTTTCATTACCATATTGTATGGAGAGGGATTGTTCACTATGTACAACCAAATACAAGAATACTATTTTTAGGCAAGTGGACAGCTAAATTGGGGAAGCTAATTCACTTAGAGGGATGTCCCTGCAGAACCTCAACAGAGCACATTCATGACACTTTTACAACCCCGATTTCCCCCCAAAAAATTTGGGAAGCTATGTAAAATGTAATTACAATTTGTTAATCCTTTTTGACATGTATTCTACATAAAACAGTACAAACAAAGCATATGTATTTGTTAAAACGGATTCACTTAATAGTTTTTTGTTAATATACACATTTTAAATTTGGTGCCTGCAAAAAGTTTTTAAAAAATTGGGTCAGGGGCACGTTTACCATTGTTTTACATTGCCCTTTCTTTTGACAACACTGAGTAAGCGTTTGGGAACTGAGGACATTCATTGTTGACAGTTTAAAAGTGAAATTTCTTCCATTCTTCATTCATACAAATTCAGTTGCTCAACATTCCGGGGTCTCCATTGAGATAATTTGTGCTTCATAATGCACCAAATATTCAATGGGAGACAGGTATGGACTGCAGACAGGCCAGTGTAGTACCTATAGGACGTTCAGAATGTGGCTCGGTATTGTCTTGGATGAAATAAGAAGGGATGACCCTAAAATAGACGTTGTCTGGATGGCAGCATGTTGCCACAAAACCTGTATGGGCACTTACCCATCCCCATACCATCACAGACACTGGCTTTTCAACTTTGTTTTGGTAACAATCTAGATGGTCCTTTCCCTCTGGAGCCCGAAGGACACAACGTCCATGATTTACAAAAAAAAATTGAAATGTAGACCTGTCAGACCACAGCACACTTTTCCATTTTACGACAGTCCATCTCAGATGAGCCCAGGCCCAGAGAAGTCTGCAGCATTTGTGGATATTGTTGATATGGCTTTCACTTTGCATGGTAGAGTCTTATGTTGCATTTGTGGATGTAGTGACGAATTGTGTTTACAGAAACGTTTCTTTTTCTGAAAAGTGTGAGTCTGAAGTGTTCCATGGCCCATTAGTGTATCGGCTAAATGCTACAATCTTTCAATTTGTGATAGAAGTGTGAAAATTGGCATGAGCAGTCTCCATGGGTTACTTGGGAAGAAATTTGTACAAGACAAAAAAAAATGTAGGGATTTCCTTTATTAAATCATGTCATTTTTTAATGCAGTGCCACCTGAGGTCATGAGCATTACATTTAAATTTTTTGACCTTCACCCTTACGTGCAGAGATTTCTCCGGATTCTCTAAATATTTTAATAATGTTATGGATTGAAGATGGTGTAATCCTTAAATTCTTTGCATGAATGTTGTTTTTTAAATTTTTATACTATTTTCCTATGCAGCTCTTCACAATGTGGTGAACCTCACCCCATTATTAGTTTGTGAAAACTGAATCTTTACAGGATGCCCCTTTAATATCCATTCATGATAATATCACTTGTTACCAGTTAACATGTTTATTTGAGTAATGTTCAAACAGGTTTTTACTATTCTACAGCTTTCCCAATCTTCTGTTGCCCTTGTCCTAACTTTTCTGAAATGTATTGCTGGCATCAAATTTAGAATGAGCATATATATTTACAAAAAAATAAATAAATAGATAAGATAAAACATTAAATATATTGCCTTTGTATTGTTTTCAACTTAAATGTATATCAAATCTGATTTACAAATGATAACATTGTGTTTTATATAGGCCGTAGTTTTAGGCCTACATCCTATCTTTTTTGGAATCGGGCTTGTAACATGATACCACCTCCCAAAAACCACAAAGGGGCTAAACAAAACCAAAGGGTGCTATGAATGGTAGAGCTGTGGTAGGCCTACTAGGAGGATAAACAAACAAACTTTCTGAAAAAGATTGTATGAATTAAAATTGGCCTTGTGAATGTAGGTCTAGGCCTACTAGACAATCAGTGGTTTGTTATGCTGTTATTCTTTTTTGATCTGATAGTGGAGCTGTTAACATTGAGCCATACAATGCCTTTTAGGCCTATCTGTAAGTTTTTGTTTTTTAAAGACATTTAAAACAACAAACATAACACATTAATTAGGTACTACAACTGCACTATTATCGTTTTATAATGCAATGTTTTTGTTAATTTCCTTTCTTTCACAATCAGTGAAATTAGGTAGCCTAGGCCTAAGCAATGGCTATGAGCACTGGCTGTCAAACCCCTTGCTTGGAAAAATTGGCACACAGGCACTTCCATACTGTTTGACAGGAGAACTCAAACATGGGTGTTCTCGCGAGAGGAGAGGTCTGTACTATGTTTACAACGGTGGTTTACAAGCAGTATTTATTAGCAGCAGTCTCCCCCTGCCGTCACTGATTTTAGTCCGGCCGAGCGAATGTTCAGTAAACGCGCCACTGCTGGCTGCAGCTTCAGGGAGAAGACGTAACCGACATTTCGTATTTGACAGCCGGCCAGAGTCAGCTCTCCGTCGGGAAACGTTTATATTCGCCCGAGAACTCCAGCCCGGGGTCGTTGTTTGAGCGAGGAAAAGGAAGAAATAAGCTAGCGGGTCGACGGCTCCTGTTTGTTGCTCAGGGGGTAGCCAGGTAAGAGAGAAACACAGCTGCTGCTGCTGCTGCCGACCCTTTTTATTAGCTCATTACGTTTATGTTATTCGATAACCCGTTTGAGTTTAAATGCAACGGCATTGTTTTTAAACAATAAGAACCATAGCCTAATGAAATACAGCTTTAGTCTCTGAATTTGCTGTATCTATTATTTCCACCCCAAAAAACACCCTGTAGCGCGTGTGCCGTTTTAATCTATTTATCTCGTGCATGATGAATTTGATTCCCTTTAAAGCTTTGCTACATCAACGGTAGCCAGGTTACTAGCTATGTTTCCGGGCTCTGCAGATCCAGCACCAAGTCGGACTGTGCCACACTGCACGTGCGGGTTCTCCAACATGGACAGAACGTTACCCCAAATGCCATTTAATGTATTTACAATTTAAGGATTCTCACGCTTATTTACCAATCTACCGAACTCATATGGACATAAACTCTGAATTGACAAATGTACATTCGGCTTAAATGTAGCCCTTGACAACCAATCAATTAGCCAAAGTAATAAAAAAATGCGTGACTTGATAGATGCTTCTCTCTATACTGCCCACACGCTATATAAGTGAACGTCTCGTGATATTACATTTAGGCACACATAGCTATACGCGCACCTGTTTTGCTAAGTTTTCCAACAAATGTACATTATATTGTTAAAGAAAAATGTTTTGTTTGTGCTACACAGCAGTTTGGTTAAATGTTTTCCATGAGGTTGGGGCATGTAGGCCTACACAGCATGACAGCCTTTATATATTATGTATAAGTGTATTATAGCTGGAGGAGACAATTCAGGGAAATCGACGTGCGTGTGTGTGTGTGTGTGTGTGTGTTTGCGCGCGCGCGTGTGTGTGTGTGTGTGTGTGTGTGTGTGTTGCGTGTGTGTGTGCCTGTGCGTTTGTGACGTGCCTCAATTGCGAGACACATGTGGCTGCTGTGTGTTGTTGGAGTCTTCACTTTGGCTGGCTCTGTATTTCCTGCACACACACACACACACACACACACACACACACACACACACACACACACACACACACACACACACACACACACACACACACACACACACACACACACACAGTCAGATCGGCCTATGCATTCGTTCTGTTTTGATCCTTTTCTGTAAAAATCTGCATGTTGTTGCGTATTGCATAACAGTTTGAGATACTGAGACATCTGTACTACATTTCTAACGAGATTGTGCATTCCTATTAATTCTATATAGTTCATATTGCTATGTTTTGGGGGTGGTGTATTGGGAAGTTCTGCTTTCTACTTTCCATTTAGCTGGTTGAATATAAAATAGCCCATAGTTTAACACATTCATTTCCACAGATAAAACCCTTTTAAAATTGTGTAATGTGGTTATTACTTATTCAATATCATTATGTCTAATTTGAAGGAACACAGGAAGCCTTCGTCCGGCCAGATCTACAATATTTTAGAAGAAAGTTGGAATAAGCAGATTTTGAACACCCTTCTGAACACAACATCATATCCTAGTATTTGACACTATGTATTGATTGATATTACATTGCTACTTATTTAGTACAATTGCATGACACCTTTATCCAATGGTAGTATTGTCGCTGGATAATATCATTATTTTCTGGCAGAGGCCTTTGTAATGGGGCCGCCTGTAGTAGCACACGCAGCATATTGTGACAGTTATTTCATTACAGAAGCTGTTGTTATTCTGTTTAACCTCTCAGACACTCAAACAACGATGTGTTTGGCAGCTCGGATCTCCAACTGTGTTGCGTATTGCATAACAGTCAGTGCTTTCAGGGATGCGGCATGTTGGCCGAGAGCAGGGAATAGATGAGGCGATGTTGGTGTTTGTGTGGTGGTGGTTCAAACTTCCCTCCTCCCTCTTTGCTGCGGTTCGCTGCAGCCTGAATTATTTGCCTCTGAAAGTCATTACGGTAAATGCAGTTTTGACAGGCGGCGGTGCACATTCATTATCTACATCCTCAGTGGAGTGACTTCCAGTTTAATCAATGCTGCAGGTTTTGAATCATTTATCAAAAGTGTATGTGGAATTCTGATGCTGCATTTTGCATGATCCCCTCTGTGGTTTTATGTTTGGCACGGTTTGGGAGTTTGACCACCTCAGAGGATTGAAGGATAAGGCTAGTGTGATTGTATTTTTCTTTCTTTTTTATTATTTATTATTGTCAAAATATCACCCAAAAGACCTAAAGCAGGGTATGAGTCCATCTCTCATTAATCTCTCAATACATTCTGATTTCCAACACTGTCTGTGAAACATAGCACCAAGATAAGCTTGGTCCATACGGATGACATCGATCTCAAAGAATGTCTCACAATAATAACCAAGCAGGTCAAAATAGTTAATTTGTTGAGGACTATTTTAGGCAGCGGATTAGACCATTTTTTGTTGCTCTAGTCAGCCAGATATGGTATACTCACTAGACTCTGTTATGCACTAGACTCTTATGAGTATATCTGGCAGCAGGAGGTTGTATTATGGGATTGAGTCATAATAAACTACAATACTATGTGTTCATGCAGGAACATACCAACCTAGTGGTATTCTTTATTACATGATACAAATCTATTAATTGACAAATTGTATAATTATTAATCCAATCGAAAATCGATCCAATGGAAAAGCTGAAATGTGATCAGATAACTTTTAAACAACTAGGCCCTAGTAATGTTCTTGTAATGGGCTTTGCTAGCCTGGAATCATTTCTCCCTTTAAACCGGCTATCAAAATGTCTCCTAATGTTTTTTCAATGTTTATGATCGGGTTGATGATGGCGGGCTGCTTGCGTTGTTTAGGCGGCTGCCTTAACTACAGTATAACCAATGCCATAACGGACTCCCTCTCAAATTAGATTTAATAATTTAAGATATGTTAAGAATCTGTATCTTCCGTTCAATCCATTCTGAAATGAAAAAACAAGTTTGATTTAAAATGTTATTCAAAATATGTTTGTATTAAAAAGAAAAAAAAGATTATGAGACAAACAGAAAATTTGAAAAGGTTAAACGCTAGACCCACATCACCAGTGCATTAGATGAACAACGCGCTGGTTTAACTTTGGCAACACAGCCAGCAAAGCAGCCCAGACATCCCATTTCCCGCAGCAGCTTCCTCCAGCCTATCCTGGGGGATCCCCAGGCTTTCCCAGGCCAGCCCAGAGATATAGTTTCTCCAGCGTGTCCTGTGTCTGCCTCGGGGTCTCCTCTCAGTCCGACCATTGGGTGCAGAGGCTGCAGTAATGCGGCACTGAGTCCCATGCCCAAGCTCTTGATTTTCCAGTCGGTCTTCCCCACCCATGTCTATCTTCCCGACTTGGAATTCTCTCAGTCGCATAATGGTTTCCTAGGTGACCTAACTGTACTACAGCATTACAACGCTTAGCAGAGGAGAATCAATATACTGCACACAAGCATTTGAGTCTGCATCGGTTTTTGCTTTTGGCATTTCCAGTTTTGTTTTGCAGCTCGCTCAAGACGACGCTCAATGTGCATGCTCACAACTTTCTTCTTTGGTGTTTGAGATGACACGTTATCGCCACCTACTTGCCTGGCATGATTTTGTCTGTATTTTGCATTTTAACTTTTAATTTCTAAAACGGATATGGATTGAACAGAAGATACATGGATGGTTGAGGTCTCTGTCTTAAGTCACTAGAAGTACCAGCTATTTTCTTAATCTTTATAATATAACAATCTCAGTGAACTTGATTAAAAACAATAGGATTTTCCACCACAGCTTATACATTTTTATTTATCTTGTGTAGCCTCTCTCTTTTTTGTATTAAAACCAATAAAAATTATTATTATGCGATATAGCTAAATGTCATGCACTGACTAAAACTTATCTCATTTTCACTCCCAAATATACTGGCCTTCTGCCCCAAATACTCACTAGAGCATCAAATGTGTATTCATCCATCATTGGTTTCCTGCTTTTTGATTAACATTGGCTAAAAATTACAATCTGTTTTTGGATATCAGTAAGCATTTTTTATAATGAAACTATATTTGTCCGTCATTTTTAAGCATGAATTAATTAACTTTTATAAAGGATGTTAGATAATAAGGTAGGCTACATAAAAGCCCGCATTTGCAAATGTTTTCTTTTTAAATGCTAGTGTGACGAGGCTTTTATGAAAACCCCAACCTCAGTAGATTTAATTTAAGTTTAAGCTTAAAGCTGTCAATACATTTTTTAAACAAGCCGATAAACCTACAGCAAGCACATAGTATGGTATAGCTAATCTTTTAGAATTCTGCCTCCAGCAAACAATGAATATCACATTGAGACTGCAATACAACTTACAATGCAACTAGGTTATCTTCCCTGCAAAGCGAGGGAAGGTAACCTAGTTACTACCTACTAAGCCTTATTAACTATTTAAAAACTAAATTATTATAGCTTTTAAAACGTATTTTCTTTCTTCTGTTTATTTTATCCCCGGTTCTGTTAATTTTTACCCAAACCCATATATTTCATGAATTTGGGGTGATGATAACCATGCAGCTTTTTGCATGTTTATAAGTAAAATTACTTTTTCCTATGACTTGCTAATGTGTTTTAACATTGACAATGAGAGCTTCTAATCAAAGGTTTCCATAGCCCAACGTTGTGTATTTTATAATACCACCATTATCTCTGTCCCCGAGGTAGCCTTCGTTACTAATTGCAGGATTATATCTGTGCATGATGACAACCACGATAGTCAGAACTGGTTGAGTGGTGTTGGTTATGTCAGTCCTCTGGCATCATTCAGTCTGTCTGTCCTCCATCTCTGCAATGCAGAGCACTACTCATTTGATAGCTTAAGCCTTTTAACTCTTCCGTTTTGTTGTTGCAGTTATGCTTCGTAGCATCTTTTATCTTTTCAATGTCATTTGGGTGTTTAGGTATTATTTGACCACATGGGTCTCCTTCAATTGATCTCTGTAATAAAGCTACCCCTGGCTGATCAAAGATCTGTGCTGTATTTACACGATTGCCAGCATTTTAGATAGGGCCCGACCAATATTGATTTTGGAGTGCCGATGCCGATTATTTTAAAAAGAAAAATTACGATTACGATTAAATCGGACGATTAAATAAAATAATAAATACCCAAAATATATGTTGAAAAAAGTTACTTTTTTGAACGCTTTTACTGTCGAAAATATGTACAGGAACTTTTTCTTTATTGCAATACGCATTGTCTAAAAATAATAAAGTTTAATAATTATGTCTAAATTTAGACATTATGCATTTTATCTTACTGCACCCAACCCTCTGAAACTCCCTCCCCCCAAACATCAGCATCACAAACTCAATAAACTCATTCAAAAGTCAACTCAAAACTCACCTCTTTAAGGAAGCATAATAACACCTGACCTAATTTTTTCTGTATTTTGTTTTCTTTTTCTACATTTATGATTCTCTATGATGTAACTTTTCTTTGAATGACCTCCAAAAAAGCGCAATATAAATTCTATCAATTATTATTATTATTATTATTATTATTAACAGTCAAGCGATGACCAATGCCTCTGCTATTGGTTGCAGGGGGAACTTTCAAGTGTAAATTAATCCAATGTATTACAACACACCTGCTGCTGCTATAAATAGGCTATAGCATTAATGCTATTCATTTAGGCTACCTCCATGGCAGCAATACATTTCACACATGATTGCTTGAAGAAAAAAGAAAAAAATCTGCAAAAAAACAGCCGATGCCGATAATTACGAAAAATGCGATAATCGGCCGATATAATCGGCCGGCCGATAAATCTGTCGGGCCCTAATTTTAGACAATACACATGCATACTAAAACATTCCTAGATAATGACTGATCAAGTTAACTGATAACTACACGGCAGCGTAGTGTCTTCCATACACTGATATTCCACTTTTCCCCCTAAGAGACAGATGACTTGCACCCGCCCCCAGTGAAACCAATCCTCCTGTGAACTTCATACACAAATTCCTCTGTCTAATTTGAGAAGTGACACACTTCTCCCACCCAGTCTCAGGCCCCCCACTCAGTGTCTCCCTCTGCCCTCCTCTCTTATTTCCTCACCCACTGGAACTCCTCCTCTTCCCACCACCCCCTGCCTGTTTTCAATTCATCTATTCCACTTCCCCCCCATTTTCCTTCAAAAATATCAGAAGTCTACTTGGTCTTCTTAAAGGAATAGTTAAACATTTTAGAAAATACACTTTATTTGCTTCTTTTGTATAATCAATATAAATCTCACAGTGTGATTGAATTTACCCCCTGTTTACCGTACAGTGCACTATATTGTATGCTGTTTCCATTTCATTTGAGAGTCCAAATGAGTGTGTAAATGCATCTAGTATAGTGCTGTTAAAAACTATCACAGTCAAAAGCAAAAAGCCGTGTCAAGGGTACACTAGTTTAGGGCTGCAACTAACGATTATTTTGATCATCGATTTATCTGTCGATTTATTTTCTCGATTAATCGATTATTAATCGATTAGTGTTTTGGTCCGTAAAATGTCAGAAAATGGTGAAAAATTTTGATAAATTTTCCAAAGCCCATGTTGACGTCCTCAAATGTATTGTTATGTCCAAAACACACAGATATTTCAGTCTACTGTCATAATAGGATTAAAGAAACCAGAAAATATTCACATTTGAGAAGCTGAAATCAGAGAATTTGGAAATTTTTTATTAGAAAATTACTCAAAACGATTAATCCATTATCAAAATAGTTGCCGATTATTTTAATAATCGATTAATAATCGATTTGTCGATTAATCGTTGCAGCTCTACACTAGTTTCTTCTACAATTCCACATGCAATGCCCTGCATTTTATTGAGCCTGAAATTATAGCATTAATGAGCCATAATTATGTTGATCAATAAGTCCCATTTATTGTTGAATATTATTTCTATAGAGTTAAGTAATTCATGTCTATTAAATTGCATGAGTAGACACAACAAATATTCATGCGAGGTTAAAACATGAAGAAAATGCTTGATATGAGCATCAGTTCAGTTGGTTTTACAGAGTTTGATTTTATATTCTTAACTACCTTCGCATGTTATGGTATACTGTATATCATAAGCTTGAGGAATGGCTTTCTGTTTGATTTCAATATATTCATCCTCCATTACCCTCTCACTCCTAACACATTACACTGCAGTTTGAGAGCAAAACATACGGCATGCATTGTGATATCTGTATCGTATCGTCAGTTCCAAAAATTGATATTTAAGAAAAATAAAAGTTAAAGTTTCAAACTGGTTGTGAGCTACAACGCTCCTGTTGCAGTGCAGCCAGTTGCCCTGATGTACTGTGTTTTGAATTTGAATGAAATAGCATTGACTCAATTTGTCTGTTGAATTATCTATCAAATGATGTGATATGATAAGATCACCCAGAGCGTACCAAAGCAACTTGTATCTCAGCTGTTTTTGCATCTTCAGTTAACTATGTGGAATATTGCTATATATCGCAACATGCATCTATTGCAAAGTATCGTGATATATCATGGTGTGACATCGCATCGTATCGTTAAGGCCTTGCCAGTACCCAGCCCTAATGAACAAGCCTTCAGACTAAACCATTTTGGCTCAGCACCAATTTCCTCCTTCCCTCCCCTCTCCCTTTCCAGCATCCTTATTCTCTACTTCTACGCAGCCTCACTTTCTCTGCTGTTTCACCTCCTCACTGTTGTTCTTGCCGTGCAGCTGTCGCAACCAAGCAGCTATTAATAATTGTGTCCCCCCCCCTCCATAAAAAAACACATTTCCCCCCCTCCATAAAAAACACATTTCCTTCTTCCATTCCTGCATTCTCTTTTTCTTCCCTCTCTCCCACATCAGGGTCCTCCCTCAGCTCTCCTCTTTCATGAATAAAACTACAAGAATATCATTGAATGCCCTGCATATCTGAGGCTACATATCTACGTTTCTAAGTGTTATGCTGACAAATAGTCTTGGGTTCGTATTTCTGTTTCCATTTTGAAATCAAATTCGAATTTGGCAAAATTCCCAGATTTGCTAGGGTCTGATGCTTACAAATCTTTTAAAACGTATCTCTCCTCATTGGTGTTATTAGCAAGAATCACTTACAAAACATTTTATGAAATTGCTTTTATGGCACTTTTGGCTGCTGTCTGGTTAAGGTGCTCCTTCAAGCCGATGTCTGTACTTAGCTTTCTGTAGTTCTCTCTGATGAAATGATAGAGCTTCTTGCTTAATGTTATTTTTTGTAGAATCTACCACCTAAACATTTAAGGCCTATCAACAGAAAAGGAGTTTTACTTATTTATAACTTTAGTAACTTGCAAATGTTGAACGCTTGACCTAATTCGATTTAAGGTGGAGTCATCGATTCTGGAGAGAATCAAAATCAATTTTTGTCAAAATCGGTGAATATCTCCTCATCTCCACTTCTTGTTCGTACGGTGTGTGTTGAAAAAAAATCTAGCGTTATTACACAGCCTAGGCCTAAGCAGGCACCACCTTTTAATATGAGACTTCAAAGGATTCAGAGTCGATACTGGATTCATATTTGGTAAAATGCCTGCCCAAGCCACAATGTAGACATATATCAACACACAATGCTAAATGACTGTGATTCTGAGAAGACTGAACATAGGGACAGTGATACCACCAAACCAACAGAGCCACATTGTGGTCCGTCTGCATTCTAACAGTTATTGCAAACAGTGTGCCTATAAAATGGTAGAAGAATGACATCATTATTATACACTTTGAGTGGGTGTGTCAGGTTCTGGCATCAATCGTGGCTAGGCACATCAGCTTTCACTCCCGTTTTACAGCAATGCAGTGGCTCTGCGTCCAGTCCAACTACTGTAGATACTGACATGTGAGACATGCAGACGAGATGGACGGAAATACAAAGCAGCGTGAATATAAATACAGTACCAAAAATATGCCATCAAGTGTAGATGACGTCACTAGAAGTCAGGACCTTCAGCAGCTGCTTCAGCATAAAAGCCTTATTATTAGGTTGTTCTAGTGAAAGGCTTCTAATGTTAAAAAGCATAAAGCAAAGGAGAACGAATGAGATAAGAGAATTAGACATTAGAACAGGAACATGAGTATGAAACAATAATCTACCAATGTTACAGCTGTGCTCCCATGCAGAGTTGTACTGATATTCATATATTTTTCACAGTCCTCCATGTTGCCCGCAACTAAAGTGTGCTTCACTGTACCAGTGGAATAGGGCATCTGAGTCATAATTCCCCTAAAATACGAAATTATATCGTATTCCTATCTTTTAAGTTCTGCGGTATTTTATCCATTATGTCTTGAAGCTATAGTGCGTAGTTTCTGGCACCGCACCCCCATGAGTAATTCTGTCGGCTAAACTCTCAAAAGTATCTAAAGTATATTAAAAAGGCTAACGAGTTAAATCAGAAAAGTCAACTCCTTGTTTTACCAGAAATCTCCCCAAAAGCCATCCAGCTTATTTGTTGAGCTCCATTATCCCTGTCTTGAGCACCTAACACAGGTCAAGGTTTGACTCTGTCCACCGTACACCACCTTGCTACGATGAAGTCTAATGTACACAGTGTCTTAGCTCGTTTTGTGTTTGCGTATAAATGTGCAACAATGCCCGGACACAGTTGTCGCCCACCTGTCAGGTTGAAATTAGCTGTTTATGTTTTGCAATGTATGGTTGTCATAGTGACAGGATTATCTTGGAGGTGCTGTAAGGGATAGGGGGCAGCTGTGTGTGTGTGTGTGTGTGTGTGTGTGTGTGTGTGTGTGTGTGTGTGTGTGTGTGTGTGTGTGTGTGTGTGTGTGTGTGTGTGTGTGTGTGAATTGATACTATTTCTGTACAAAGTCCTTCTCAGTTGTATAGAGATATACAGAATCTATTTTTAGTGATGTCACCGTTCTCTGTCCCGCACACACATTCAAACAAACTGGGAAGTGATCAATGGACCTTGAATAGAATGACTTATTCCTTCACTTAAAAAGATAAAGAGAAGATTGATTCCCTTTCTCCTTGTCTTTGTTGAGTTCCTCCCAAATAGTCATGTAAGAAAATGTAAAAAAAAGAGATTACCCAGCCAGTATTGTCTGTGGGGTCATACTGTGCCTAACATATTCATATTCTATACCATTATACTGATTTTTGCTGATATTGAATCTGCGTTCGGGATGCTGCCACTTCAAACAAACTGCAGTGTGGTATATTCATAGTTTAAAGATCATTAACTTTGGCCCCATAGATTACATGTATAAAAAAACAACTAAATAAAAAGACCAACATAAGAATTTAGTCAAATGAATTATACAATACAGCACACTTCGGGAGGTTTATTTTTACTATGTTCAACTGGCTGACCATACCTTTTAACCAATTTAAACATGTTCCCTTATTCTTCCCCCAGCACCCACAAAGTATAATGTTCATACAGTCTCTTTTTTGTGTTTAGGTTTCCTACTATGAGGAGATACATTACATGTCTTGCCCTGGCCAAGTACCATATTAATCTATCAAACGAGGTGGCATTTACTGGGGTTTTACTCTGGTGCCTTTTTATAGTGCCCCTCATGACCACATACCTGTCGCAGGCTTTGTTTCCTAGTACGGAGGCTTTGAACTTGTCTGCATGCTGAAAGAGAATAACTCCTTCGCAGTGGAAACTTTGTAATAGAGATCTCAGCAATCGTGGGTTTCAATATACTACATAGCCTATTTGAAGTTCCTCCAAAAGGGGACAAGTAATTCTAGAAGATTCTTATAATGTGATTGTACTGTGACATAAAAAATATGTCTACAGAAAATATGCTCTCTTTCCTTTCAGCTATCGGACTTAAAATACATTTTCCATCAAACTAGTGTCTGGATGAGTTCAGGCTGAGTGCCTGTCGCTGCAGCCCGGGCTTCATGTCCTCCCCTCTCTACACCGTTTCCTATCTTTCTCTCTGACTGTCCAATACAGTATTAAAAACATAAATACAATGGAGGTGTCTAGAATGAATAGTGTACCATGACTTAAAGCTGGTCATAATCTAGCAAACATATCAACATCTCAGGGCCTTGTGAATTTTCTGATAATTTGGCGATAAAAATGTAAACAAGCTGATGTTGGACTAACATTGGGCTGAGTGTTGGGTGGAGTCAATATGAAGATTGTGAAAATATCCTGAAGAAAGCAGCCTGTATTCAAGCAGACGTTTTTTCTTGAGTGCTTTGCCATTTTTGCTTCTTATGTTATGTCCTCAGCAATGGAGAACACCCTCTCTGTTACAGTGACTTCTAACTAAGAAACTGCGGGATTCTGAAATAAAACAAATTATATTAATTGGATTTGTTTGAACAGTATAGGATGAAAGTTTTGTAATATGTGGTTTTTGAAGAACGATGTACCTTTTTAAAAAAGCTTTTCCCCACAAGATTACATGGCGATATTGTTGCAGAAAGCTTGCAAGATCCTCTTATACACAACAAAAGTGCTCCTTAATGTATGTTGTTTTGAATTTCTTGTTGAATGCATTTTTTGTTGCTTTGATCTGTGTTTTTGGTAAGGTTTGAATAAATTATCTAGTTTGAATGAATACTGTTTGGTTAAATTTAATTTAATTGTTATCTCTCCCTTTTTGCTAACAAGTTTTAAAATCGTTCCAAATAGAAACAACACAAATAAATACAAAAGTATGTTTTAATACAGACTCATTTCAAGTTGTATGTATGTGATTGTATGCCTCAAAGGGTTAAGATAAGATTCAAATTATTGTCTAATATATTGTAAGAGGCTATATTGTAATATAATATAATGCAGTTTTTAATTAAGGAGGGAGAAACAATATTTTTATCATTAAAAGAAAGAAAGAAAGAAAGAAAGAAAGAAAGAAAGAAAGAAAGAAAGAAAGAAAGAAAGAAAGAAAGAAGAAAGAAAGAAAAGCATTGTAAAAATGAATCACAATTCTTGTGTGAATCTTTTCCCCCCCAAACCCAAGTCTTCTTCAACCCTAATTGAAATGGGATAAGTGAAAAAATTTACTTTTATGGTTTAACAATGTAGCATAACAAATGATATTGATATCAAGTAATCAGATAAGATTGGGTATGTGATGAATGCAGTGTGAGCAACATAGAGAGTATTTACGATTACTCCAAGGTAGCACTCCATTCCAACAAACTGTCTTTGGATACTTTTTCTTCTTCTCCTTGTCAATAACTCTAAATGGAAGGCCTGATTCATCTAATTGAGGTCTCTGTGTGTTGGATGTCCTCCAGCTCATCGTAAAGCTTCCTTGCCGGCGGAGTATCAGAAACCAGATCTGAGGTCTTTGTGAAGTGGGTACGCCTGCAGTAGATTGTCTGCTTTCAGTCTGGCAAGGGTTCTAGTGTGCAAATATGGAACTTGGAGATTTATTCCTTTGTGGTTTGTTCACTGCCTGAATTGCCACATGGCTCAAATTTTGTCAATAGCTTGTTGTTGTAGCCACTTGTTGTGTTGATTGGCCTTGATGATGGTCTTGGCTAGCCTGGCTATCGCCAGACCGTGTCTCAATCTTATTTAAGATTGAACATGGGTCTGTAATCAGCTTTGTCATTTCCGACTTGACGTCAGGGGACGTAGATAAAAATGCCTCAGTCAGTGACTCAGTCAGTACGCAATTGGATAGATCTTAAACCAACCAGATCAATGATGCGCTGTCGCTTTATTATCAACACTAATGGTTGGAAATATCCTGTTTCTTTTTTATACCAATTAGAATTAAGTTTTGTGATTTTTTCCCACTCTGAAATCAGACCCAACTCAGTTAAAGTTGCCTACTACGGATGCCTTGCCTAGCCGTCTGTTTTTGACCATGGCTTTGCAAATGTTTCTAAATACTTTTGAAATCCCAAAATGATTCTAAATTATGGGGGCATAAAGTTGTTACTAAGCGCAAGGTCAGGTTTTTTCGGGGCATTTTGCCCCACGCCCCTGCTAATTTCCTCCTCTGAAGTAAACTGGGCCAAACAGGGGTTCGGTCCAGACTAGTCTGCAGAGCGAAATCAAATCACCGGCAAACTCGGCTTGGTTCATCCAGGCTAAATCTTGGCATATGGTTTTGCAACCATGCTTGTGACCATGAAGTGCCAATAACTATAGAGATCTATAAAGGGATTAACATGTTGTCAAAGAACTTGCTTGCTGTCTATTTTGCTCCACCAGTTTATTGATCGATCAATCACACTGTATGTTTGCTGCTTGCTAATTAATCAGAGCAGCACGTTGCAATGCCAGGAAAGAATAAGCTTTTACGAGATTGGACAGTTTAAGAAAAATGGCCCATTCAGGCACAATCAGGTTCTGATGTATAGGAATAAAACTCATCGCTGCACCGATAGGTCAGCAATGACCAACTTTGCTTACTAATGTCCTGGGAGAAACCATTACCAAATGCCAGACATTAAAAAAAAATACTGCAGCTTTTGAAGGACAAACACATTGGACTGATTTTGTTGATTCTCTAGATTATTCTTATTTAGATTCAGGAGGTAGTGGGTTGACCATTGGCTGGTTCATCCCAATCTCCTCCTGTCCACATGTCAAGTGGGTGAGCCACTGATAAGGGTGTTGAGACCAGCACCTTGGATGGTAGTACATGCATGACCCGAAAATAGTGTTTAAAGATGTGGTTTGATTCTGAATGAATTCCGTTTGTGAATAATCCTTTTGTTTTGTCTGCCTGTCTGAACCAATCTATAAATCTACCATGATGACACTTCCTACTTCCTCTGTGCTGCCATCTCTTTCCTCATTGGATTTCTCCCTCCCTCTTTCTGTCTGTTATCCACCACTCTCCTTTACTGTAATCACATTACTATGTCTCTCTCTCTCTCATTGTCTTCAGATCAGAGGGGAAGCAGAGCAGTCCCCACCCGCTCCGTTTGGAGAGGGAATCACGACCACGGCTCCAGCCACACAGACTGCTGTTGCCTCCATTATGCAGACCTACATTCTTCTCCTCCTTTCCCCAATCCTCCTCCTATCTCTCCTCATCCCGACGTGCTCAACCCAGAGTGAATCCGACCTCATTGTCCAGACACGTAGCGGTCTAGTCCGAGGAACCCGCCTGCCGGTGCTGGAACGCAACTACGTCACCGCTTTCCTGGGCATTCCTTTTGCTGAGCCGCCAGTAGGGAAGAGGCGTTTTCGTCCCGCTGAGCCCAAGCATTCATGGAAAGGGGTGTACGATGCCGATGCCTACTCGAATGCCTGCTTCCAGTTTGTGGACACCTCATACCCTGGCTTCCAGGGCAGCGAGATGTGGAACCCCAACAGAGAGATGAATGAGGACTGTCTGTACCTGAATGTGTGGGTGCCTTCTTCATCTAGACCACATAATCTCACTGTCATGGTGTGGATCTACGGCGGAGGTACTTGGTCACGACTTACTCAAAATGAGTCAAAATGTAAATAGGTTAGACATGACTAATCTATCCAGTGAGGACATGGGGTCAGCAGTTGATAGCAAACTACAGAAACAAAGCCCCTTTGAAGAGCCTTCACACTATCCAGCTAAAAATAGCAATATATAGGTAGGAGGAAATGATAACACTACAGCATGCTGTGGAAATGATCATTAGTAATGTGTACAGTATTGAGATAAAAATGAGGCTGTACCCTTTATTTAAAAATTCCAACTAGCTATAATATGTATATAGTATGTCTGTAAATCTATCTATAAATCATCTGTTAAAATAAAAAAAGATCCAAAGGTAAAATTACCTCAGATGAGGACTTTTGGGATTTTGACCCAAGGCTAGCCTTGTCCAGTTGAACAAACCCTGAATCCACTTTTTATTTTTTTTACGTTATTTGGTGACATGAATAGACTTATGACCATAAGTCCAATAAATGTGGCTATTTTTCACAAATATGGTAACGATAAAGGTTGAAAACAATGTGAACAACAATATATATAACTGAAAATTTGCTTAGCATTATTTCAAACCAAGACAGCACCTAAGCCCTCTGAAAACCTAGGGAAAACCCTGCAATGGGTTAATACAATACTGTGATATTTAACATTTCCAGGGTTCTACAGTGGTTCTTCTTCTCTGGACGTGTATGATGGGCGGTACCTAGCCCACACTGAGACAGTCATAGTTGTTTCCATGAACTACCGGATTGGTGCCTTTGGTTTCCTTGCTCTGCATGGTTCCTCTGAGGCTCCTGGCAACGTAGGTCTGCTGGACCAGAGGATGGCTCTGCAATGGGTTCAAGACAACATCCATTTCTTTGGGGGAAACCCAAAACAGGTTAGTTTCATACTCTTTTTGTCTTGATTTGTCTATCCTTTTGTTTCTACTCATGATTTTTCTATTGTTTCTCCTTTTACTTGTTAAACAGGTCACTATCTTTGGTGAGAGCGCTGGTGGTGCTTCAGTAGGATTCCACCTCTTGTCTCCAGACAGCCGGCCAACCTTCACCAGGGCCATCCTTCAAAGTGGTGTCCCCAACTGTCCCTGGGCCTCCGTCAGCCCAGCTGAGGCCCGTAGACGTGCAACACTGCTGGCCAAACTTGTTGGTTGCAACGGAGGCAATGACACCGAGCTAGTTGACTGTATGCGCAGTAAATCTCCACAGGAACTCATTGACCAGGAGTGGCAGGTAAGGCAGACCAAGTCCTTAAGCAGTCACTGAAGTTAACTACATCACCTTTTAGGCCATGACACACTGGCAATTCCCAATGGAATGCAGCTTTTCAGGTCCACAAACAATTAGCTTTAGATGTTGTTGTAATAATCTCTCTCCCAGTCCAAATCCAGATACAAATTACAAGATGAATAGTCAACCATTGCAGATGATTGTGTTAATGATGTTGCAGATGTGCACAGGCAATGTAAACACCTAATTGCATATATTGAAGTACAAAACAAAGAATAACAATAAAAAAAGATATGACATTTCCGTTGATTACTATCAACACAGATTGAGTCAAGATAAACAAGAGCACCAAATGTGGATTATTCCATTGTCTGTTTCTTTTTATTAGAAGAACCAGACTGGAATACCTGTGTTTGACTAATCCAGCAAGATAATGCCTGACACATCATATTAACATCAGATATAGTCATTGATTAACAACATTGCCCATAACAATATCATACAGCCAGATAAATCAATTGTTACATCTAACACAACTGCTTTCGCCTGCTGTTTGTTGACCACCACAATGTCCGGCTTGTTAACGAAAGAAAAGAAGAAGAAAAAAACAGATCCGTTCAGTTGTGCTGCCAGGCGTCCATTGAGTGCATCCAGCTTGTTTAGCCAGTAGGTGTGGATCATATCCAGCCCATGGGATGCCCAGCTCTTCATGTTAGACACTAGATCCAGGAGGCCTCCCATCATGATTGTTACTGATGGCGCCGAACCGGATGCTTTAGTTCTGCCATCCATACAGCAGCAGGCTGAACAGCTTGTTGCTAGGATGATTTTGGTCCCTGATGATCCTAGAGTATCCTGGAGTCCATGCTGAACCTCAACGGCCTACGGTGGAAGAAGAGCCATTGTCTTGTTGTCTTTGTGATGGTGTTGATGTATTGAGTCTATAGGTCTGGTCCTCGCTGATCTTTAACCCAGAGGAACGTGAAACTGCTGCCTCTCATCCATAGCCCTATTTTCGGTGGTGGGAGTACGTCCTTCTCTCTTACGG
This sequence comes from Hyperoplus lanceolatus, assembly GCA_026929865.2. Lineage (NCBI taxonomy): Eukaryota > Metazoa > Chordata > Actinopteri > Uranoscopiformes > Ammodytidae > Hyperoplus > Hyperoplus lanceolatus. Next base: position 13,131,336 of record CM049417.1, on the reverse strand, counting down.
TTCCAATAATCCACAATCAGTTTCTTGTGAAAATCTTGAATCCAATTCTGTTTACTTTAAATCACATGTATTGCAGTGTGGACAGTTCAATAAGATGTCAGCATTCTTTTTAGCCAGCAAGGAGTGGCAAAACATATTTTAGGTCCAAAGTTTTCCAAATGTCTCATGCAGTGGGATGATTTAAGAGCCATGGCACATCCAAGATGTACTGTTGTTTAAGGTAATTGGAGCGCTGGCATAGACGCAGGAGTCCTTTAATCTTATTTTATTTTATAAGTGGATTAAAAAGTGTCAAATGTAATTGTGATTAATGGATTTTTTTTTTATTTAAAATTACTCTGAAGTGTAATTTGCCATTTCTTTACATGTGTTTGCATGTCATTTCACAGTCGCACAGATCAATTCAAAGGTACATTTGAGCTTGTCATCCTGTTCTGAACAGGTCATGCCATGGTCAGCCCTGTTCCGGTTTTCATTTGTCCCTGTTGTGGATGGCGAGGTTCTGCCTGATACTCCTGAGGCCATGGTCAACTCAGGCAACTTTAAAGACACACAGATCCTGCTTGGGGTTAACCAGGATGAAGGCTCCTACTTCCTGCTCTACGGAGCACCAGGTTTCAGCAAGGACAACGAGAGCCTCATCTCCAGAGAAGACTTCTTGGAAGGTTATAGATGTTTTAAAATTCTGTTTAAGAAAATGCTCTGGGAATTTGTTGATGTAGAATTTGTGATTCACAAAAGTAGCACAAAGTTCCATTAACACTTACAAACATTTAATTTCTCACAGTGTGAAATGACAAATGGTTTAGAGCAAATGATCCATACAGCAAATTTCAGTTGTGCAGTTCTTAAAATTTGCAACAAAAATTACTATATATTAAATAAATGGTGTGAGTCCCACATAAAACAACAACCACACCGCAAAGCAGTAAGGAAAGCAATAGTTTCTAAACTGAACATATGATTGTAGAAACACAGAGTTCTCTGTAAATATTCTGTTAATATGAGTTATCAGGGAGAATTGTAGAAATCTCCACTATCAAATTCCACTCATGCCACTTTTGTCATTTTATAATGCATCTAAAATCGTAATTCTCACTCTTCCAGCTGTCAAGTTGAGCGTACCACATGCTAACGATATTGGTCTGGAGGCAGTGGTGCTGCAGTACACTGACTGGATGGATGAGAATAACGGGTTGAAGAACCGCGATGCCATGGACGACGTTGTTGGCGACCATAATGTCATTTGCCCACTGGCTCACTTTGCTCGCTCCTACGCACAGCACAACAGCCTCAGGGCTAACATGGGAGGAGCCAACTCTGGGGTGATGAACAGTGGAGGAAATTCAGTAGGTAAGATATGCCAGCGTGTGTGTTCCATTTCACCGTCAGTGGAGTGTGGTTCTTTTAAGTTGAAAGATAGATAGTTGCCTGTCCCTGTCCGGGGGGTCCCCTTCATATTATACCTCCGTATTAAATATTTATATCTTAAAACTTGCTCAGGCTTGTAAGAAATTATCAATAAGTGACTCTGCATGTTTAGTAAATTTTTGATTTACAACAAAGGATTTAACCAGTATACTGTATGTAAATGCTTAGACAATAGACAATTAACCACTCTCCTCCTGCTCCTCAAGGTGGGACCTACCTCTACCTGTTCGACCACCGAGCATCCAACCTGGCCTGGCCTGAGTGGATGGGTGTGATCCACGGCTATGAGATTGAGTTTGTTTTCGGCCTGCCACTGGAGAGGAGACTCAACTACACCTTAGAGGAGGAGAAACTGAGCCGACGCATGATGAAATACTGGGCCAACTTTGCACGAACTGGGTGAGGGACTGCAGACTCTAACAGATGATCTGCTATATACTACAATGAGGAGTTGATAAAACAAGGTTGCTGAGCCACACAGTACAAGAGGTGATCAGTTAAAGAGCAGACCAGAGGTTACACCAGGCGTCAGCAACCTTAAGCACGCGTACAGTAGCAGTAACTTACCCACTTAGCAGGATTGCTGAATTGATGCCCTGTACTCTGGCACACATTGACTCGAGTGAAACTTATCAGCTCCTCTGCCATGGCAGAGGGGAGACAGTTAGTGTCATCAAAGGGACAAATTAGCAGAAGACCATTAAAAAAAGAACATGTTATGCTCAGACTTTAATTAATCACGAATAACAACAACAGCCCTATTATTTGTATACATACAATTCAATGTTTTGTTCTAACTGTATGTCTTTCACCTCCCTCTCGTCTCTCTGTCAGAAATCCCAATGCCAACCATGACGGGCTGGTCGACAGCAAGAGGCGCTGGCCTCTGTTCACTCTCAGCGAGCAGAAACATATTGCACTCAATGCTGATGCAATGAAGATCCACAAGGGTCTGAGGAACCAGATGTGTGCTTTCTGGAACCGCTTCCTGCCACGCCTCCTCAACATCACTGGTAAACACTGGCTGCATTCCAATACCCATACTTTCTGCTACTTAGTATGGTAGAAAAAAAAATATTTAGGATGTCCCAATTCTTGTGGTCAGATTTAGTATGCCTAGTCTACTACATCTGGCGAGATTTTTAGTGTTGAAAACCGCATGGTATTTGGGCGATTCTGACCCACAATCCAGTGCGCACCGGAAGTGATGTCACATCAACGGAGCCTCCGTATGAAACAACCGGGTATGCGACATATAGATTTAAAAGCAAAAGGCAAGATCAAGGCGCAACAAATATTTATCTTATATATTCAAAATACCGTATTGGTCCGAATATAAGACGACCCCCCCATTTTTCAAAACTCATATTTGGAAAAAAGATTTGAAGACCAAATCTTGTTTTTATAAAGAAATGATTTCTATTTATTTAAAAAATGTAAGAAAATAAAAAAGCATAGAATTAAACACTTTTCTTCTTTGCAACTAAACAGTAGTGCAAATAGGCCGAACTCTGATGTGTAAACCACAAACTATTCCTCACATTCCTCTGCCCCTCTGCGTCTCTCCTATGCTCTGGTTCGGGCCGTGGCATAGCCATAGTCATCCTCGCTGCTGTCCAAGGCATTTGAGACGCAGTATTAATTTAATGCTCATAGTTAATCACATAGCCTAGTGCTGAAACGAAAGCTTCTCTCTGAAAAAGTGTGAGGGGTACGGGGGTGCGCTAAACTTGTTCTGTGAGTTGCTGGATAGCAGCGCTTCACTCAGTAAAACATTGTGACGGTGACATGCACAGTGAGACCTCGCCAGTGTGAGTCGCCTAGCAGAAAAACTCTGTGGTATAAGGCTAAAATGATAACTGGGGTTTCCTGCAGGTTAACGTTATCACCACCACCGCATGGACAGCGTTTAAAGAAAGTTATTTATTTTATTTTATGGGCTTTGATGCCAATGATTAAATCTGAAAATTATGGCGGCAGCTGTGGTGTGTAGAAGGACAGCGCAGTTGGCAATCTCTCCTCAGCACTACAACTGCTGCATCAAAAAAGCCACAGTAAAAGTCGATCGCTTTCATGCCTCTGACACGTTGAATTGCAACATAATAACATCGAGGCTTTGAATTCAGTGCTGGGGATGTTGAGCTCTTTGGCGATTTCCCGTGGCTCTTTTTTCACTCAACACACAGCATTCTCTCTCCCAGCGCACAAACGCTTGTACCGTCCGCTGCCGCACAGCCAGTGTTTTCCACCAGAAAAAACAGGAAAGGAAACAAGATGGACACAGGCCCTTAAGCTGAATGATCGCTCTGGTAATGGGCAGTCCATTACAGGACGCCGAATGTTAGACCATGAATATAAGACGACCCGACTTTATACAACCTTTTTGCGGGGAAAAACCCTGTCTTATATTCGGACCAATCATAACATACACTTAACAAAACTCTATGTTTGATAGAATCCTTTATTTTGCATATATATATAGATGGATGGATGGATGGATGGATGGATGGATGGATGGATGGATGGATGGATGGATGGATGGATGGATAGATAGATAGATAGATAGATAGATAGATAGATAGATAGATAGATAGATAGATAGATAGATAGATAGATAGATAGATAGATAGATAGATAGATAGATAGATAGATAGATAGATAGATAGATAGATAGATAGATAGATAGATAGATAGATAGATTGATAGATATGGCATATAAAAAAAGATAATCTGTGGCCAAGACATAAACAACAGGACAACATTAGTTTGAAAAAACAACACCTCCAATATGCTGTTAAAACTCCTAACCATTCTTTTCCACTGTGTCTTCTCTCAGACAACATAGACGAGGCAGAGCGTCAATGGAAGGTGGAGTTCCACCGCTGGTCTTCCTACATGATGCACTGGAAGAGCCAGTTTGACCATTACAGCAAGCAGGAGCGCTGCACTGACCTCTGAGAGATGAGAGAGAGACGAAAGAATACCGGGGAGGGAGGAGGGAGGAGGGAGGAGGGAGGTAGAGAGAACTAGCTATGGCCATTTCCCCTCCATAGCCCCTCAGTGAAGTGTAACTTTACTAAACATTTTATTTTGTCATGTTTTTTCTGTTTCACTACACACAACACAGGCACTGTGGATCTTTATTTATATTATTTATACTATTTATTTGTGTGCTGTTTTCTGAATTTGTGTGTGTCTCTGTGGAAATGAAGGCCTGTGGAGGGAACTTGCCATTAACATGGGAGGAATATTAGAAATTTCAAAGATGTGTCATTACCTCGGGTTTGTTTGTGTGCGCGTGTCGTGTGTGTGTATGTGTGTGTGTGTGTGTGTGGCTTAAAAGCCTCCTGTTTAACTCAAATCTGTACAGGAACATGCCACTGGACCACACACACACACGTATCAATGTGTTGATCTCATTAACTCATCTTTTGTTTTCTGAGGATTCCTTCTTTCCAACATATCAGGGTTTTGTTTTTTGGACTCAACAACGCTGTTTTTTTCTGTTTCACTTTTTCTTTCAAAGCCTTTTTAGTCTTGTTCTTGTTCATTGTTACTACTACGACCACTATTTCCATTACCTGTTGTGTTCTGCTTGACTTTGCTTTGTGTGTTTCTCTTGTGGTTAAGCCATAGGCTGCATTACAACCAAGTATGTTGTGTGATAAAGCTCCAAGGAAACATTGGGAAAACCACTTTATGTTAGTTTGATGTGACGTGTAGGTTTGTAAGTTAGATCCTTCCACTTGTACTGCAGATGGTGCATGACATGCAGCCCAACTAATTGGTGCCTAATTTACAACTCATTTCAATAGTATGTACTACTGATGCTGTAAAAGAACTGTCAAAATGTGATGAGATATCCCTGCATATGCGTTAGCAATGCCAAGGGGAAAGTGAGTGAAAGAGTTTCAAATGTTGGAGAGCTATTTGACTAATTGTTGCAGCTACAATCTTAAATCCGCTCATATTAGCTACCATAAGCTACACACCAAGACTGTGTTCAGTTAAGCAATGGTGTGGTTTACTGCTTTATGATGATTATGTTTTATTTTTTTCCCCGGTAACATGGTCCCATGGTTAAAATCACTGTCTGTTGGATTTCTGTTGGAAATTATTATTATTATTTTATTATCTTGGCACAATTCGGTGGGAGCATTCTGAATGACTCTGTGTCAGACAGCAGAGTACCCCGTATTCCCAAGTAAAACATCAGTTACATTTGAATATGCCAATTATAAACCACCATTGTGCCACTTTACTTTAATGAGTGTACTATACTATTTTATTTGTTTTATCGGTACGTTATTATAAGGTAAAGTATTCAAGGTTCGGTGTAAAGGCCTATTTGTGTTCAATTTTGACAAATTCTTAACATCGCAGTGGAATCAGATGCTTGAGGGAGATATAAAGGTTGTCTGACTAAATGGATACATTGACTTCTATCAACTTTCTTTTCATTCAATGTCAACATGATCAAAGTTATTTGTATATGTGTGAGTGTTGTGTGTGTGTGTGTGTGTGTGTGTGTGTGTGTGTGTGTGTGTGTGTGTGTGTGTGTGTGTGTGTGTGTGTGTGTGTGTGTGTGTGTGTGTGTATTCCAATCCAGACCTTCGGTTGAGATGTAAGAAGTGGGAGCAGTGCTGTTGAGAACAGTGAGGTCACTGAGGTCATCTGTATTTTTTCTGGGATTGTAATAGCCTGGACATGAAGTACACTCTTGAATAAATAAAATAGATGATGGCAAAGTGAATTGTGTAGGCTCAATACAGTGTTTTAAGACCTGATATATTTAAATGTGATCGCTTTGAGGCCAACAAACAAATAGGTGAATAATTCAGCATTTCACTGGCAACATTGTTGTATTATCAGTTAATGTGAAGAGGTTTGTTACAGTCATCAGCATTCAGACATCTTTGTTTCACTGAATGAATAAAATATGAAAAATCCAAATCATTTAACACCATTGAGTGTGTGTGTTTGTGTGCGTGTGTGTGCACTGAGTTATGTGTGCACTGTCTTGTGTTTGTATGTGTATGTCCACTCAGTGACGTGTACAGCTGTGATGTATTTCATTACCAGTTTGTGTGTGTGTGTGTGTGTGTGAATGTGTGACACACCTCTCTCTGTTCATCCCACTCCTCTCTGCTGTTTTTACCCTTTCCTTCCATTTCCCTGTTTTCCCCTATCCTACCTCACATTTATTTTAATTTTTTTTAGATTTTTCTTCTTAAACAAGTCCTCTCCATTCCTTCTCCATCTTGTCCTCTTCTTCTCCTTCATCTATTCCTATCCCTCCATCACTCTATCTCCCGTCCGGCCCCTTCGCCTTGCTTTCCACCTCTCCATCTTCCTCCTCTTCAATCTTGCTCTCTACTCCGTCTGTCATCTTCATTTTCATCTCCGATCAACGTCCACCCACCCTCCTGTCTGTCCCACCCTTTATTTCATCCTTCGCTATTCCTCCTCTCCGTTCTATCTATCCTTCCTTTATACTCTATCATATCTCTTTCCACCTCATCTAACTTTTCTCTTCCTTACATCTTCCTCCTCCATTTCTCAGCTGCATCTCTCTCTTCCTCCCCCTTGTGCTCTCTGTCCCTGCCCCCATCTCTCTCTCTCTCTCGCTCGCTCTCTCTCTCTCTCTCTCTCGCTCGCTCTCTCTCTCTCTCCATCCCCGCTTTTTCTCGTTAGTCTAATGGAGGTAGAGTAATTCACTCAGCGGTGGGATAATGTGACAGAGCGCTGGCTCAGCCCTCTGGCCTGCCAAGCCAACAGGACACGATGGATGGATGGTTGGAAAATGGAGGTGGAAAGGTCGAGAAATGAGGCAATGAGAGAGGAACAGGGAAAGGAGAGAGAGGGGAGGGGGGGTTTGGAAGAGCGCAGAAGGAGAGGTGGAGATGTGATGGAAAGATGAAAAGACAGCCAGAGAAATATATTATTACGCAAGACTTTGTCCTTGCGAGAACTGTGTTTGCGGCTTGCACAAATGCAGGCACTCATAATGTAAAAAATCATTCAAATGTAATAAAAGGCTGAAACCCTCATACTCAGTATGACAAAAAAATACCAGTTGATTTAAAAGTTCACATGTAATGCAAATTTTCAGGTTCAACATGTTATAAGGGTTTCTACTAGAAACTGTTTTCATGGTGTAGTGTCCAAAAAAACCTTTATATTTCTCACAGCGCCATTGCTGAATCTCCTCTTTGCGCTGTGTTTTTGTGTGGAGGAAAGGATTGTTTTACTCATGCTTTTGGAGTTTCTCATCATACCAGAGACCCATATTATTGTTGGAAAAACCATGAAAAAGTGTATTTTGCATAGTAGCTGACCTTTAGTATTGATCTCCTGCTTGGAACCAGGCTTTTACTGGATCGTCCCCATCTGGAAAAAAAACACAGCTTCACAGGGTTAAATTATTTGATTGTAAGAAATGTTGGAAGATAATCCTAGTAATTGAAGTATTTTGTGTGGTTAGTAACAATTTCCTTATTACGGGGCCCAGACTGTTACTTAACTGATGATATAAGATTATATTGATTACCACAGAGCCTTGAAAGCCCTGAAAAATAATATTTTGTGCACTGGATAACTTATAAACATGTTCTTATGATTTTGGCTTTCTCATAGCGCATCCTGAGTGCGGTCATGTGTCATGTGTCTGTCTATGTCTGCCACCCTGGATATCACTATGTCTGTATGTGTATGTGTGTGTGGGTGTGGGCTTGGGTGTGTAATGTAATAACTCACTGTACCTGTCTGTCAACCTGTTTGCCATTTTTATTTCAACACGGGAAGGGATCTGAATCAATGCTCCGATTGGCTGAAGCATGTGAAAGCTACTGTTTATGGAGTAGTGTAGTTTAGCTTTAAAAATAATTCAATATGAGTAAAGGTTTGTACCTGATGTCTAATATACCAGTGAAGAATGCATGTGTGACTGGCTGTGTGAGTGACAGCTCCTCCGGCTCCTCTTATCCAATGGGAAACCCCGCTTTAAGCCCAACCTCCTTCCCGTTGTCCTCGTGCATGTCCTGAAGTTGACCCTGTCCCCCAGTATATTCTACCAAACTTGGACTGTTATTTTCTGTAAAAATTTGTACTTTTGAACAAAAACTATTATCAAAGTGAGTCATATATCTCTAATGTTATGTACATTTAATGTTAGCAATAACGTCTATACATCAGTAAAGGAATATATTTGATATTTAAATGCAGTAAAAAGATATCGTGATAAAACAACAATGATGAATGGTAGAAGTTGTGTTTTTAAAAGCAATATTATTCTGAGTATAAATTAAAAACGAGTGCCATAATTGTTTTTTTCTTCTTTTCTTTTTGGTTTCTTTGACTTGTTTCTGTCCTCTGCCTCATCATTGTCTGTTTGGGTCACTAGTACTGTAAGTGTTAAAGGCTTCTGTAGCTTCCCAATGTGTCTCTGTGTATCATGAATGCTGACTTGGTTAAGCTATAGCAACAGAAATAAAGACACCCTGCTGCTTCCGTCCACCTCGAGCATTTTATTGAGTCTCCGCATGCACCATCATCCAGACCAAGATACATGATTACAAGATAGTTGTACCCTATGAATGAAAACTCGAAGGGCTCAAACTCTCTTTTATATAAGGGTTCTGAGCAGCACGCTATTGTATGTCTTCATCATTGTATAAACAATGATTGAATGCAGGTCAAAACAAATAGAAATGGCACTTTAAAATGATGGGAATTAAATGACTTCCATTTTATTTACTTAATATACCCTGTTAATGGGGGGCCTGACTTTACATTGCAGTAATTCCTACTTCAATTCATAACGATGATCGGTACATCACCTCATTGCATCTGTTGATTTTAAGGGCAGCTCATTCCCACTTAAAGAAGAGGAAAATCATGAGGAAAAAATTAGTAGTAAATATTCACAGTAAGTGTAAATGATGAGATAACATGTCAGTGGTAATTATAAAACCATGATTTTTTTGAGATTTTTTCTATTTGTGATAAAGAATAATCCTGCTCTATAGATACTGGGAGTACAGAGACCAAATGAATATGTTCATAGGTGATGTTACTCTACTGGTGGTGCTTTCATGCTGCCACCTGGTGTCCATCCTGTGAACTGAGAGCAACTGAATATAGTCATACTGAATGTGCTTTAAGGTTTCAGGTTCAGCTTTATTATTGTTATATAATATAGGATTGCACAATGGAATGTAGTTGTAGTTGTCTCTAAGTATTAAATATTGCATGGAAAAATAATTTTCTTGGTCATAACAAATATTTGCTTTCCTTTGGACCTACAAATCCAATTTTAAGGTACATATTACAAAATGTGTTGTAATAAATATATCATTCAAGACTCTGGGACCACATTAAACTACCTCCCTCAGTCTATAGTATGGGTATACATTCTCCTGTTCAATTATTAGATCACTCATTTGGCCAAAGTGAATAGTAGGCTATAATAAAGTCCGTGGCATCTCGACAGCCTGTATGTAGAAAATAACAGGATTGCTTTCCCATTACATTACATTTTCATTAAATCAGACATTTCAGGCCACACATGAGGGAGGGTGTGGGGCACATGTGTGTGGGGCGGGCCATATTTCACCTGTCTGTTGGAACATGTTGTCATGACATATGATTTCACTCCATAGGAAAGAAAATAGTTTTCTTCACTTTCCTTTTAAGGCTAAATATTTCTTAGACACATCTAAATGTTTTAACACAGGTTATTTCAATTATAACCTTTAAAGACATTTCGACATGGTAGAACCCTGTGCTGTGAGTTTCCCCATTACCTCTAGATCCTCTTTTTATTGCCGTTTAAACACTTACCATTACTTTTTACCGTTATCAAAGTACATTTTTAGTACTTCCACTTTTGCTTGCGTAACATTTCTTTAAAGCAACAATTTTTGTCAAAGTAGGTTGAGCCAACAATATTCTAGTAGCTTATAGGCTACTCTGTCAACCTTTCGCTAGTGTGGAAGGATCAAAAAGGCTATCGCCAACCAGTAGCCTACTAGTCTCGCAAAGCCAGACCAAACTACAGCAAGTAGTATAGTAGCCTACTAAAGGTGAGGTCATGGAACATAACATGGAATTCAACTTTGTTACATTCTAACAGTAGGCTTATGTTACATTGTATGCTACATTGTACTTAAATACATTACAATGTAAGCGCTTCTTTTTATCCAGATCTGTAGCCTAATTGTTTCCCCCTCTATCGAAAATATGCAATTTTGCTTGATGTGTGCATTTATTTTGAAGGCGGCGACAGGAAAAACCGCCAGTGCCGAATTTTGAAATGCCAACTTGTTCCTGTGGGTGAAATTCCTCAAGTCCGAGCCTTTTGTTCCGTTTGTTTGAACATTGGACCTAAAGTAGTTATATAGATAGGCCTACGTGTCTCCTTAATATCACGTTAAAAATAAAAATCCATTAAAAACTATTAAGTTAGTAGGCTAATAATTAGTAAGAGTTTAGACTGAGACGGGTCAGACTATAACGGCTCCTGTGAACAGATTTTCCGCTTGTTTTGGGAGTGAAACTCCTGATGGAAAGGAAGGGGAGGGGGAGATAACTAGCAGGAGCCGAGGAAGAAGCTGAGCTAACTACATGGCAAAACTCGCCTCTACTTCTCTTACTACGGCAGAGCTGTGTATGTATTTCGGTGAAAGTGGTAAGTTTACATTTGAAGCACTTTATGGACAGTTTGGTGTGATATAGGCCTATTGAAGCCCATGTGTCGTCAGACAATTCCGCTAAAAGCTTTAGGTAAGATCTGGTGGACATAACTTTAAGTCTAGGCAGGGCCTTACCCAGGATTTATTTATTTTTTTAAGAAAAAAAATACTGTTTTTTTTGTAGACAACAAGAAGGTTAGGTACCCGACCAAGTATTTTCCTTCCCTCTGTTAAACTTATTTAGTAGTTAGGTATTTCCTAATTTACTTATTTACTTAAATATAAGACCTATATTTAGGGCTGGATACGTTTGTAAATTAGGTTTCCTTCTGTAGATTTAAACACATGTCCTACAGAATATTGTTTTTGATATATGTATAGCTTCTACAGTGGTACAATAGGCTACATGTTATAGCTTATGTCTCGGTTCCAGAACCAAAACAATACCTCATAGCAATATGTTTCTGTCTGTAGCCAGGTTTTCAAACGTCAAAATGTCTTGTCTAAACCAATGCAGATAGGCTACCAAAACTTTACTTAAATTAAATATTGATGACAACTGACAACATTTTGATTCAATTGTTGAACTCTTTGAATCGGGATTGTGCTAAGGCTCAGGTTTCTGTACCTGAAATTGTCAATATTCTGTTTTTAAATGTATTATTTAAAGGTGTAGTCGGCTATTCTAGAGAATGTTGTTGTCTAAATCACTTTTTGCCAAAATCTGTGAATGTCACCATATGTACTGTGTGTGCACTGAAACAATTTTCTGGTGTTACAACACCGTAGCCACCGCCAACCGTAGCAAGCAACATGCCTGTTTATAGAGCCTAGGCTGTTAACAGCATTTCACTTTTTTTAAGCTACCAACATTTTGTGCCTCCTTCTATTTTAACATTACAGAGACCTGAACATCAGTTCTTTTGAGAAATCAATATCCATGGAAATATTTTTAAAACCAAGAAGGTGGTTTTTGCTGCTGTTTTGATTGTATTCCCAGATTCCTTAAGTACTTTAAGAACCATCTGGAAAATACAGTTTTTCTCTCTTCCATGTTAAACAATATTTTTATTAACCTGTTAACACAAAATGAGTTTCCCACTGAGAAATACAGAGAGAGTTTCGTGGAACTAATAGGCTTAATCAACTTTGGGTCAACTCGTTTGGCGATGGCTTTAATCTACCCGGCATTCATCTATACGAAAAAGTTACGCACTATAGCTTTAATTCCTATGGTGACATCCTTTGAGGCATCATTCTAACACTTGTGGAAGATTATTACCATGCATCCTGCTGTCCTACCCTGTAGAAATGGAGGGAGAGATGGAAGGAGAGATGGAGGGAGAGAAGGAGAGAGAGAGGCAGCAGCGAGAGGAGAAGGAGAGTAATGAGGCGGAAGACGACAGGAGGAGTGATGAAGAGGAGGAGGAGGAGGATGAAGAGGATGACGGTTCAGAGGGCGCGGCGCTGCTGTGGCAGGAAGGCAGTGGAGAGGACAACCTGGGACTTCCCATCATGCACTGGGAGGCCCTGAGCCTGCGCATCGCCGAGCTGGAGAAGCAAGAGGAGGAGAAGAAGGCTAAGGTCAGGGATCATTGTCTGGGGGGGGGTATGGGCTGCGTTCCAAAACACATACTTTTTCTTTTTACTATACTACATACTTAAGCATTCTGGTTTGCATACTACAAAATACAATTTGATGAAGGCCTATTTTAGGACATCTTGGTATTTTTAGCATAGTGGATTTGACAGTGTATGCATGTATTGGAAATCTTTTTCGGGCATATTAAATAGTATGGAGGTATGGGGATTGGAACACAGGGATGATGTTTAGTCATGGGTTAGGAACCGGGCAGTTTTATTGTCTATGGTGGAGCACCCACAGAGGACAGCATCAAAGTCCTTGATTTATCAAAATAAACAAAGAGGATGTTGTGCATCTGGGTAACATTACACTGCCATCATACATGACAATTTCAAACACCTTGCTTGGTGACTTTCAAGGAATCTTATAAATTGTCCCCATACTCCCCAAGCTCTGTATTTTCCCCTTGATGCATGGCAGTAGGAGTGACTTTTACACCGGTGACTAAATGTTGAAATCTGCTTTTCCAAGTAACTGCAATACAGTTTTAAGCCAGTGGGGAGCATAGCATTACTATCTATTTTATATATACTTGAGAGGCTTCAATCAAATCAGAAAGCAGGTTAAAGGTGGAGTCAGCCATTCTAGAAGCCGGCTTGTTGTCAAAATCAGTGAATATCCCCTTAGGATCTGCTGTGAGGAGATATAGCAACCCTACTGTGTGTGCATGGAACATTAAATATGGTGTTGTTAATACACAGCCTATGCTCTGTAAACTGGTATGTATATAAATGGTATGTAAACAAAGGGGGCCCACAGTAGCTAGCAAAATGCGCGTTTACAGAGCTTATATTCTTTGAATTAGCCCTGGATTTTTTCAGCACACACGAGGTACGTTCTGCTAGTGGATAGTGCGGAGATATTCACTGATTTTGACAACAAGCATTCTGCAGAATTGCTGACTCTGTAAGTTGAAGTTCTGTTAACCTTTGGGGAAAGGGCTATCCATCTCCTTGAATGAGTATTTAGAATAGTTAACACACAGTGAGTGATCTGTATGGAAATGGCCATCGGTCTCAAGACCCCAATGATAAGTCAATACAAGCTTACTCATGTGTCAGTTACAACAACGGGCAGTCAACAACAGTCAATTGTAGTTATACCATCATTTTAAACAACGTAAGGGTGCTGTCAGCGGTTCAGGAGATCGCTTATTGTCAAAATCAGTGGATATCTCCTAAACTGTCCGTGTGTGCTGAAAGAAAATCTAGTGGCGATACACAACCTAGTAACTGTAAACTGGTATGTAAACAAAGGGGGCCCACCGTAGCTAGCAACCTATTTATAGAGCCTAGCCTGTGTATTATCACTGGATTTATTTATTTTCTTCTGTATTGGCTGTGTAACACTGTGTATGTTGTGTTGTCAGAGTGTGTCATTGGAGCGCGGTAGAGCTCCAGTCAGCTGGACAGACGACAGGGCCAGGAGAGCAGACAGCTGGGAGGACGGAGACTACGCCTGCAACAGCCACGTACTGCCCATCACCTCCCGGTACACACACACACACACACACACACACACACACACACACACACACACACACACACACACACACACACACACACACACACACACACACACACACACACACACACACACACACACACACACACACGCCTCTCACTTCCTATGACACTGCTATTACTAATGATGACTGGTGTTATGGGTGTGTGTGACGTAATTGGGTTTGGCGTGTATAATATATTTTCCTCAACGTGTAGAAATCTGCTTGTAGAGGTTCTTTCAGTGTAATACAAATACGGGAAGTAATCCATATTTAAAGGAAAAGTTCAAACATCAAAAATGCACACACAGTTACAGGAACGGTTTCTGTCGCCTTTTCTTTCTTTTTTTTTTTTCTTCTTTTTTTTTTGGCATTTTTATGCTTTATTGACAGTGTAGAGACAGAGTTGAAATGGGGCAGAGAGGGGAGTGACATGCACAGAACGACCGCGGGCTGGAATCGAACCCGGGTCCGCTGCTGGCCGAGGCCCATGGAGGGGACGCCTTACCAACTGAGCTAAAGGCGCCCCCTGTCGCCTTTTCTTGAGCTGGATAGTCAGGCAAAAACGCTAAAAATTAAACATGTTGAATTATTCCTTTCAAAGCCAAAAGGCCAAACTTGTCTTTTGTTAGTCCTGCTGTTTTAGATCGCTTAGCAACCCTTATAGATGCAGCCCCGCAGTCTGAAAGTTGAAATGTATATACAGTTTATAGTTGGAATGCAACGCTTGGTTGGTTACATGCTAAGTATATTACATAGACACATACACACTTCGTGCAATGACAATAAAGAGATTCTGATTCTGATTCAATGAGCACCAGTATGAAGGCACCACATTGACTGTTGTGTGTCCTCCAGCCTGCAGACACAGATGAATCTCCAGCTCTGCTTCATCAACAACAGTGAGAGTGAGGAAGAGGAGGAGGATGTGAAGATCAGCCCAAAGGAAAGCAGCAGCACACGGGTAACCACCCTCAACTATATAAGATGAGCTCAAACTGTATTGTCTCTGGTGTAATTGGACGATTGTTAAAGCAAACAATTAGGGGAATTAAAGGTGGAGTCAGCAATTCTGGAGAACGCTTGTTGTTAAAATCTCCTCATTGTCCACTCCCTGTCTGTACTGTGTGTGGGCTGAAAAAAAAATCCAGTGTTTATTAACAGCCAAATGTTCGAGAGGCACCTATTTGCGGACCCATGGGGGAGCGTAGCTCCACCGGAAACACGAAACCTTCTTCTTCGTTTTGTTTTACTGGCGGCGATCGGCGATCACCTAGCGGTGAAAAATAACAAGACAGTTTCCACCGGCTATGGTGCTAGTAGACAGTAAAATAAGTCAGTTTGTTAAGGGTCCCAAGTGGCCAGGACGGTGGTAAAAAGTAGATGTTGAGGTAGAAGATGAATGAAGCAACAAAGCTTTGTGTAGGCCTACTTCTTCCGAAATACGTCTCTTTTCTAATAAAATACGTCTCTAATTCACAATTATCACAAGTAGGTCAATCACATACAAATATAAACTCTTATAAATAAAACACAAAAAGTGCCACCACATTAAAATAAACAACTCATTTTAAAAAGTGGGGAATGAAAGACATTAACGTCTGACACATAAGGTGACAGTTTCCATTGTAGATCCTGATTGATTTATTACCAGATCCCTTGTCCTCTAGTGATCACAGTTTGAATTATTATATAATTTCTATATTCATATTAGGCTATTTAACGAGGCTCGTCTGTGACTTTGTGATCACGCAAGTGAACAGTAATCGCGTGCAGCCACAGAATTACATTTAAACCTGACATAAATAGCCTATGTTCAGTGGCACAGCCGTTAAAAAACTCCTGTTAGTAAATAAATAAATAATGAGATACATACAATACATTAGGTTTATTAATCTGAATGTAAAGCATGTTCACGATGTGTAAGGTGGCCGCATGTGAACGGCACGAGGGCTGAGAACAAGGCTACTGATCAGATAAATGATCGATCAAACGTTAAATCATCAGGAAATTATGAAAACATCCCGATGGAGATTTCTATGGAGAGATTTTGCTTTAAACTGTACAGGGTCGCGTTGTGGCACACAGTGGTCTGTGGCAGAGACCATGGTCAGTGTACAGACCACTGAATCGGCTACAACCCCTGCTGCTCTTTCTTCAGTCGGAGCTGCAGCGTAAAGTGAAAACAAACTCAGAGTAGGTCAAATCACCTATCCAGCAGGTTAGACCTACGGCGTATGTTGTTTCTTATACTATCTATGATGTTGCCGCAGTAAACCAGCTACCTGAAATAGGCCCCTGGCCACTTGGCCGCCAGTAAAACAAAACAAAGAAGAAGTTAGCGTATTTCCGGTGGAGCAGGTTTCGTGTTTCTGGTGGAGCTCTGCTCCCCCATGGGTCTGCAAATAGGCACTCTTGAAATGTTCTGTAAACGGGCATGTTGCCAGCTAGGATGGACCCCCTTTGTTTACATACTGGTTTATAGAATGGCTATGTATTAAGACCAGATATTTTTTCAGCATGCATACAGTACAGACAGGTAGCTTATCATGAGGAGATATTCACTCACTGATTTTGACAACAGCATTCTCCAAAATCGCTGACTCAACCTTTTAATAGTGTTAGAAATTCTCTGTTTCTTCACACATCCATCCCTGGTGGTGTTCAGGTCCATAAGAATCCTCAGCCAGCTGCCAAGCCGGAGAAACCCAAGTCCAGAGGCTTCAGGAACACACTGAGGAACCTACGAGACCGACTGAGAACAGACAACAAGACACTGGTGACAGCTGAACCTGAAACTGTGGCAGCCATTTTTGTAGTCTTTTTTTATCCCAGCTCTGCTCTAGCCCTCACCTCTCCCTCCTCCTCTCTCTCAGACCGCAGCTTCTAGTGATCCTATAGTCCGTCGAGGGCATCTGGAGCGCAGTGATTTACAAAACTCTACCATGAAAGTCCTGAATGCTCATTCCAAATCTCTCAGCCAGGCCATACAAGGTACTATTAGCCTACACACAGTCATTACACTGAATCTAGTCCAAAATTTCAATCGCAACCCTTAATTAATCAACATGATGTAAGAAAATGTCTTTTATTTTCCCCCAGAAAAGTTGTAAGGCTTGGTGCCAATAGTGCTGCAAGATGTGGTGAAATTGTACGATTGCGATTATATTGACAATGTTGCGATTGCGATATATTAAATCAATTGTTTTATGAAGTCTACTTGCTTGGTTTTCAAGGACAATGCAGAGATTATTGATAGTTTGGAAATATGTATTTCTCAATTTAAAACATATATTGAAAAAAAAAAATGTTCCCACTTGGTAGTCAATGCATTCCTCCAAAGTGTAAAGACAGTAGCAGTGTCGCACTTCTGTAAACTTACTTAAAGCCTGGGCTTTTGCTCGCATGCATTCATCAGACTTTTCAACCAGAAAAAAAATCAACAATTTGGCGTCCCGCTAAGCCTGGAATACACTCAGTGAAACCCAGAGAATTGAGACCCTGAAATTGAAAATGCATTTTTTTGTGTGTCTGTTTTCACATCAGAACTGAGCTCGGAGCTGGTGGGTCTCCTCCAGGCCCGGGACCAGCTGAGGACAGAGCAGGACGCCATGCTGCTGGAGGTCCAGGATCTGACATCAGTGTGAGCCTGACACTCACTCCTTCTCTGAGCTGACCTTTTGGGATGGGCTTCTTGTTTAGCACACAAAACACTTGAACCAAGTGTCCCAGTCTGTTAGTATCAGACAGTGACACGGTGGCCTCCGCAAAACATCTCGGTCGACCCCACCTCTTCCTCCTGCTGTGGGTCTGACCAGCCAATCACTGTGAAGTGTCACTCCCTGAGAGGACTTGGACACATTCAGTAGCATAGTATTCTTCTTTTTTTAATGTTGTCTGTGTTGTATATATTTATATGGGAAGCAGTTTTTCCGGAGGGCATGAACCTGCCGTCAGAGCTGCATGGTACAGTCAGCTACTGAAACTTGGAGTTGGGCATAACCTCCAGGCTGTGGATTAAGGCCTAAAAGGAACAAACTGACAATTTTTTTTTATTTATTTTTTATTTTTAAATGTGGTCTTTTTGCCTTCTGACTTTGGTTCAGATAAGAGTAATAGAACAGGTTTCATCTCCGCCATGTCCGCCCCAGCTTAAGGTCTGTGTCATGTTTAACTCAGCTGAGAAAGCAAAGGGAAAAACTCCGCCCTTAGTGTGTACTGTACTGTAGTTCCCACCTTAACACACAATACTAAAAGCTGCTCTACATTGGGTTCAAAACCAAAACTCAGATGCAAAAAAGCGATACATTTGTGTGAATACATTTTTGCACTTTAAAAATGCACCTCTAAGCTTCTGCAGTAAAGATTGTCTTTTGATTAGATTTTTTCTTCTGGTCAAAGTTCAGCCAATCACGATGAGGAGACGATAGGTTTGTGATTTTGAGGTTAGATCCTAATGTTTTTGTTGTTTACAGAGACCCTCACTCTTTGTTTTTTGAGATATTCTATTCCGGTCTATTGCCTTTAACTGGTAATTTTATGTTAAGATGACCTTAGCCTGTGCTGATTGTACATCATCACTGCAATATTTAGACAAGTCCTGGAGAACAATCAGATAGTGTACTCTGACACTGATTTAATGGTCGGATGCTGATTACTCACACAGAAATCTATGAAAAAAGAGTTAACTGCCTTACCCCGGAATCCCACTGGCTACGAGTGCGTTGTTTTACGGTTTTGCTCCGTGCGCACACGTCCGTCAATACTCAACGTCGCAAGACCGAGGAGTTCCCGCGGTAATTGAATGTGACAGGCGATCGGGCTTGATAATATAATATGATTCTGTATGTGGTGATTTAATGTGACACAAATAATTCAGAAGAGCTCAAATGTTCTGTTATCAAAGTGTTCACTGCTGTTCATGTGCTGAGCAGCCATGTTGAATATTGAACTCTGGGTTGGCGAGGTTTTTCCGAGTTTCCAAGTAGGAATTCCGACCTCAGTGGGTGTTCTATTTGAACTTTACGACTGAGAACTCAGACAATCCCAGTTCAACTGGAATGAAGCATTTTTATTAAATGTCACATTTTGAGGGTCGGAACCCAACATATTTCCGCCATACATCAGAATGTTCATTGACAAGAGTTGATGAAAGTTAGCTTTTCCAAATGGACCAAAAACCTTCAGAATGAATCAAAGACAGTTAGCTAGTAAGCCTAAATGTATATGGTTCTTTTTTTAAATACTGTAATTACCTAGGGGACAAAGTGGTTTTTTTGGACATGGGCTGTTGTAAAAGGTTGTTCACCAGAAATGATATCTAGGACCTTCAAGGATCACAACCTGGGTGGACAACCTGGTCAACTACCTGCTGGAAAGCTACAGGGGGCCGACATAGAACATCAGAACCATGGTTTAATGCGAGGGTAAAATGGAATTTTATTTATAGATATCATCATGAAACTTTGCCAGTTGATTACTGTCATTAGAACAATGATTCTTTGTATTGAAGTTTTCAAATTTTTGGAATATGTATGCCAATTTTGCATATTTCACAAATTATGCATATCTTTAAAAACCAAAAATCTAGATATTGGCTAAAGCAAGAGTTTAAATCTTTATTGCATTTTGACATTATATAAGTGTGTTAAGTTTCTACATAACAAACTTCCTCTGTGAGAAATGATGTGACAATTCTGGTTTGATAGTGTATAAATAAACGTGATTTGATAGTTTTTTTCATTACTCTGACCCAGAAATCTCCATTTCTAAATCACTTACATCAACTAAACTTTCCATAATCTTTCTCAGCACTATTCTGTATGTTATTGAAGAAGGATTTTTTCATATGTTGTTCATAGTCTGATTTATGAGACATTTTCTTCTTCAAAACATCCCGTAATGCATTTTTAAGACCTGTGTATATAGAATGTTTTTGAGTTATAAAATTAAAAAAGACTGTGTAAAAAAATCAAAAATAACATTCAGAATAGTGTTAAGAATGATTATGGAAAGTTTAGTTGATGTAAGTGATTTAGAACTTGAGATTTTTGGGTCAGAGTAATGAAAAAAACTATCAAATCATGTCAATCTAACCACTATCAAACCAGAATTGTCACATCATTTCTCACAGAGGAAGTTTGTTATGTAGAAACTTAACACACTTATATAATGTCAAAATGCAATAAAGATTTTTAACTCTGGCTTTATCCAATATCTAGATTTTTTTGTTTTTAAAGATGTGCAAATTTGTGCATAATTTGTGAAATATGCCAAATGTGCATATATATTAAAAAAAAAATAAACAAACTTCATTACAAAAAATCATTGTTTTAATGCCAGTAATCAACTGGCAAAGTTTCAAGATATCTACAAGTTAAAAAAAAAAATGTTTTAACCCTTGCATTAAACCATGGTTCCGATTTTCTATTTCGGCCCCCTGTAGCTTTCCAGCAGGTTGTCCACCCAGGTTGTGATCCTTGAAAGTCCTAGATTTAATTTCTGGTGAACAACCTTTTACAACAGCCCGTGTCTGTTTTCCAAAAAAAGAAGGTTTTGCCCCCTGGGTAAATTGCAAATGTTTTGTTTCAAAACATACTGTGTGTTTTGGATTGTAACACTAAGTGTAAAGAGAAACTTAGTATGTTTACAACAACAACAAAAAACTCCCCCTGGTAACTTCTTAAAAACTTTTGTAAATAATTGTTTTTATTTTTATATTTATATATCTACCATTGTATGCGTCGCCCTCAAGCTGGCTGTCTATTATTGACTCCCTCAAACAACCACTCTAACCTTAGGCTTAATCATGAGGTGGAATTGGCCATAACACAAATAATTTTTTTATATAGAAATGTTACCACTTAACTGAATTACTCTTGCTTAATTACTTCCAAATTGGCCAGCTGTCTCTCTGAAAATAGTCTGACCAGACTGATTTTGCTTTAAAGTTCCATTGTCATTCAAGTCAGAGCTTCTTAACACTTTAGGTTTTTTTTCTGTGGCCCTGTTTACAAATTGCAGGACAACAATTTAACAGATACCAATCAATCTTTAAAATGAGGAATATCTTTTCTCAATGCTGGAGCAGTGTTTTCAAACGTTTAGTATCTTTTCTAAAGGTTTTACAAATGCTATATAAAAGGGACTCCTTTTTAAGAAGCTGCTAATTCTGCCAACTGAAAAATCTCCTTGTTTTCTAATTTGTTTACTAGCGATGTAATGTTCTCTGACCTTGTCAAGAACATTTTCTTTTTTTATTCTTGCATGTCTTTGTGGAGTTAGTTAAGATCTAAATGTAATATTATGCACAACAATTTATGCTCATTTTTCATTTGAATTGAGGGCTTTTGGATATGAAAGGGAAGATATTACAATTTTATTTCAGTCTTGGCACAAGTTACTGAGATGTTTCGTTTAACAAACAGTATACAAAAAGAATGTTTTTACCGTCATTAATTCAGTCATGTCATCACCATTCTCCTTCTCAAAAAATAAATCTCTTTTACAAAGTTCTAATTTGATGTTTCTTTTGGGGGTTTTTTTCACCAGTGATACACTACCATCAATACAACTCAACCGTTCATGCACATATTGTGTTTCATTTTCAAAAGCCTACCAACAGCTCCTTTGTGGTATGTTGTTAATTTGAAACCGATCCAAGAGAAACATTGATTTTCATTCACAGTATCTCAAAACTTTGTTTGCTGATGGCAAACTAAAATCTATATTAAAAAATGGAATGATGCTAAATTTATCACATGGACAACAGTTTCCTTTCATCCCCCTCAAAGGTTGAGGGGGATGAAAGGAAATAACATGCGGGCTGGTTTTAAAAAAATAAGTTTAAGAACCATGCCAGTGTGAACGCCCTATCATTGGCAAGCTGAAAGATTTCTTCAAAGACAAGGTTTGAAGTCACATACTATGAGCCTTGAGTGGAACAGTTGAGGGGCTTACTCTGGTGTCTAGCGACCATTTTTAGTAGAGAATTGACATTTTCAAAAGGTTCTATGGAGTCCCTTAAAAAAAGGCAAGGTCCCGATGGCTCCTGACACCAAAGCTCTCTCGGCTGCCCAGATACAATGAACTTTCCAATCATCAACAATACGTTGTTTGGGGAAAAATTGGGAATTGATAGTTGTTATTGGGCACTAAGACAAAACCAGGGTGTACTTGAGAATCATTGTTGGTCAATAAAGTCAATTAACTGTTTAACTAATACAACATCTATTTGTATAGGTATATATTTGTTATTTTATATTATTTAGATCCATTCATATGCCAGTGTGTTCATAGGGTCTTGCTAAACTCAACAGGTGAGAAGAGAGTGAGACACACACAAACGAAGATGACGCGGGGAAGAAGAAATGGTTGACACACACACACAGTGAGGGGCAGAGGGAGGGACTGAATTACCCTAGAAACTGATCGGACTGTTCAGGGAAGCAGCAGACAGAGGTGAGCTGTAGTGGTCTAACTGTCAAGGTCACCATTCACCCACCCAAACTGCTAGCACACTGTCCACTGGTTATCAGTGCTGAGCCTTTGAAACAACCAGGATGAGCTGTGTTTTGCAGCTGCTTACTTAGGCCGTAGCTTTTTTTGGATTCCGGATTCTTTCATATTTTTCTTCTGATTTTTTTCTGACGGTCGACAGAACAGGAGCCAGTAAAAGTCATCTCTATTTACAGGTAAGCTCTCTGTCTAGGGGCAGATTGCAGTGATGCAGGTATTTATGAGTTTGATTGTGTTCCCTTTACACAAACACTGAACTACCGCTGCATCTCTTATGACTTCACAGTGGTTATTTTCGGTCCAAGGCATTCTCTAAAGCAGTAAAACTGTTCAAAATCTCATAAGGTCACTAACATTAAGTGCATTGCAAAATGTGCCCCGTAAACATTTCTTAATGAGATTGAATATGAATTCAGTGGCAGGTGATACATTAGGCTGGGGGGTTATGGGTCCTGGGGTTTTCTCAGAAGCTATTAGCTGTTCCTGGAAAACATCCTCTTTTTTTCTTTTGCTTCCATCCAGTCTGTAAATGAAAATGTGCTTTTGTAGTGATATGATCTTTAACAAAACCGTCATTCTCACGTTGATTTTGTTAATTTGTTAAAAAGATATTTTCCTTTTGGAAGCATACGGACTTAATCATCCAGGCTGATCTCATACTAACCTTATGTTGAACCTAATATAAAGTTTGTCTTTGTAAACTAACTAATATATCATACTGAACGGGACAGAGAAGAAAATGGCTTTCAACAAAGTCCTCTACTAAATAATTGTCTAAATAATCCTCAAGACCAAATATGATGTCTGTAGTCTTGCAAACTGACACTTGTCTTATAGGCTTGAGTTTGCAAGTTTTAGCTCCTAGGTTAGGTACGTAATGACAATTTGTGAAGTGTTTGTAAATGCTTTTAGCAGACTCTTGTAACATGCTTGAGTCTGGATTCCTTTTTGTACCTGTAAATGCACCTTAGTTAAAGTTGGCTTTGTACAGTAGAAAGCTTTCTTAGGGAGCAAAATGGCAAGGTGGAAGGAAAGATTGTTACACAGCAGTGCATTTTTGCAGTTGTTATAATTTAATTCAAAGTCAGATTTTATTTTAAAGAAGTCTATCAGTTTAAATAAATTAGTATTAGAGAAAAAAAGTCTTAGCTCAATATTTCGGGAATAAAGTTGTACTATAATAAGAATGAAGTCATATTAAAATGCAGCACAGACAGAAAAAACTGTTGCAGACTTGATGTTCACTGCATTTCGTAGTTAAGAGCTAAAAACATGCTAATAGGTCATTTAAAAGGGTTATTACACTACCTTGTAAATGATTGTCTGAATGGTCAACTATATTAATAGGAGGGTATTTCAGTAACCATTAACAGTTGAAAACATTACAGAAACGGCTCTAATTACTCATATTTTGTTCCAAACTCTATGACAGAATAATTCAACTTAAGTGTATTGATCAGACTGATGCCGGTTAGATTGGTGTACGATCATGTAAAGGCTAAGTTTTATTTGTGATGTACTGTTAATATGGCACAATGACACATTATCCTTATTCACTTAAGCTCTATAGTGTAGTGGATTACTTACTTAACACAAACACGCAGAAAGTTGAGCCTGCCTGCTTGCGGATACTTATGTACACCTGTTAAGTTGACTAGTGTGAACATAAACAATGCCTTAACCCATCACAGGATTATAAAGACTGCACTGAGGAGATATAGTATACAGTCAGCTGAGGTGGGAGGGGGACCAATGTACAGAGCACTACGGGAAGTGTGGTTACTTATTGCTGAGTTAATGGGGTGAAAAGAAGAACTGAATCAGCAGCATACCCTTGTACACAGGAAGGCAAACAAGCATTACGAATCAGCAGCATACAGGAGGTCAAACAGATTGCGTAAACATTCCCCCTCGTCAACATTCAAAGACGAGGGGGAGGTAGGGAGGCGGGAAGTGCAAACCTCTTTCCATTACTTCAACATCAGAAGAAAACAAATTTACGCTTTTTTAAAGCAATAGGCTATACTTCTTCGGTTTGGTACTTGGTGCTAAATAACATCAGCATGCTAACATACTCACATAGTTGACAATTTGTCAACTGGTATTGTTTACCATCTTTGCTATATTATTATTATTATTATTATTATATATTTTTTTTTTTTTGCATTTTAATGTTATCTTTGTGGAACTAAACAGCTGTAAAATAACTTCTAAGAGAAATGGCTGTGAAAATAGTTGTATTCGACAATTGGATTTTTCAGTATCCAAGAGTGAGTATTATTTGATTAAAACCAGCTGTAACGATTAAGTGTGTGAAGTGCTAAATGACTACAGATGGATGACTAATTCTAATCCCTTTATCTTTAGGTGAGCACAAACTCACGGATCTGACCCTCTGAAACCATTGGAAGTGTGGATCTACTGTACAGGATCATACAAAATACACAGCAGAAGTAACAAGAATGACAGAGAAGACGCTTGAAAAAACCTCAAACGTGCATGCCACAGCCTTATTCAGCTTCTCCCTCATGTGAAAATCACCTAATCCATCATAATGTCATCAGGACCAGGAATGCCTCATGACATCTTCAGCTCCTTCTCACCTCCTCCGTCCACCACCCCTCCATCTCCGTCTTGCAGCATAGACGAGTCCTACAAGTATATCTTCCTCCCCATCTGTTACTCTTTCACGTTCATTTTCAGCATTTCCCTGAACTCTATCATCCTCTACCGGTCTATCCGCCGTACCAAGCGCTGGAATGCTTCGCTGATCTACATGGTGAACCTGGCCTCCACAGACTTCATGTATGGACTGTCATTGCCATTCCTCGTGGCTAGTTACATCATGCGTGACCGCTGGATCTTCGGGGACTTCATGTGCCGCCTGGTCCGTTTTCTCTTCTACTTTAACCTCTACTGCTCCATCTTCTTCCTCACTTGCATCTCTGTCCACAGGTACCTCGGTATCTGCCACCCGATGAAAGTCATCACACTGGAGACCAAGAGGGCTGTCAAGAGCACTTGCGTTGTGGTTTGGATTGTAGTGTTTGCTTTGACCTGCCCTATATTCCGCTTTGCTCAGACTGGTCACGTGACACGGTTAGCAGGGCTTGGCAGCAATGCAAGCAGCATTGAAAACCTGAGCAATGAGGTATCACTGATAAATGGTAATGCCAGCTATGGTCACTTGGGAGGAGTCATTGAGGAGTACCAGAACTGTTGGGACGATGCCATAGACAAGGAATTCCCTGATTATGTGCCCTATGGCATCATACTCCATTTGGTGGGCTTTTTTGTGCCTTTTTCTATAATCGCTTGGTGTTACTCTCATGTTGTTCTGACCATATTTAAGACACTGCATTTTCAACCCTCATCCCGCACAGATTCGAGAGAGGGAGGACATGAACGAATATATAGGAGAGACAGAAGTAGCCCTGCAATAACTGGAAAAGGACGAAGAAGCAATGGAATGTCAAAGTCGCTGGGGAGAGATGAAGGTTCTATTTTTCTAGGGGCCCATTCCCCTTATGCCAATCGCAGGCGTAAATCTATCAGGACCATCATCACCATCACCCTTCTCTTTGCTTTGTGTTTTTTCCCCTTTCATGTTACTCGAACCATCTTCCTCCTGCTGAAAGTGACCAAGGGAGCCCCTTGTCACACCATGACCATGGTCTCCATGTGCTATAAGATCACAAGGCCTTTGGCGTCGTTCAATGCGTGGCTCAATGCCCTCCTTTACTTCCTGACTAAAGACAAGGGGGGAGCTCACTGCTGCCAGGCGGCAAACACCCCCACCCAACAAAATGCTGGGCTTCTATTGCCACTGAGGGTGATGGGAAGAGGAGATGGTGCGGAAGAGGGAGGGATCGGCGATTGCATTAACAATAAGGATAATAAAGAATTTCACAACAGTCTGCCATACATGAACAGAACAAAAGTGAGATATATAGTTGAATGAATGTCTGCATGAGGACTGCAAAAACATGAATTTAAGATACACCTCAGTTTGTCTTTAACTGTAAAACTAAACATAATACAAAATATAATATAAGCACTATAGCAAAATAAATGATTAAAGAATACCCAAGCAGGAATCCTAATATTCCTTTTATTTCTAATTGTATGTGCCTTTCTTCTGGTTTGCCACTACTCATACTTCGAAAGTCACCTAGAGGGTACATTCAACATGAATGCAAATGTGACTTCTCAACATATGGTTTTAATCGGTTATTTTGTGTCACAGGGTTCATATTTATGGTGTAAAACGTGCAAAACTGATTTCCTCTGAGGCAAAGGTATGCTAGAAATTAAGTTGTTTATTGGACATATTATCCAAACACAAAGGAAAAGGTGTTTCTACCTGTTTCAATTGGTTGCACTTTTGGAGATCGGCGAGATGCAATGATGATTGAAATGGGAATATTGGTGAACATTTTAATGCAGTTGCAACAACACCGCTTTAGAGAGATGTTCAAACCATGCCCACGTTCAGACCTTTGCACACCTTGCCAATTGCTGATATAAAGTGGCTGTGTATGTTAGTTAGTTAAATATACTGTTGCGGCCAGAAAGGGGGTTTCTGATGCTGTGTTAGACAATCTTTTTTTTTTTTTTTTTTTTTTAAATCCCGGTAAAGGGTTTTTTACTGGGAGTTTTTTTCTCAGCCGAGCTAAGGGTGTAAGGGCAGGTTGTCATATTGTATCTTATTGTATGTAATGTAAAGACCACTGAGGCAAATGTCAATTTGTGATATTGGGCTATACAAATAAAACTGGTTTGATTTGATTTGACATTGCATTTTTGTATTTAACATATGATGAAAAGGAATACATTGTGATTCAACAAGCAAGCAGCCCTTCACTCAGGTGCTGACGTAGTGTTAACAAGGTGGTTCCCGGTACAATGCTGTTGTGGCATTTCAAATGTATGTGTGTCGGGAATATTTCATTGTCAGTGTGCTGGTGCAGTTATTTTGACCTTGAAAACATACACCCTTCCCTTTATTAGGAGAACCCCTGAGATTGATATATTACACACATCTATGGAAATATGCTATATATCAATCCCGCCCTACACTAACATGATACTGTGGACTAGGGTTGCAAAGGGGTGGAAAGTTTACAGAAACTTTCCATGGGAACTTTCAGTCTGGAATTTTGGGAATATTCAAAATTGGGAATTATAGGAATTAACTAAATAGCGGTAATTTAAATGATGAACAACAAAAAGATGAAAGTTGAGTAAAATATTACTCATCCGTCTGACCCCACCCATTCAATAAATAAAGTAAAATGCCTCCCGATGTGATGGAGGAATTCACAGTGCATGTAGGGGGCGTGGTTGGCAGGTGTGTGGTTATGTTTTTGTTGTGTGTACAAACAAGTGCAACTCAATCAATGCCTTCAAAGAGGGATCTTAAAACTGCAACATTATCCCCATCTCCAAATGTGGCCATTTTGAACAACTTGAAACACTTCTGCCTTTGACCTTCATTAAATGCATATTCACAGAACACTTAGTATACTTATTCTACTGAACTATTAAGGTTATTGTTGAGAGGTTTCGTCATCAGTGCAACATATAGGCTACAGTGTATATTTTTTAAATTATTCATAATTTATTTGGGATTCACACATTCATTTCCTCCAGACTTGACTGCTTTTTGTCAATGTTTCTTGTTCGGCCTGTCTTTTATCAAAAGCCATGCAAGAATCCAAATTTTACACAGAACATTTGATCACACCAATATCTATTGTTAATCTACATTGCTGTACATAGTTTTATCATAAAGGTTGTTACATTTTACTTGGTATTACTGTATCTAAACACTCTTATTTTATCTTAATGGTCTATTCTCTTATTGCAGCTTACAGTGTTTATACTTGTGCTGATATTGTATTTTTGTAAAATGATACACCTTGTAATTATGCAATTGAATAAATCTTGACTTGCCTCAATGTGTTGTCCAAATGTACAAATTTGACCTTTTGGTGGCATTTGAGGAAATATCCTGGGATCACCACCACAGTCATTAGGATTCACTGAGTACCAGGAATATCTGTACAAAAGGTAGAATCAGAAAACAGGAAAGTGGGATTTTAGGAAGTGTATGGGCATCTCAAAAGTCTCCAAACTACTTATGACTTTTGTTATAGTTGTATTATAATGTAAAATTAAGATTCATAGCAGCATTTATAATGAATGTGTGATGTGCAATGCATTGTGCAGGTAACTGTATTAGAAACTGTACAAGTAAAGTGTTAATCATAGTTTTAGAAATCTGCTTGGATGTGTTCAAGCCTGATTATGCATTCTGTCTATTATCAGAGACTTTTATGCAAAAAAAAGTATGCTCCATTTATTACCTTTACTCTATAAATATTTTTTTTGATAACCATTATGATTTTGACACTTTTCTTGGACTTTCGGCTGGTAAATAGTTGATGAAGAGAAAGAAGGCTGTTTTCCAGGTGAGTTCAAAATAAGTGATTTAACAAAACACTGAACAAAGATTTAATTTAAAATCATACCACACATAGTCACCACACATTACATTCAGGGCTCCAGAAAAGCATTTAGGACACTGCTGGAACATGTGGGCCTGCTCTGCCATGAAATGTGAGCCTGCTTTAACATATAAGCCACAAGTAAAATAGCACATTGAGTCCCTTTATAATACATGATATGATACAATACAACTAAGGTTCCTGGTTAGTCAAAACATTGTATATAAAAGCTTAATGAGGTTTGAGGTATAACTATTTAATTTGTAGTATTATTATTTGCTTAATCATGGCTATGGCCCTGCAATTGCCAAGAGGAAATGTAAATCTCATTTGATATGTAACCTACTTTTTTAGATTTCAGATTGTTGTCTTATTGAAAAATTTCTTGTAGGCTACTTGCTACTAAGTATAGCCTATTCAGGTTAAAATAGTCAAAAAGAGATACACATGTAGCCTTGTAGGCCTACTTATATTTTTTTGTGAGGACACCAATGCATTGCCCTGACTAAAGGCTACACTACCCCTAGAAAACTAATTTAAACCTGAACCTATAAATCAAGTCTTAACTCTCAAACAGCCTTTTGAAAAGTGATGACCAGCCAAAATGTCCACAGTTAAAAAACAGTCCTCAATTAAAGTTAAAAGCTTTGATGGTCCTCACAAAGCTGCATTGACAAGTACACACGCACGCGCGCACAAGCACGGACACACACACACACACACACACACACACACACACACACACACACACACACACACACGCCATGACACACAGCCCTGCAGGGGGAGACACCGCCCTCCTCTCTCAAACCGGTTAGAAATTCAAAACACAACCCGCCTTCAACAATCTCCCGTCCTGCACCGCGGCCTAGAAAACCCTCTGACGGTTATTTTAATTTAACATAAAAAATAAAATAAAATCACAGGAGCAATATTATTACAAAGCGACGACGGGGATCGATTGTGCTGGTTGAGAGGCACATTTTGATAAAAGTGTAATATTGCAGCATGCGCTTTTGATTTTCTATTTATTTTTTGTGTGTGTGTGACGGCTGTGTGGAGAGCTGAGGAGCAGAGCAGTTGGCGCCACTTTCAAATCCTCCACTGACACAGAATGAGAGTCCGGCTTCAAATACATTTACACATAACTTAATTTCTCTTTTTCATAATTACTATATGACGAGGAATATCTTAACACCATTTCTCTTCTGGACAGTTTTATTTTCGGGAAGGTAAGTAAATCAGTTTTGAAATATTTAAGGTTTTTATAGGTTATACATTTAGTTGTTTATTATGTTATTGATATGAATAGTTAAATCACATACGTTGTAGCTTATTATGGTTCTAGGGGAAGAAAATGAGCTACTTCTGAGTGGATTTGGTGATACTGTAACTGTAACATTTCAGTGGAGCCATGGTGCTTAGCAGGCTGTAGCCTAATGAACTGCTGTTTGTCATTACAAACACAAATTTGCACGGCCACGATCAGCTGCTGCCTTATCCTTGTCGACAAGTCAGGTCAGTTTGAAGGAAAAAAAATGTGTACGGCGTTTCTCCAGCTATATAGGCTGACGTTGACATTAGAGGAATTGTTTTATATTTCTCCTCAAAAGAGTTTTCACAAATAAGCTGAGGAAGCGGACACTCCCACAGACACAGCCCCCTCCCCAAAGACCCCAGCCTCCTCCTGCCGTCCACTCCGTCTATAATTCACGTCTTAAACCCGTATTCTAAACCAAACAGCTTCAACTTCTTGAGACTTATTAGTGAGGAAAAACTATGTATAATCTAACTCCAAGCTCGTGAAGGAAAGAGAGCTCGAGCTAAAACGAACTCCTCGGTTTACCAGGAAAAAAAACACTGACTCAGCAGATTGTCGCAGACTCGCCCTGTCTCCCTCCTGCCATTGCGTTGTAAGCAGACAGTCGACACTTTTCCACAGCTCGTTATAAACAATGTCACAGGTGCAATTTTCCTTATAATGGGCTTTAACTGGATGATAATTTGCTTTAAACAAAGTAAGCGTCCTTTTTAATACTATTGTAGCTAAAATATTAATCACTTCATTCCAACTGTTACTGTGGTTGCTATCAAATTAGTCACAAGTTATATTATAGCCTACTAAAACATGGCCTTCCACACTTAACCTACTCATTACAAACATGCCAGAATACGTAGTGAGCTATCTCAATAGCTGGCATGGTTGTAGCCTATCCACATAGGGACATTTTTTCAGCAAAATTTATAATAGCATAATTTATCATTTAGTAGAACAACTAAACACAGTAACATAATGGTAAAGCGAGTTATGTAGCCTACGGTGCAAGTAGGCCTAGTTGTAAGTAGCCTAATAAAGACAGCCACAATCTTCCCATATGGAACAAATGGGAAAATTGTGTAATGTGGAGTAATTTTTACTTGTTTGCAGGAGGTCTGATGTATGAAAACATTAAAAAGTCTTCATATTTCTCTTATTTCAATGCTCAATGAGATAAATACATTTGAAAGTAAAAAATAACATGATATGCCTTTTCAAGAGATGCACCAAATATCTTCTTCAATAATCGATACTTTATAAGAATTTGTTCAATCAAATTATGATGAGATCCACCCATAAAAATAAATTTCAAAGGCGGTGACTATTGCATTTTTGATTATTGGGACTGAAATGTAACAATCAAATGATTGAAGCACTGAAATGTCAAAATATGAAATAGCCTTTTCATATTACAATAAACCATTTTTTATCATCTTAAATGTGCCATCTGCACACTGCACTGTGGACATAACTTTCAGAGCCATTATTATAGAAGAAAAAAGTACTTAAAAAATACTTTCCTTTTTGTATTTTTAGGAAGAAATCTAATGAACAGTACATGGCTTTAACTGTCAATATTTTTTCATTATTATCTATGACATATATTTTTGAATGAACCACTATGTATATAAATCTTCAGAAAATAGTGAAACATTCCCATGAAAGTTCAAAGACGTCTGACCAATAAACAGAAACACAAATATATTCAGCGATATAAAACAAAGATAAGCAGCAAATCCTCTCATTTTAGCTCGATGATGTTTGACTTTTCCTTTTTTTAATTAA
Organism: Hyperoplus lanceolatus; assembly: GCA_026929865.2. Classification (NCBI taxonomy): domain Eukaryota; kingdom Metazoa; phylum Chordata; class Actinopteri; order Uranoscopiformes; family Ammodytidae; genus Hyperoplus; species Hyperoplus lanceolatus. The sequence goes on along the minus strand of CM049417.1, from coordinate 13,098,935 downwards.
CAATTGAACAATTCAATTAAAAAGTTAACATTCATTTTAATATTTAAGGAAAACTGAAGTTCAAATGTATATGCTGAATAAACCTACAACCAGGTATTGATATTAAAATAATTTATCAGTCCACATTGATTTTTTTACAGACTATACCTTTTTTTTTTCATAAAACATTTTACTTGAAAAAAATATCTGCATCACACTTTTAATGTTGTCTTAACACAAACATATTTTCGAGATATTGAAAAGATTTTATTTACAGTTGTTTCCGATTGCTAAAGCACAGTGGGCACAACTAAAACCACATGTGCAAAACTCTTAACACAGTGTGCACTACAGAAGTCCATGTGTTCCAAACTGTTTTTAATTTTTCATTCATTTCACACAAAATGCATTCAGTAACCACATTGACCAAAACTCAAGAGCTCTTCTGCCATTCATAGACAAAAACCTGCAAAACACTGTGTATTCCTGGCAAAATGTTCAATTGCTTGTTGTCAAAACTCTTACGAACTCATTCTAAACAAAATATTGGATTCTACATTTACCTTATTGAAGTTGTGGAAGAATATTACCAATAATATGACTACTATGTAAAATACATTTCTTATTGAGTTTCAGCTAAAAGCACGAAACTTGAAAATAAAATATTACAAATATTTTTTTTACGTAATTGTTCCGCCTAGAAATTGAAGGGCAAGAAACTCTCCTGTTTTTGTAGTTGTCAGGGATAATGTGGCTTTCCACTGAATCTCAGACTGGTTTGCTGCATACCTCCATACAGAGAAAAAGAAAATACACATACAATACGATGTTTATCACTGTAAAATTTTAGGCTCAATGCTGAAGATAGGGAGGAACCTAACAGTTCTCACCCACCCTGTATGAGAGATTATACTCTATTTAATTTTTTTTGTATGTATTACAGCCCCTGGAAGAAGGAAACTCTTGAAACAAACCTAACAATCCTTTTTCAAAACAGTTTTTAGCATCAAGATGATACACACATGCACCATTTGAATTACTTTTTCAAAGCAGCAGCAGCACGTGGATGTGCTTTATGCAAAACACAGATGTTTTTAGAACTTTGTAAGGTTTTTGAATTTAAAAATATCTTACAGACTTTTTGAAATATTGATATACTAGCCCAGTGTAAAGTTCATCTAGACACATACAAATAAAAATAGAAAAGCTTCAAAAAGCACATTGCCTTATCCACATTACATGCAATGCCATCCTCTGACTAGCAAGTGGAAAAATATTGCCTGTTGTCCAGTCCAAATGTCCTAGTTATGGAGCTACTGTGTAGGAAGTCAAGTTGGACTCACTCAGGCCATGATATACTGAATCAAATTGCTCTATTTTCATTTACTCTTGTTTCACCTAAACAATATGGTACGGTCAAATGAAAATATGTTACTCTTACAGTATTTTATAATGAAAGGGTTTTATTTTAAATCACTCAGATCATTCATACTTTAAAGATTTTAAATATCAAAAGTTCATCTTTTATGTTTTGCTGCTTGTTGTTAGTGTGTGTTGTGTGTGTCAATGTGTGTTTTTCATTGGAACATGTTGCCAGTGTTTGCACCAGTGAGCTTGTTTTGAGACATGTATGAAGAGTTTTGTTGCTGTGAGTGACTTTTGGAGGCAAAATGAACTGAATTGCACAGGTGCATTTTAGTGATGCACACTGTGTTAAGAGTTTTGCACATGTGGTTTCAGTTGTGCCCACTGTGCTTTAGCAATCGAAAAAAACTGTAAATATGAAATCAACAAGTCAGACAATCTAACTGGGGTATATAGTTCAAATATTAAGGTGGGCGGTTTTTGCTTTGAACACATTTAAGGTCAACATTTCGGGTGTTGCTCAAACTGTTTAGAGGGTTCTCAAAGACAGTTTAAAAAATCGTATGTAGCTAGTTTTAATGCCATGCATTGCCTTACATTGCTAGATTACACCCTGGTTAAAATTATGGGTTGCTGTGAGTCTAGAGCCTGTGGTACGTACGCTATTATTACAGTTAGTGAGATCAATTTTATTGAATTGAATTAGAGTGGAATCAGAATGCTCCAATCTATACTTAGGGTCTCCCTGTATGTTCCACTGTGTGAGATTATAGTGTCAAACTTGAAATATTGCTAGAGTATATTCAGTCCATTTTGTGTCTGGGGTAAAGACTTTTTTTTCAAGTCAGATTTCAACCAACAGAAAGCTAGAGTGGGCAGGGCCTTCGTGTCCTCCTGGTAAAGTGGTGTATAGTTTGAGAGCTGCACTTTCAGCTGTCTGAGGTCCGGCCTCCTTCCCGTCGAATCTCATCTCATGACTGAATAAAACCAGAAAAAAGGAGCCTTTGGCACACACTTAGCCCGGCAATCGGTGGCCAATAACGGCATGTTCCTGCGTATATGGCAGTCCACCTGTGTCTTTGCTCAGCCCTTTTCCTCATGTGTGTTCTTGTATTAAAGCCGACACGTTGCACTCACTTCCCTCACGTCTTTGCTGCGGTTCTATGGTTTTCTTTCTGGCATCTTAACCCCTTAAAAGCAGACTTTCTCAAACCTCACGCACCAAATCTAGAGCGCTTCCTCTCAGAGCCACACTTTCTTCATTTTATTTGCCTCCCTCCCTCCCTCCCTCCCTCCTCTGTCTTTTTTTCTCTCGGTCTGACAGCGGAGCAGCTTGGCAGGCGTACAGCCCCTGTGTTCGACACACTACAGCAGCCGGCCCCCCTTCGCCTCCTCCGACAAAATATTTTTTTACTCCGGAACGGTAGCTCCCTCAGACCCCTCCTTTCACACCTGTCTCACACATCCCCGGGGGGGCCAGCCGATTTTTTTTCCGATTTTTCTGCGGCCCCGAAAATGTTTTCATTTGTATTGTAGAAAGTGATGGCCAGGGAAAAAGGCTGCAGCCCTGTAAGGTTTTTTATGCCTACGGAGCCCTCCTTCACTGTCTCAGTCAGTTGTGCGTAGCTGGGGCTCCAGCGAGGCAGCAGCAAAAGGCAAGGCAGCACAGGAGGAGGAGGACTCTGGGAGCCACACACACTCACATAGGCTAGGAAGGTGAAGATGTTAAGGGCCAGGCAGGGGGGAGGTGGGTGGTGATGGTGGGGATTCAGTTTTTTTGTGTGGGGGGGGGGCAATTTTTGGGACTGGGACTAGACCCCCCCCCCCCCCTCGCCTCAAACCCCATCTGACAATCCCCCCCTCTTATAGGAACAGAAGCAGGGGCAACCAGAAACCCCTAACAGGCCTTATTTTTTTTCTTCTTGTGCTCTCACTGTCATTATAGTAGATTGGGTATACTATATTCCCATTGAGATTTTTGTATGGAGCATGTGTGTGGGTGTTTTAAGTGACGTTTCTAGGCATGTCGTTTTTAATTTTTAATTTAACGTGTCATCCCGTAGTAGACTAAAATGCAGTATATGTGTTGTTTCTTTTCAATTGGTTTGTGCATTATTTATTATTCTTTGGGGGTTTTAGTGATAACTACAGTGGCCTTATGGTAAGAGCACCCACCATACAAACTGAATGGGAAGATAGTGAGGGGGGACTTGTGTGTTCACTTAACTACCAGGTTTGTAGTCAGTTGGTAGTTAGAGCTAGTTAGTCCATCATCCATCATTTGAGGTTATGGTCTCACAGCACTACGGTAAGTGAATCTTTTTTTCTCTCTCTCTCTCTCTGAAGCATTTAAAATGGCCTCTGTTGCTGTGAATGAAGAGAGCAGCAGCAGCAGGCCACAGTGAGAGAGGCTCTCCTCCGATCTGCGTTGCTTCTCTCTTCCATTTCCTTCCACCACAGTTTTAGTTGCACTTTTTCCTTCCTCGTGTCCCTAACCCCCCTCCTCTGTCTACCTCTCTCTGTTACATGGTGTGGGTTTTTTCATTTCTTTGAATGAGGCTGCGACTTTGGGTCTGAATTCAATGCTTATGGGTTGCTGCTCTCTGCTGACGTGACCTTTTTGTTTTCTCAAATCCAATCACCTTCCATCATCAGCTCTATAAGGATTCATGTGGAGGCTCATCATGGGTGACCCTGCTTTTTGCACTTGATCGATAATTTTTTATGTCTTAAATTTTCGACCATGTATTTAATATTCAGATTTTGAATTTGTATCAGAGCACTAAGCATTTTTATCACTGAAGTGCTACTTTAATAAAATGAACAACATTTACAGGGACACACATCTCAATGCAGTTACACCGTTTGTTCTGTGTGTATTGTACTGAAGTGCGCAAACAACACTATTTTAATTGATTAGACACTAATTATCAGAAACAACTGGATTGTTGGACAAAACAATTGAAGTTGTGTACTTTGACTGAAAATTACAATGAGAGTTTTGCTCCAGTTTCTGAACCAATCTAAAACGAATGACATTTTATCAAAAATGTTATTAATTGAGCTTTACTGTATAATTATCATTTTTTTAGTAGTAATGTTTGAGCCATGCATATATAAAAATAAACATGTGATCATATATTTCACCAAGGTGTCTATCGATTTGAAATCGGTTTTGTGTGTTGAGGACAAAGTTTATGATGATAAAACATTTTTATGATTTTTGCATTATTGAAATGAAATTAATTTGCCATGTAATTAATTAGCAAAAGACAGACTCAGTCCTCTGGGTGTTTTATCCGTTAAACAGTTTCGAGATTTGGTTTTCCAGAAAATTCACCATATCACTCACTTTACAATATTGCACATATTTAATTATACACTGATGATAATGAGAAGATTATAACAGGTGTATATCTTTATAAATCTACATTTAACACTTTTATTTCTATGTTTCCGAATATACTTGACTTATGGATCAAGCTGACCTGTACCAGGCTGGTTTAGTGATAATGTAAAACAGTTCACACTTCTCATTTAACTACATACATACATTGAATATATTGGTCAAAATTAAATAAGCAATCTCAAACCAAACTTTGAAGTGTTGACATTGTTTGAAACAAATGATTAATCTTTTTTTTTTAAACACACAAATCAATCGATGGCAATGTCAAATAATATGTGTTTGGCAGTGTGTTAAAGTGTTGTGAATTTTGTTCTTGAATCAAATAAAAACAACGGGTTAAAATATGTCCTTAAAGCACACTTTATTTTATTTTCCTGACACCTGATAGGCTGAGCTCCATGTTGCAGCCAATGTTATCACTTCCAATTACATAATAACTGCCAAAAACATAATAACTCATCCAATTTGAATGTAATAAAAGCCCATAATGTGAAACTTGCCAATAACATAAAATCTCTCAACCAATAACATAATCACTCTTTGCCCTTAATGTTAAGTAGTTATTTGTGTGGTCAGATCTTTAAGCAGGTACTTGAAAGAGTAATTAATAATAGTAATTAATAGTAAGGAAATCTGATACTTTTTTAGCAATAAATCAAACCTAAATAAAGTGATATAAGTATATTATTAAATTATGCACTCCAGTTAAAGGATTTAAAAAAAAAAACTCACAATAATGTAGAAACCAGCCAAAAATGTAGGCTAATAAGAACTTACTTAGATATTGGCAAAAAGTTATACGTTATTGGTTCAGAGATTGTATTACCTTATTAGCAAGTTACTACATAATCAGCTTTCATTAAAATAAAAACTAAAAAATTGGTTACGTTATTACATTATTGTCTGCTAAACTCTAACTTCAGCCTGGGTAGATTCAGTAATTATAGTGAATTGATCAAAGTTGTGAATATGGATGGAGAGGCCAATACATTTTTCAATTTTAAGACAAATTATGTGGCATGAATCTTGATTATTTCCTAAGAACCACATCAGCAATGTTTGACTTCACACCAGCCCCCTTTCTCTACCACTAACTCATCTTTTCCTTTTCCAGTGTGTGTGACCGTCTGCACAGGCCTGCAGGTAAGATGCTGCTCAGCTGATCACACCTATCCATCTCTCTCCTATAAACTACCGTATAAACAAAATCCTGCTATCATATTAGCGTTTGTAAAACCACGACTTATCAGTTTGAATGATTATGTAGGAATATTGTTTTCTCCTTCACTTCAATTATAATACACATTTGGTGTTGTTTTCTGTCTCAAGTCATCTTTTTAAAATGAAGAGAATTGTCTTAACTTGGAAAAATGATGCTGTCAAGGTAGCACACTAATCGATCTGCTTCAAATTTACAAGCCAATTTGAGGGATCAAGGTCAGTATAATTGAAATCAAAGAATGATGTGGTAAACAGTAGTAATTATGCATATTCATACTCAATGTTCCATTGGATTAGGAATGTTTCTGTGATACACAAAAACAAATGTTTTTCGTGTAAAAAAGAGATATTCAACACAGGGTTTTTTTATAAGGGAAAAGGACATGGAAAGACACATGAGCAAGTTAATGTACACAAACATTTTTGTTCACTTAGCACAAAAGGGGAAAGTGAGATTATTTATTTCACAAAGCTATCAACTTTAATACAGATTTTTTCAATGTATTTATTCCACATAGCTATCAACTTTAATACAGATTTTTTCAATCTATCTACAGTGTGTCCTAAAGTTGATTAGGTTCTCTCTCTCTCTCTCTCTCTCTCTCTCTCTTCCTTCCTATTTCTCCATTTTGTCCTCTCCAACCATTTTGTGTGTTGGATTTCCTTTCAAAATGTTATGATTCATTTGATGAATTGTATCGTTCACTAACAATATTGGCTGAAGTGAACTTCCAGAAGAGAACCTATTTCCAAGCAATTTGCAACCATTATGCATGTATAATACATTTTTCCTGTACGATATCAAGGCAGACTTTAGGAGAATGAATAAGATTTGTAATTAATGGGTTCCAAAATGGGAAAATAGTTAAAAGAAAAAGAAGGATGATTAGGTGTTCAACTAGTGTGTTTTTCCCCAGAGTGTGTGCAGTGTGAGGCTGTATATCTAATGGAGTGTGTCTAGGGTGCGCTCTAGCAGCACATCATGTTTTGCAGCTATGAACGGAATCACTCCAAATCATTATGTGCTGCCACCGTGAGCCCCGGGAGTCCCAGCAACAACACACTGGGAACAGCTCCCAGTATTACACCTGCACTGACTCCTGTTACCACGTCTCTTCTTGTGTGTGTGTGTGTGTGTGTGTGTGTGTGTGTGTGTGTGTGTGTGTGTGTGTGTGTGTGTGTGTGTGTGTGTGTGTGTGTGTGTGTGTGTGTGTGTGTGTGTGTGTGTGTGTGTGTGTGTGTGTGTGTGTGAGAGAGCAGCTTCATCTGAAGGCCTGCCATGGAGCTTCAAATTATCAATGAAAAACTTGCTTTATTTGGTTTTCAGGTATATGTAAAAAAAAAAATAATAATTCAGCTGAATCGAATAATAATGGAATTGCATTGCACCATTATGAATCATTTTCTTAACAATATGGATGTTTAATGATCAGCCATGTGTTTCAACCACTTTTTGTGACAAATGGACCAAATGGTGATCTCCCTTTTTTTCTGACAAACAGCACATCCTGCCCAATAGGCCCACATCATTTTAACAGTTGTTCGTTTTAGGATATTTGAAATAATTGAGTGTCCGTGTCATAAAACAAAAGACATAGAAACAAATATTAATCTACTGTACAGTATAAAGAAAAGGAAAAGTTTATTTGTGGAAATGTTCTAAATTGTTTATTTGTCTGGGAAATTTAACATGTAATCTAATCTGATTGAGAAAAACTATAATGAATGACATGTTAAGTTGATTTTTAGAGAGGAATGTCACTTTATTGTATAAAAAATAAAATTACAGACAAAAATAAACTTTTTTACTAATGAAACCAAAGGAATATGCTACATGTATGATATTTGATCAGCTGACTCATTCCAGTGGCTCTTGTCCTACTGGTTGTCAGTACCTTCATAAAGGCAAACAACAGCATTTTTAACAAAATAAAGGAACAGCTGACAACCTCCTAATTCACTCATTCAATATCATTGTTTAACTTAATACTGGGAAACTTGGTGACAAAATGAACCAGGTTTAATGAAATACACTTGCATGTTTCTTGTGTGGGGGCGTATTTTAGGGAAAAAATTGTGGAAATATATGTGTTTAAACCGTAAGCATGGACTGATCGATTGAGCACAGTTAGGGGACATATTTTAAATGTCTGGACATGAATCTGGTTTTCAGAAGAAGAAGAAAACAGTGAATTATGATCCATAAAGAAAATAATTTGTATTATAAGTTTGCAGTGCCCGTTTGAGATGCTTGCTAGATTATATTGAAGAATAATAAAACAAAAATCCTCAGAACAGGATTCAAATACTATAATATCCTATATGTTCTAACAAATAAACAGGTAACTCAAAAGTTTTATCTCGGAAAACTTGGCCTAAGGTTTATGTTGTCATAGAAATGATGCATTAACTATCGAATACAATTGTACATTATAAATTATACCCTGTCCTTATTGGCTCAAACTCACTTTATGATTTGCAGCACACAGTTCTTACATTAGTTGTGCACTGGGCATACATTAACAACATTAGCTCAACCTTATATACACCAATCAATTTTTTTCCAATAGGTCAGAAATCCGAATCAGGATTTTAATCCTTCCCCTGAATGCCCCTTCACATGTTTAATTCAGTGTGAGATATGTCAATCGTGTTCAATAACATTTTGTTATCTTTGACGTCCTTTATTTAAATAATGTAGCAAAGTATATCCCAAATAAAATATCCACAGTAATTTAGCCAGCTGATAGATACATACATACATAACTTAAATTTATCTCCAAAAGAAAATTACTTCCATACCCAAACAAAATGAGGTAGGAAAGTCAATGCGAAATAACAAATAATTAAAAAAAAATGTTTTTATGAAAAGCAGTCCACAAGTTCCCTTTTCTCGGTTTCCTGTCCAGCACTGACACACCCCACCCATGACTGCGTAGTCATGTGAATATTTCTGCAGATCACAGGACTCTTTGGAAGTCCTCTATTGGAAATCTGAACAGGTATCCAGGGTCAAGAGGAAGGCCACTTCTACTCCAACCCCGGGACGAGGTTCAACAATGAGTCGGGGGCCAAGATCTCAACCAGGGAACATATTCAACTAGTTTGCGTGTGCAAACATATATATATTTATTTTAGCTTATTCTAAACAAGTTACAAAACAGTTGAACACTGCAATGGAATATGTGCAGATCAATTAACTAAAACTGTCGATGGAGACTTATATTCACAGCATTGCTTTAATGTTTCTGTGCCGTCTGTGTTGTGGTCTGTAAATCCAAAATCATTTTTGCATAAAACAAATCCTCCTAAAAATGTCAAACACAGGATATGGTTTGTACAAACGGTGAATTCATTGACCAACAACGGTTGGAGAGACTCTGAAAAGAAATGTAGCAGTAGTGGACAGATGTTTTACAGCCAACGGACATTCTGACACTTGAAATGTGTGTGTTTTTTTAAGGCTATCAGTGCATCAGACTATAGCAGCACATCATTACTGGTAGTTCTCTATGCATTGCCAGTATGATATGTGCTGCTCCTGTCAGACACACTCTCCTCTTCAACACCATCACCCTCTAACAATCAAAGTAATATGTTTGTACCTTTTTTAATACTTTTGATCCATGAATACATATATGAGAAGTAGCCTTTAGTAAATATGACTGAAGTTCGACGTATCGGTCTTTGAAAGGTGACAGAGACAACCTTGGATATTGATTGTTAAGGACTATTAATAAAAGCCAAATATTTTAACAACAAAATGTCTACTTTCATGTTTTTGTTTTTTACACGTTTTTATTTTAAACTTATGAGTGCCATTGACAGAGCCAGTAGTGGCCAGTTGCCAATGCCTTTTGGAAAAAGAAGTAGGCCTATCTCAAACTGGACCGTGGAAAAGATGACTTCACTAAAAGAACGGAGGAAACAGCGGTGGCTCGCCAATAGAGGGCGATAGGGCGCCGCCCTCCTAGAGCCATATCAGCAAAAAACAAAAATATAATAGGCCTAATGATAACAATAATGTATTTATAGATATATTTATTTACAACCATAATTTATGATTTCAATACAGTTTTTACCTGCATCTAAGTCTGAATATCATTGTACAATCAGCGTCTGTGTTCTGTACCGTCACTCTAGGGCGATTTCGGGCTGGTTGAAAATCGCCCTGAGCGCTCTCATAGACATCAATGTAAAACTTTTTTTGTTTTTTTAAACTGCAGGCCTCGCAATGCAATCTCTAGGGGTTCAGGGGGTGCTTGCCCCAACCATGGTCCTACGTACAGTAAACAATGAACCAATTACAGTGACTGATAGGCTACAGTCACATGTCCGGTCTGCTACCCAGAGCAGTCATATTCAGGACCAAGGCTGTGTTCGGAACGCCATACTATTATCCTACATAGGCCTACTCACCATCTAGGCTATATACTGCATAGTTCTACTCTCTACTCAATGAAACGTTTTCAGTTGAAGTATACTCAAGCAATGAAGAATTTCTTCTTCTTATAAGACTCAGGCAGTTTAGACACTGTTAAGCGTATAACCGCCCTCTAGATGTTAGATATTGAACTAGATTTTTACAGTCCTGTGTTCATCATGTGTTTTAGACCTCTTGTTTTATAATTATGTTTTGAGGCGGAGGATCCCTCCCACGCTCTCTGTCCGGCTCATCAGCACTCAGCTGTCTGTGAGTTGAGCTGGACGAGCCGCGATGTGTGGAACAGCGATCTGTTCTAATCTCTCTCCACAATCAGACTCACTTCACTCATTTCACTTAGTGACTCTAATGTTGTTAGGTATTTATCTTCATCTCTTATCTATTGTAAGAGTTTATGAATGACTGCACGTACAGTTGTCAGATCGCGGAACCCCAAACAATGTTGTTGCCTAGCAACTTACTCGAAAATATTTCATTTTCCTGGGCGGGTAGAATTGACCCAATGCATTGTGGGGCGGTTGAGTAGGAAAATCGATTCATTCCCAAAATCTTCCCGGAAGTTAGTACTCATCCGGGAATTTCTCACTTACCCAAACCCGCATACCCAACCGTCACATACTCAAATTGAAGTCAAAATGAGTATGAGTAGGATGTTAGTATGGCATTCCGAACACAGCCCAACACAGATAACTTTAAATCAACTCAGGCTAGGCTGGCAAGCTAGTTGATCATGTCATTAAAAGGACTAGGTCCTTCCTAGACAAAATGTAACCATCAAGCAAGTAGCCTATCTACCAAGATGGATTGGGGGATCGTATAACCGCGGATTTTCACGGGGCTCGTTTGAATGGATAAGGAGGCTAGCAGGATACTAAGGAGCTAACGCTCTGTTCTGCTGCCGCTGCATGTTGAATATGGACTGTAGGCTTTTGACCCATCCTGATTGGCAGCACAGACACTACATGGACAACTCTCAGTAAAGGTAAAACAAACATTAAACAGCAATCTGCTTATGGACGAGCCAGCGCCGTTCAACAGCTGATCCATAGACTGTTTACTCTGACAGCTGCTATCACCGTCAGGCATAAACCCCGCCTACCAAGTGCTGTGGACCAGGGATTCCCAAAGTGTGGTGCGCGCACCCCTGGGGGTGCGTGAGCTGCTGCTAGGGGTTGCGCGAGATGAAAAATGTAATGTCGTCTGATCATTACACAATCCATATTGGTCCGAGTATAAGAGGGTTTTATTTTCGCGGAAATAGGTCGTAAAAAGTCGGGTAGAAGCGTTTGTGTGCTTGGAGAGAGAACGCTTAGTGTGGAGAGAAAAAAGAGGCACGGGACATCGACAAAGCCGATTCAAAGCCTCAAATCATTATGTTGCGAGTCAACGTATCAGAGGCAGGAATCGGCAGAGCGATCAACTGTGGCTTTTTAGCTGCTGCAGTTGTGCTCAGGAGAGATGCCAACTGCGCTGTCATATTCAGATTTCATCATTTGCATCAAAGCCCTAATGATTTTAAGAATGAGAGGCTTCATTAAAACACTGTCCATGCTCTGTCTATGCGGTCGTTGTGATTGTCACTTTGTCGGCTGTAAACTGAAACTAATGGAGATCTCGGAGGGCTTCCCCTCGACAACTGTAACGTGCCTCAGTTATCATTTCAGCCTTAAACCACGGCGTTGATAGCTGTCGTTTCAGCACTAGGCTATGTGATTAACTATGAGCATTAAATAAATGCTGCGTCTCAGATGCCGAGGACAGCAGCGAGGATGAGGCTATGCCACAACCCAACCAGAGCATAGAGAGATGACAGCGAGAGCGATCACAGCGGGCAGAGGAATTTGCGTGTGAAGAATAGTCTGTGGTAAACACATCAGAGTTTGGTCTATTTGCACTATCCTACTGTTTATTTGCAATGAAGAAAAGTGTTTTTTTCAATGCGTTTTTATTTTCGTATATTATTTAAATAAATAAAATTGATTGAGTTGAGTTTTGAAAAACAGGGGTTCGTCTTATAATCGGGGTTGTCTTATACTTGGACCAATACGATACAGTGTTTTTTCCCCACACAATAAAGACATGTAAATAAACATTTCCTTTGTAAAATTTAGAATCAAAAACTTGAATTTTATTTAATAAATAAATGGAGGCTATTCAAAATGAAGCGAAGTTATCTTCTTCTACGCATAAGTGCACCTAGTTTGTGGCCTCTACATTCATTCTCACAATTTATTTAAAATTACTGGCGTTCTAATTTTATTTCCATAACCTGTGTCATGATGACAGGGTTGTTTGCTCCACGGTCAATTATTGCTCAATGTGACTCAAAATATTAGGCTATAATATTTTCCCCATTTTATCTGCTTTCTGCCCCTTGTTGTGATTGTGATTATTTTATCATGTGTGTTCTGGTCATTTGAGCATGATTGAACATGCCACCTTTAATATGGCTATAAAAAAGCTTGTTGCATTTATTTTTTTAAAGGTGTGGGGGATTGGGGGTGCGTCAACCCGGTTGGGACATAGAAGGGGGTGCGCGGCTAAAAAAGTTTGGGAACCGCTGCTGTAGACAGTAGGCTAACCCAAACCAATGTGATGATTAGCACTGTTAAAGAGGACCTATGATACTTTTTGACTTTTATGACCTATAAACATTGTTATAATGATTTATAGTCATGTTTAACCATACTAGCTTATCAAATAATGACGTATGCATTTAGACGTATTCCCTGCTGACCGTCTGGGGTGGCTGTGCAGAGCACTAAACACTAGGGCAGCCGGTCGAGAAATCACGTGTTTTAAAAAAAAAAAAGGTCATCAGTACAAACTATAAATACACTGTATTAGCATGATCTATGACACAGTCCCTCACACCATAGGAGTCTATTAAACAGTAGCCTATATGCACCTTCAAATTACTACACCACCATTTCTGCATATTTTATCATTACTTCCCAAGGCATATCTCTAAATGTGAGATAACGATTTGTGATTTTCCTGGCTTTCACATTACCTGGTTTCACATCATTTTAGTGCAATGATTCAGACTTGAAACCTGTTTGAGATGAATACTTTATCACAGTGTCTCTAGAAATTCTTAATCAAAAATACTGAGGTTCACAAATCTTGTGTCGTAAATGAATAGCTGATATTTGACTAAAATCTTTTTATTTTTGTTTTCAATTAATGCCTACTGTAAAGCACTTTGTGTTACCTTTCACTGTGTACGAAAAGTGCTATACAAATATAGCCTGGCTGCGCCCGCCCGCCTACTTCCGGCCAAATTTCATTTTCCCTTCAGTAGTCAGTCTGGGTGTACAGTGCATTTCCTAGTTTTACCGGAGAATCTACAATCGTCCAATCAGCGAACAGAGCTAGTGGCTGAGAACGATGACGTCGAAGTCACGCTCCAGTTTCAGTCCGACTACCCGAAAATGGAGACGATTCAGGGAGCTCCGGTCTTCCCGTCGCGGCCGAAAAAGTGCAAAGAACACACCAAACCGACTGCTGACTTTCCGTACGCTCTGCGCTTGCGCGGGACGTAATGTCTCCATAACAGCAGGCGGCGCTAATCTGTATAGTGGCCCGAAAAAATACGGAAGCCGGAAATGATGGGACGGCTCTCTAGACGATAAACATAGATAGAAATACGTATTTATATTTATGGACCATAAAGAGCACCATTTTTAGCAGAGAGTGTCGAGCATGGTGTCGAGCAGTCAACAAGGGTTGATGCATGTGAGTACTCGCTGAACGAAACAAACAAACACATTAAAACGATAGCTAACTGTTGTTAGCTGTTTGTGCTACCTGCCTCACTTCCGGGCTTCACTGATTCGCTAGCCCTCCACCAATCAAATTGCTCCAACTGAAAGACTGCCCGCCGCCGATTGAACATGTTCAATCGGCTCAAAAGAAGCCCGACGACATCTACGACGACCGATTTCACGGCACACACCAAACAGATTCGTGTCCCCGCCCCCTCCCGACTCTACGACGGCGATTATCGGGCCGGTGTGTCCTGGCCTTTATACTCGGAAGAAGGAGATTTCCGACTTGGTTGTTCCGAGTTCCGACCTGTCTGTGTTCCAGTGCATCTGCTCGTGAAAGTATGGACGCCTAAAACCTTTCTCGTCCAAATAACTAAACGTTAGGCTCTAACAAGTTACTGTTGCCAGGTACCGGTAGAATCATAGACTACAATATGTAGTGAAGTTTCCGAGTTCCCTGTCCAACTGGAACGCACCGTGAAAAGCCGGCTCATGACACACATGACGACCAAACGACGTGATGCGATTGGTTGGCTAATCCAGAGTGGCACTGGGCAGATCCAATAGTTTTAAACTTCGACAGACACCCGCCTCCAAGTGAGTGAACGTTTGCCAATTACAGCACTTCCAGACCTTCTGTACAAATGAAATGAAGTACGATTGTCTGGTTGGACCAGGCTAATACAAATTCAGTTTGATTAGATGATACAAGTTTTCCAGCTCAGCAGATATTTGCCAGTTGTCATTCAGTGCTACAAGATATTACTAGTTATTACTAATAATTGAAGGATTTTCCTCAGTGCAGGTAAAATTTGTCTTAACTTTTCACTGGTTATGAAGTATATATCCTGACACATCAGTAGAACGTTGAAGATTTTATGGAAATGTTTCACAAGGTTTGGTCTGCTCTTCCATGTTTGTGAATGAACATCCAACCTCACACGGAGGGTGCTACACCGGGAGGAATTTGGGGTTCAGTGTATTTCTAAAGGTGAGTGTTGACATATCCTGGGACAAAAATAATGCCATGTCTTACTGTGTTCAACAATTAAGGCAGCATCATGGATTGCCAAACTCCATATCAAGTGTCTTTATGTTGACTTTCATACCTATATCACTGACATGGATAAAATCCAATGGCTACCTCAAGAATGAAAATAAGAGAATACATAATACATTCTCAGCATGCTTTTGCTTTATGGTAATGTCCATTAAATGTGACATACATCAGACAACCGTTTTTATACAATATTGAAATAAATAATTTGGGGGCGCCTTTAGCTCAGTTGGTAAGGCGTCCCCCTCTCGGGCCGGGCCCAGCAGCAGACCCGGGTTTGATTCCCACCCGCGGTCGTTCTCTGCATGTCATTCCCCTCTCTGCCCCATTTCACCTCTGTCTCTTCACACTGTCAAATAAAGCATGAAAAATGCCCAAAAAATATCTTTAAAAAAAATAATAATGATAATTTGCAATGACATTTCAACCTCCATTACTTAATTCTACATGCATATTAGATAGTTTGAATATGGGATATTTTTTATCAGAACTTTGCCCAGACAAATAGTAGGATTATCCTTGGCTAACCTTTCATACAGAAATAAAACCTCTGGTTGCATTTTTATTCCTTAAAGGAATACTTCACCCATACGGAACCGGCGTTCTATCATTATAAAATCGCTATTATAATATAATGAATGAGGTTTTTCTTCCCTTGGCCCACCTGTCCTGTTAATCCTAACCCTACATTTTTACTGGTGTGATGTCACACTAGTAAAATGTAGGGTTAGACAGTGAGACCATAAAACACTTTCTACCTTTTCTCAGGCTAGGATGAACCGATTTCTAAATATTTTGCACATTTATACTACATAGGATCTGAGTTCAATACACCTTCATATTACCATTGGTGAAGTGGGTCTTTAAGTACAGAAGTAAGAAGTTGACATTGGCTTGAGATGATTTTTTTTTTTTTTTACTTTATGACGTTTTAAATAAAATACATTATTCAAGATCTCCCAAGGTCATCTCTAAATAAGTCTGGTCTGTGCATTGAGTCCAAAGTTAGAGTAAAAAATAAAAAAAACATTTGCTCATGGAAACTTTAATGTGGGTGAAAAAAAGCTAGTAGGCTTAATGTTGTTTTTTAGTCTTTTTTTATTGTCAGACATTTTGATATCACAGGCTTCAAAATATTTACACTATCACCTGCACCTCTAAAACATTTTGTCTCAAGAAAAGGAGACAATTATTATTTTAATTCACTATATAAGCCCTAAAATATCACTCAAAAATACTCTTGACAAATTAAGTTTCACCTTAATTGGAATGAATAATGATAACAGTGAATGATCTGACTTTGTGTACAATTTCACTAGCTAGTTGAGTCTTACTGCAATATGAAATATACTGCAAAACAGGCTTGTTGGACATCCATACAAATCAATAGTCAACGCAGAGGAGGAGAAACAGTCTAAAATAACCATGTCTTGTAGTAGGAAAAAAAAAGATCGCAGCAAACCTATTTTTGACAGTCCCGACAAGTGGGATGTTTTGAATTATACAGTTACAGTATAATACATGATGATACAATTCACTCCAATGTTGTTGGTCAGCATCAACTGGCTTAAAGGACAGTTTATGACAACGTGGCTCTTATTTTAATAGTTTTTTTTTTGTCTATCATTTGTGTTAAGTCCACAGGAGGTTAAAGTCAACGGGAGAGCAGAGGGAGGTCACTGGGGTTCATGATGAGGCTGGAGTCCAGGTTCAGGTTATCTATGGAGACACACAACACCAGCATTTAGTTTGTACATATCTATCTATTACGGTAAACATTTGGAGCCCTAGTCTAGTGAAAATTTGGGGTAGCAGGATAAGGGTTCTGTATGTGGGACTCAGTCAAAATTATTAAAAGCTAAGGCTGCATTCCAATCCCCGTACTTCCCTGTTATTTAGTATGGTTAAAAAAAAAAGATTTAGGATGTACCAATAGATGTGGTCAGATGCAGCATTGCTTAAAAATACCTGGATGCCCTACTATTTCCGGTTGACTACATTGATGGAGCTTTCAAGGGAAACACCAACAAAGAAACAGATATATAAGCAAGTGCAATGTAATGATGAATTAAATAAGTATGAGTATGTCCCAATTGTATGCCTACTGCATGCTAACTAAATACTTGTTATGATCAGCCGTAGTATTCATTTGTTAACAATAGTGCTGATACTGTATGATGTCTGTGTATCAATGCCGATACAATCTCCCAAATGATTTTCCAAACTTTTGAACAAGTTTCTCTACCAAACTATTTTGCGTGTTTAATTGGACAAAAGGAGCCAAAGTTGTCAGATGCTTAATGGTTGTTTTTACACATGCAGCCATAATAAGTCAAGATTAGGACATTTAGCTTCACCTTGATCAAAGTTGTTGAGTTTCTTGGAGTTGGATCCTTCACCTAGCCCCTCCATGTCCACAAGATCACTGTTGACATCTGAGTCATTGAGAGCGCTGAGGGTGACGTCTACACACACACACACACACACACACATACAGTTTGCTCTTGTCGTCACTACAGTACTGAAGCTAGACAAGTTGAACCATGGTACCATCATTTTGAGATATGTAAATATAAAAGTGGGTGGATTCTGTTATTTGATTTTATGACAACACAAAATCAAGGGCTTTATTGGTTGTGCATTACTCTGAATTATTAAAATTTGCATAAAACATGTGTAAACAGGTCAGAACATCATCAGCATTGAAGACCGATTGAAGCGATTGGAATGTTAACATCAGAATACTTCTAGCTTGTACAGATGTGTGTATGACACCTGGTAAAAAGTCCTGCTGGGTAACAAAAAGACACATAATACACTAACAACAACAAAAACAGAAGACGAAAAATTAAAAAAAAAAACACTTGCCTGCAGCCTTGGGTTTCTTCAGTCGCGGCTGGCTGGAGGAGGAACCCTGTAGTCCTGACACCATGGCGACCTGAGCTGTCGGCGGCACGGAGACGGTGGTGGGTGTGGCCTGCTGTGTTGCCATGGCGACAGAGGAGGCAGCGGTGGTGGCTGCTGCTTTCTTGACGGCCTTCACGGGCAGAGCTCCGTCTTCATAAAGCTTCCTCTTCACAGTGCTCTTAGTCTGACCACTGGAGGGGAGAACATGGGAATTAAACTGACTTTAGTATGTTTAATTAAAAGGGGAAGACAGCACTCATTCAATTTTATTCAAATCGGTGAATATCTCCTCACGATCCGCTATAGCCTACCTGTTTGTAATGTGTGTGAGCTGAAAACTAAATCTGGTGTTTCTGTAAATTGGAATGTCGCTAGCTACGGTGGGCCCCCTCTGTTTACATACCAGTTTACAGAGCCTAGGCACCAGATTTGGTTTTCAGTGCAAACACAGTAGCCTAGTACAGACAGGTAGTGGATCGTTATGAGATATTCACTGATTTTGACACAAACCGATTTTGACAATAAGCATTCTCCAGAATCACTGACTCCACCTTTAAACCTGTTTTTAGACAGTGGGAATCACTCCTAGCCTTTATGCCGAACTATCTGGAACAAATGTACAGTGTGCTACATACAGTATTTAGACAATAAAGCTGATTTGTTTGTGTGTGTGTGTGTGTGTTACCCTGCAGGACTGGCGTCTGCCACTGGGTGAAGCTGCATGGTGAGCTCTCCTAGTTTGGTGAAGGCTGCTCCAGCTGCAGAGAAGATCTCACCAACCTGTTTTAACACACACAACCATGGACCTATCATGGTTAAAAACTGGACTATATGCAACAGTTCCTGCTGCCCGGTTCACTGACTAATGCACATGTAGTTCCACGAAATACTTTAACATATGTGTCATTGTATAAGGGGTGGACACAATCACATTACCAAAAGTAGCTTATGTATCCAGCTTTGTGTGAAAATAAACATATTTTTGTCATTATGCCTGCCATACCAAAGATGCTGAATTGGGAAGATGACGTCCACATACTTTAGCATAGTGTATGAAGAAGCTTTAAGGACACACGTATAAGGGTAAACTCGGGACCAATTAAGAGTCAAATTATGATATTCAGATTATGCTTCATCTCACTGGTTCATGTGTAAAAATAAAAAAAGAAGAAAAAAAATAAACAGGCCTACTTACTTTAGTTGAAGCTGACGTCATTTTGCTGATGTATGTGGTAGGCTACTACCACACACTGTTTGGAATCTATGAATGGGGCTCAATGATAACTGCTTCAAGTGGACGGAGCAGCTGCTAAGATGCTAACAATGCAGCTAGGTAGCGTTTGGTGCGCCTCCTGATGCAGCAGCACAGCTACAAATATGCTATACAGCTGCTCTTTAGTGTCGGAACATGGAGAAGTCATTAGTTTTTACAGACCGCTACATATTGTGATAGTTTTTGTCTACGGTGAATACAGTAGCACTATTGACAGAAGGGACAGGGTACGCTCGTTGTGTTCACAGACCGAGGAGGCGGGTACTATGCTGCCTTCAATGTTGTCTCGTAGCCCAGGCCTACTGTAGGCTAAATAAATCAAACTCCACTGTAGGCTACATTTAGATTAGGCCTACATACATAAAACTAACTCTTGTACTATTGCTATTAATATCATAATACATTTTTTCGTATTGTTCTTTTTTGTAAACAACAAGGAATAATTGTTGGCGACCATTTTCCGTTTTGTTGCCTCTGAATTCCTTTAGGTGTAACATTTTTGAATATCCGACACTACCTGAATGCAGCGTAGTAACACATTATGCAGCATTCAATAGCCTACATTAGACAGTACAATAAGTTATTTTAGGCAATGCATCTGGTGTTACTACAAGTTAAACACTAAAGTTAAAAAGCTTCAACAGCCCCGAGTCGCGTTTTCCATGTTCAAGTCATTTAGCAGACATTCAGCAGGTTAACAAAGGGGAGCGTCATGTGACTAAAGAGTTAAACGCATAGATAGGCCTATAAGGGCTAGGTAAACGTCAAAATAATGTTTTTCATGTTTGAGGGGGGAAGAAGTTAAAACTGTTGCAAAATAAACATCTAACATTTGATACACTGTTACTTCCTTACTGATAATTATCAATAATAAAATTTAAAAAAGACAGTGTACGTTTTTATTTTAAATAATAATAATCTTATGTAGGCTACTTATTTTCGTTCAAATATCCTAGCCTATATTAATTAAATTGCCTATTTGATATGATATTTAAGTCGGTTATAGCCTAGCCTACAGCCTAACTTTTTCTAAACTAACAACTCTTTCTACTTCCGGTGTTGTAGGCTACACAGTCACCTGACCTGACAAAAGTTTCACGAGCAGTTCTCAGGCCGGGTGCCAGCACCTTTCTTTTTTCCCTTTTTAGAAGATAATTGAATTATGCGTGGGTTGATATGTGGACCGAAACTCGCCGCGTGTGGGATGGCGTTGAGCCTATGGGGGGTTATAATGTTGGTGAGTTTGACACCTCGCTGTCTTCTTTTTTTCATTCTATGATATTCTTCATTTTCGGAAGAGCTCACAGTCAAGCCATGACACAGTAGGCCTAGGCTATCTAAACCGTGTCCAATGAAGACAGGTTTTCTTGTTATAATTCAGTTTCTACTCTCACTTGTGAATGGTAGACACAAAATAGTAGGGCTATAATTCAACAGCAGCACAAGCTACAACTTCTAAAATGTCCATAAAGTCCAATTGTCCAACTAAAACAGGTCAGGTTAACACTTGATTATGGCAGGGCTGCAAACATAGATCAGGTTAAAATGCTAAAATGTACAAAACATTAATTTAAAGGTAGGGTCAGTGATTCTTGAGAATGCTTGTTGTCAGCCTAGACTCTGTAACAAATGGTATGTAAACAAAGGGGACCATCCAAAGCTAGCAGCATGCTTGTTTACAGAGCATAGGCTGTGTATTAATGTGATTTTTTTTTTCAGTGCACTGCACACACAGTATGGACACCATACGACAACAAGCATTCTCCAGTATCAGACTTTATGGTCCCCAAGAGGAATATCTTTTTCACACCGCTGTATGGCAAGCTTACAATACAGATACATAACTGTAGTAGGCTTACAAACATAACAGATGACATGCAGGAAAATAACAGGTAGACAATTTGGGTGTGTGTTGTCCTGTCTAATCTACACTTGGATTAACACATCACAAACCCATCCACCTCGCCATGTTGACCTCAAAGATGTCTTCCTTTTCTTTCCCAGGCTATGCTGGGGATCTTCTTCACCACACATTCAGCCGTGCTGATTGAAGACGTGCCTCTGACAGAAAAAGACATTGCCGAGGAGTAAGCTTTTTACTCTGACACCTCAGTCTTGGACTGAAATCTTTCAAACTTGTTTTTGTAGGAAAATATCAAAATCATGGCCCCAGATTAACATTAAAACTCACACTTTTTTGTGTATTCGTTACAGCACAATCTGACATCATTTGGTAGAGACATTGGTGTCACCATCTATCATAATGATTGTGCTTCTGGGGAAAAAAAGCATTCTGATAAAATTCTTAGATGTATTAATTTAGTAATCTCCTTCTCCAACTAGGTTAGTACACCCGCAGCTGAAATGCACCATTAGCATCGCGATGCAGCTCGGTTTCAATTATTTGCCTTTCCACTGTCAAAAGTTGTGATGGGTATCAAAATGAGCCAAATGTGCCATACCTATTTTTGTTAGTTGGGGTACCAAGCTTTCCCAAAAGGGTGGAGCTACATACTGCGGTTTTACATTTGTATTTTTTTGCAGGCTGTAATGTAATGTAATGTTATGTTTCCCTTCCAGTACGAACCCTCCTCAGAGGGTCTACGAACTGTACAACAAGGTGGGCTACAACTGCTTCATAGCGTCGGGTATCTACGTCCTGTTTGGAGCGTTCTCCTGCTGCCAGATGAGGCTCAACAAGCGGAAGGTGAATTCACTTTTAAGGTTATTTTATAAATGTAATGTTATGGACTGTTACCGAAAGGGTCAGACCACAATGGAAAAACAGAAAATTAAGATGGTGGGTTCACTCTACAGCCATTTACAAAACTCTGAGTTCCCGCAGCATCAGTCATTTTATTTTATCTTTTTTACAATTGCAAGGTAAGCAGTGGAAGTACAATGTTCATGTTAAAAAGTATGCTCTTTTGGACTGGCTAATGCAACGCTTTGCCAGTCTGGGAAATTGAGATGAATCTTCAATGATTCCTGGATAGGGAATTAGTTGTAAATAGAGAAAAAATATATACATTATAATTCGAAACTCAAAATTACAACGTTAGCAACACACATACAGCCCCCACGCCCAGTGTTGTACTTGAACTAACCGTCTCAATAACTGAAAGTGTATGAGGTTTTTCTGTGTGGGCACTTTCGCTGAATCAACGCAGTGGTCCCATTTAGATTATATATGAGGAGGGTGTGTTTTTTCACACAGTGCTGCTGTTTGTGTCTGGACACAACCTTAGAATGAGTTTAAAACATTCCTTGGTCCTCCCAAATACATATGGTAAAAGGCATTCATTCATCTATTCTTCCGAGACAGACACCTCTATTAGAATGTGTTAATAAATGACATATCTTTATTTTTTCACAGTGAATTTTCAATAGTGGGGCTAAAATAATAGTTAAACAAAGATAAGAAAACAGCACGTATGGCAGTAATATAGTCAAGATCATTATTTAAATCCATCCTTAAAGGTCAACGATTTTGGTGATTTTGGCAACAAGAATACTCCAGAATCGCAGACTCCACCGTTAAAGTAGAAATAAGTGATATGGTCCTTTCAGCTAACTAGCAGTCACCTCCCTCGTCCCTACGTCACCACCACATGAACATGCAGCCGTATTTGTCAGATAGTGCCGCAATGGAGAGCAGCGAGTCATCGTTCACATGCACACAGACCCGCCTCTTTATAGTACTCTGTCTCCTGATTGGATATAACAAATGGGATACTCAAAATTTAAACAGGCAATTTTGTGCGCGTCGCCATTTTGTGAGATTTTTACTCTGCCTCACGTCGGGGGGAGGGAGATAGCTGACGTATACCTCCGAGGCAAAGTGATGGACAACGGGCGGAGAGCTGTCACTCGCGCCAATACATTTTAACCTCCAAAAGAATAAAAATTAGCCTGCTAGAAAAAAATTCACCCCCCTCATGGAGATATGACCTAAACATACAGACTAAAATGGTTTTGTGGACCAGGCTGTACATAGGTTTAATAAGACTTTGAAAACGGCCTGTCTAACAAGTGAGTCAAAGAAAAATTGCTCAGTCTTGGTACCACCCCCAGTGGCCCTTCCGGTCTACTACAGTTTCGGTCACTTCCTTATTGGATGCTGGTAAAAATCGTTGGGGCTTGGTTATGAACTATGCATACTGTTTAAGTGATTGCTGTATGAATATAGAAATATTTAACACGTATAATAACAAAAAAATATCACTTGCTTCTCCTTTTAATTATTGTGATTGTTAATGACTAAACTGATATACAGTATAGGACTGATTTTAAAATAATGCTTGCTAGTCATTAATGTGTATTCATATGTATGACCTGTTTTCTACTTTAGGCGTACCTGGTGCACTAGCGACGCCTGCTGGACGGAGGAGCTTCCAGCAATTTCCTAATCAGAAAACACGGGAGGACACGGATGTCTGAGTGAGAGCAAATTAATGTTCTCAGTCTACCTGTATTTAAGATGAGATTGATTCTACCTCTGATCAAAAATGCTATAATTATTTGATTATGGTAGAAAAAGAAAAACTACTCAATGGAACTTAAATAGTTGTTATAGTAGTTGTTAAATTATTTTAAAGTATGAACACTTTTTAACGGATTGGATTTATATAGCGCTTTTCAAGGCACTCAAAGCGCTTTTCAGGGTTCCAGGCTCCATTCATTCACACACAGTCATACCGGTAGTGATAAACTACGATAGTAGCCACAGCTGCCCTGGGGCAGACTGACGGAAGCTTGGCTTCCATTCAGCGCCAACGGCCTCTCCAACCACCACCTCAAACATACAGCAATCATACACATTCACACAAGGCAAGGTGGGTGAAGTGTCTTGCCCAGGGACAAAACAACCATGACACAGATGGCCAGGCGGGGATCAAACCGCCAACCCTTGGATTGTTTGCCAACCCGCGTAACCACCTGAGCCACAGTCGCCCCACTTGTCTTGACTTATCTCAACCTCTAGCCAGTAGATGGAGTTATTAATTTCTTTCACCTAATGTATGTGTGTCTGTACAGTGCCAAAAGTAAATCACGATTAGATTATTTTTTTTCTTATTATTATAATGTCCACTGGACGCAGTGCTGCAGTGCTGGCCCTGCTAAAGCGTATCCATTATTTAATCTAATGTGTTGTCCATCCAAGGTTGTTTTATTGTGTTTTTTTACTCTCTTGACATTTCAAACATTAAAAACAATGTGGATAACAAGAGCTTCACTAGAACGTTTTTTTGACACAAGTCTGGGATTGTTGAAGTTTTTTTCCCCCTTACATTTAAAAAGTGCTGTTTATTTTCCACACATCAAGATCTGCTGTTCTAATGACCACAGTTTAGTTATGTAGTATGGTTCATAAGCCGTGTAGAAATTCCCTCTGTGTCCGTGGCAACTGTGAGATGCAATCGCAACATAAAGATATTCCAATTAAAAAAGACATTCAACAGTAAAGTGCTCCACTGCAACATCACCTACCATAAAAAAAAAATCATGTCACTATACAACGAAATATCTGTAATATGACAAGGATTATTTTAAATTGAGTAATTGGGTAGGAAATTAATGCTTTGGGGCATTTTGAAGAATATTTTAATAGCACTTTGAATGAAATTTGATGACAGCTGCACTCAAATACAAGTTTAAAGGGATACAATGGAGGATCAGTATCGATTCTATGCCGTAGAAAGTCATTGACCAGGTTTTGTTGCATGAAAGACCAATATTCAATTACTCTTATTAAATAGTTTATTTCTTAAAAGTTCATCACAAACAATTGCAATGTAAAATCATTTGCTACAATCTGTCTAACATACACAGATAACTGAGTATATTAAGTGAAGGAGGGAGAAGAAAGGGGGACGGAGAAAACATGTCACAGTCCAGAATTATAATATTGTGTATAAAACATATTTATATCTATGCTACCAACGACTAAAGTCGACTGAAAGTTTGTTTCGTATTAAAGAATCTTCAGTCACATGACAAGAGGTTATGTATATATATGCAGGGAGGTGGTAACCACTATCACATTTTCTAGGTTTACAGCGCTTCACTCAAAGGTACGGTATATTTCATGCTTCACTTATGCTTGTAACTCAGCTTATTAATTAACTCCATATTCACTATGTAGTCTCCAGCATGTCTTTCTATATAGTGATGCTGTTTTCTACGCGGCTGGGCAGGAGGAAAAGGTACTGGAGCTCTAGTCCCTCGTTCTGTTTCACGATGTGATCCTCGATCTCTTTCAGCTCTGTCCTGAAGCTGTCAATCAACTCCTGGGCCCGCCCCTCAGTGAAATGCTCCTCTGTGTATTGGCCCAAAGGAATCTGTAGGCAGAAGAAAAAAGAGGAACAAATGTGTCATAACATGGCTGTGTTATTGCTGCTGCCACCATCGCAAAAACAATGTTTCTCAGTCTCTGGTTACACAAGAAACCTTTCATCTGTTTAGCAGGACATTTGACATGTTTCATAATCTTGACATTTTCTCATTACGACTCAATTACCCATTGCTACATAAAACTTCATTTTTGTTAAACCACATATCACTTAATTTTGTTCACAAAAAAGTAGCATTATTTTACAACTTTTAAACTGTTAAAAAAATGTCCCACTAGGTAAAGTTCTAGCTACTCAACTTGTTCCTGGTATTTCTTTTAACTTAGTTAACTGACTAATATTCAGTGTATTTAAATAATGCTACAGCAACAGTATGTTTCTGTGTTTCTGTGTGAATTTGCATGTAACGGATATAGGCGGAATAATATCCATCACTCACTGCGTCTGGCTGTGCTCGTCCCAGATGCCACGTGATCGCCATCTGCACACAGGATTGGCTGACGTCGGGCAGGGCGGCCATGATCGTCTCCATGGTAACGGCGTCCTTGTCTGTCGGTGGGGGCTGCCTCATAGTGCAGGGGGTGTTGGGGACCCAAGCACACCAGTCAAACTGACAAAAATAAAATAACAGCATTGATGATTCCTTATTGTGATTCTTGAAAAGCCTGGGGCAGAGGCAATGCTGAATTTTCACTCCTTCAATTGGTCACCAAGGGCATGTGAGCAGAAGAGCTGGAGGCATAATTGGCAAAAGAAAAAACTTCAAAATGACGCAGTGTAGGTGTGTGAATGTTGCACACCTGTCCGTTGTTAGTGGCAGCATGCTGGGTTGAACTGATGAAGATGACCACTGACAGCAGGGTGGTGAGTTCCTCTCTGTTGTCCAGCTCACTGGACAGACCTGAGCAGAAATCCAACCTCAAATATTACATGCATGAATAATAAATCAGTGCCTTTGCCAAAAAGCCACTGTTTAGTATAAATGTTTTTGTAAAAATATACAGTATATAAAACACTTTTACCATGTTTTCCCTACCTAACCATTTCAAATTTCTAAGCCAACTTTCACATTTTCTCACATAGGAGCTGCAAAGTGGTCTCCATTCTCGCAAAGTATAAATCTTATTAATGCTCTTGCTTTAGTATAAATATGATCTTTGTAAATCAAAAATACAGGGGAAATCTACTTTATCTAATTGGAGTCAGCGATTCTGGGTAATGCTTGTCATTTTTGTTCAAAATGAGTGTACATCTCACCACAATCCGCTACCTGTCCGTACTGTCAGTGTGTGCGCTGAAAAAAAAAACTGTTAATACACAGCATGGGTTCTGTACTTACAGACTCTAAACTGTTTATAAACACTGTGTATTTTTTTCAGGGTACAAACAGAACAGACAAGTAGTGGATCGTCAGGAGATATTCACTGATTTTGTCCACAAGCGTTCTCAAGAGCCATTGACTCCATATTAATAACTGACCGAATTTGGGCAGCTCAGTAAAGCCTTCCTGTGTGATGTCTCTGATCCAGGCCTGCAGCTCCCGGTCCTGCTGGATGTCATGGTCCGACTCGTAGTACAGGTTGACTATCCCTGAGACATAACTGAAGGACAGGGGTACGATTAGGACTCAATTACAGCACATCTGGTCCGTGGTGTCTGCAAATCCTTTGAATTAAATGTGGAATTGGAGTAAGTGTCTACGTTTAGGGGCGGACCGTGGAAAGCCAGAGATTGCACATTCAAGTCAAAAAGGGACATTTAATAAAGAGTAATACATAGAATGAATACAATCATTCATCTATATTGACTAACTAACTGGACTAACACTGGGCAACAGAG
Source organism: Hyperoplus lanceolatus (assembly GCA_026929865.2). Lineage (NCBI taxonomy): Eukaryota > Metazoa > Chordata > Actinopteri > Uranoscopiformes > Ammodytidae > Hyperoplus > Hyperoplus lanceolatus. The sequence continues at coordinate 13,071,318 of CM049417.1, read as the reverse complement.
GCAGAGCCAGCAGAGGTATGTGTGTATGTGTGTGTGTCTGTGCGTGCGTGTACCTGTGTATGGCCTCCCACTGCATCAGACTGTGTTCTCTGTAGAAGTACTTAGGGAGCTGGTTCACCCCTCTGTCTGCAAAGTCCTTGTGTGGCTGCAGGGAGCGGTACGTCAGCACCTTGTACTCTCTCTGAGCCAGAACCAACAGCCCCTCACCACCTGTAGACACAACCTACAACATGCAACATCTATCAATCGATCACTCTGATTGATTAATGGTGTATAACACAGCAAGCAAATGTATTTGTTATTCTTGTTCAAATCAGTGAATATCTCTGTTCAATCTGCTACCTGTATGTGCTGGAAAAAGCTTGCTAGCTTTTTGGGCCTTTTTGTTTACAAACCGTTTGTTTAAAACGGTTTACAGAGGCTGGTTTAGCAACACTGGATTTTTTTTTCAGAGCACACAAAGTACGGAAAGCTAGCGGATCGTGAGGAGATATTCATTGATTTTGACTTTTGACTTTTGAGTTTGACTGAGTTTTAGAGTGAGTACCCGTTTGAAGATGCCGTCAGCAGAGATGAGCTGAGTGCGCCCCCTACAGTTGATTTCTAGAGTGTAGCGCAGGTGAGGGTCCAGGAGCTGTAGCAGTAAAGACAGGGTGCAACAGCTATGTGAGCGATTATATTTGTGTTGATAATAATTGTGTTAAAAGGGGAAAAGTGTTTCCAGTAGAAAGAGGTGCGTCTGTCAAAGCTCCTAGTCTCACTCAAACCCCCATGAAGATAATGGTAAAAAACTGCAAAAACTGTCTCCAACCTAAAGATGAAAAAAACCTGCTATGGGAGGCATATAAAATTCTAGATGACCCCCTACACATTCTGAACCCAGAATTTTGAGTTGCTGAAACCAGGCCATCAGTTCAGAATGCCAAACTGCAGGCTAAACCAGGACAAAAATGTATTCAATCCCATCAAAATGGAATGGGTTGTTGTTACATTATAGGCTTACTAGGCTCTGCTCCACTATGTCCCAATGATCGCATACAGAAACAGATCAAATCTTATAAACTGCAGTTCTACATGTAATAGGACTACAGTAACGGGATGTTTACCTTGTATATGGGGTGCACTGCAGGCAGCTGTCTCAGAGTAGCCACACAGAACACCTCCACCACAAGGTGAGTCCGGAGCAGGTGAGAGAGAACCTGGAACACCTGGAACTCTGAGTGACGCACCCAGATCTTAGCCAGCAGCCAGGCCAGAGGAGGGTCTCTAGGCAGGAAGATGGGAGAGTCCAGGCTGGGGGTCTGCTCCAACTGAGGACGAGGAAGGTGAAACTGTTACAGGCAGTCCACAATCATCATCATGTACAGTGGCTCGCTAAAGTATTCATACCCCCCTTGAACTTTTCCACATTTGTGGAAGACACTATTGATTTAATTGGGATTTTATGTTGTAGACTAACACAAAGTGGCGCATAATTGGAAATGGAAAAGTTCAAGGGGTATGAATACTTCAGCAAGCCACTGTATATATAAACCTCCCAGTTGTTAGTGACCAGGTTCGTACCACCGTATTATGATGTAGTACCAGCAACCTAGGATTTAACCAAAGAAGTGACAGCCATGACGCCTTTCTTTGATGTTCATTCAAATATTTTCAGCATCCATTCCATATTTTCATTTACATCCAGTAAGTTTTAATGAAATGTTCTCAGATTTACTTTCCATAATCTCAGGTCCCTACACAGTATACACATATTAGAAATCATTTGTATTTCACTAGTCCCCCATTGCTATAACTTTTTCTCAGAATTCTCAGATTTATTGGGGAAAAATTTGTCCAAAATTGAATTCAGTATTCTCAGCCTAATACATTATTTCTGAAAATAACATACAGTAGTAAAACATTTTAAAGTAAATGAGTCAAAGAATTTCATTCAGTATTCATTGGTTTGTATTCTCATCATTTTTTACACTCAATAGTTTGGGTTTACTATTAGCTATCTATTCACATTGTCATTATTCCCAGGATTCATTAGCCACATGGTAAGTTCACTGAGTATTTCAGTACAAGTCTATGGACCTGATGATGAATGATTTACCTGTATAGCGATGGGTATGAGCCCTTGATCTGGGTGCAGGTAGAGGAGGCAGAGCGGAGCGGCAATGTACTGAGGTTTACCCCGGATTGTGTTGGTGGGAATCCTGTCTGTGATGGCGTAGTCTAATAAATAAATACTCCCTGCCTGGACACGAGAGAAGCAGAGAGTTCATTACATTATTATGCAGTTACAGATGTTTTGCTGTCATATTAAAGGTGGAGTCAGTGTTTCTGGAGAATGCTTGCTGTCAAAATCACTTCAGTCAAAATCAGTGAATATCCCCTCAAAATCCTTTACTTGTCTGTACTATATGTGCTGAAAAAGAAAATCCAGTTTTAATACACAGTTTTACCCGTTTACAGAGCCTAGGCAGTGTATTAACACAGGATTTTTTTTTCCAGCGCAGACACACAGTACATACAGGTAGGAGATCGTGAGGAGATAGTCACTGATTTTTTAACTAAAGATCATTTTGACAACAAGCGTTATCCAAAATCGATGACTGCACCTTTAAAAGTCTGCATAAATTGTACAGACAGTTGTAGTAGAGCATCTCCTCACCTTGAGCTCTTTATCCAGGTTGGTCCTAGGAGCCATGGAGCTCTGGACCATGTCTGCTTTAACGGGGAAGTTCTCTGGAAGCTTGTGGCACCTCTTGATCATCCTGGGGTTAGAGCCGTTCATACACTGGTAGCCAAAGAACCAGTCTTCCTTCCAATGATCCATACAGTACTCTAGAGTGGATCACACACACATATGAGATATCAATCATCTGCTCTGATATTATCATGCATTAGCAGCTTTGGACCTTTCAATGACAAGTGTGTGACTTTTCGAAATCATGTGGAATAAATTGAAGTGACCAAAGGTGGACTCAGATCAAGGTGTGCAAACATCTCACAAAAACAGGAGAGAAATGTGAGGCGCCTGAGCTCAATGTAAAGTGTCATAACAAAGCATCTGAATACTTATGTTAATGCTATATTTCAGTTGTTCTTTTTTATACATTAAACTATTTTTAAAAACCTGTTTGGTCTTTGTGATCATGTGGTATTGGTACAGACAAAATGGTCTGTATAATTTCTGAATGCCCTGTATGTATTGAAATGTTAGTATGTAGGATAGGATTACTATATGATACTATGTACTTTATTTATGTCCCCTTAGGGAAATTAGTCTTGGGCGTCAGATGCTGAACACGTAAATGCCTCAACAGTTACAGTAATCACAACTATATATAACAACTATATATTACACATAACAAAATAATTGCACACATCCTGTGGTAAGACACATTGCATATCACACATTTTGCCCCCCCCACCCACCCCGCAATGGAAAACACCACGAAACTATGGCACAATCTCTACAACCTCGAGCATCGTCTGAAAAAAAGTTTGATAGAGGTAAAGAAGTTTTTAAATGGTTGGGTTAAAGGAGAAGTAAGTGATTTGGTCCTTTTGGCTATAACTTCCAGTCAGTGACTGCAGTTAGCAGTCCCCTCCCCCGTCCCTACGTCACCACCACATGACTGCACAGCCGTCTGTCAGATAGTGCCGCGGTGGAGAGCAGCGAGTTATCGTTCACGGGCACAGAGACCCGCATATTCCTAGCACTCTGTCTCCTGATTGGATAGAAACGAGCGGGATACTAAAAAATGTATCTGGCAATAACTGCAAAGCTGAATGACTGCGAGACCCGTATTATGAACTGTGCATACTTTTTAAGTCATTGCTGTATGAATAATAGAGTGATATGACACTTATATTAACAAAAAACATCACTTACTTCTCCTTTAACAGTGAAGGATTCTGTGGTTTGCCAGAGGACAAGAGCTCATATTCTGTGTAATAGAAAACTACAAAGCCTTTTATTTTTCTTATTCATTCAAGTCATTTCCCCAATCAGGTTTTGTGAAGTGTTGTCTGCATTGACCCACCAGCTATTGGGCTTCTCAGCTTCCAGAAGATCCGCTTGAAATCATCCAGGTCGTTCCAGGACTTTCCGAACCTGATGGTCAACTTCTTCAGAGACAATTCCAGCAAGCTGATGAAAAGGAAAGGGTGCATGTGTCCCTAGTGTTAATCACATTGTTTCGGATGCAAACAGCATGCAGGAACCAGACTGTTATCTGTGGGAACTAAAAGGCAGTTGGCAGAATGCAGAATGGTTGTTGTCAAAATCCCTTTTTGTACAAATCAGTGAATACCTCCTGACTATCCTCTACCTGTCCGTACTGTGTGTGTGTGTGTGTGTGTGTGTGTGTGTGTGTGTGTGTGTGTGTGTGTGTGTGTGTGTGTGTGTGTGTGTGTGTGTACAGGTAGGTATCGGATTGTGAGGAGATATTGACTGACTTTGAGAAATAGTGATTTTAACAACAAGCATTCTCCAGAATCCCTGACTCCGTCTTAAAGACTGTGGTTGGGTATCTAACAAGACATTCCTTTTTCCTAAGAAAATAACTGCTGAGTGTGTCTGTGTCAGTAGGGAATCTGTGTGTGTGTGTGTGTGTGTGTGTGTGTGTGTGTGTGTGTGTGTGTGTGTGTGTGTGTGTGTGTGTGTGTGTGTGTGTGTGTGTGTGTGTGTGTGTGTGTGTGTGGTGGTGCGTGGTGTGTGTGTGTGTGTGTGTGTGTGTGTGTGTGTGTGTGTGAAATTACCCCTACGTGCTAAAGTTATGTGATCACATGGACATGACACTCAGGCAAATCATTTGACACAATGTTACCAATATGTCTCTAAGTCTATTTCAGTCAGCGTGTCTGTTGTTGAATCAGTGGATTTGCATCAATGTGGTTTAATCATTTGGTTTCTCATCTACATTCTATTCAAATGATTATCAGTAATATCAAATATAACTCTTTTATCTGTATGTCTGTGCCTTCGCAGAATATTGTACAACAGTTTAGTCATGTATTGATTAAGACTCGTTTTTCCTGTGAAATTATGGATAGTGTAATTGTCTCATAATCATGAGAGATATCAAGATGATGTCATTTAACTTGCTGGTGTGTGTGTGTGTGTGTGTGTGTGTGTGTGTGTGTGTGTGTGTGTGTGTGTGTGTGTGTGTGTGTGTGTGTGTGTGTGTGTTTATGTGTGCACCACCTACGCATATTTTAAGGAATGTTCAAAGTCGCTCCTCTTCTCGTTGTCAAAGCGAACGTCTTGGGGTAAATCGGCTTCTGATTTAGCATCGATACATCTGGGAATCCCTGGAGCCCAAGTTGTCCATCTGAAAGACGCACAGAATAACACAAATATTTAATACATACAAAAAATTATTGACATAACCACTGGGTAAAGTGTGTGTGTGTGTGTGTGTGTGTGTGTGTGTGTGTGTGTGTGTGTGTGTGTGTGTGTGTGTGTGTGTGTGTGTGTGTGTGTGTGTGTGTGTGTGTGTGTGTGTGTGTGTGTGTGTGTGTGTGTGTGTGTGTGTGCGTGCGTGTGTGCATGTGTGTGTGTGTGTGTGTGTGTGTGTGTGTGTGTGTGTGTGCGTGTGTGTTGCCATGTGTGTGTTGGACCTGTAGGTTTCCTTTCTGGTCTGCAGCTCTGTCTTCCTGTGTGCCAGCAGCTGAGATGAGGAGTTGTCATCCATCAGTTTTCTAGCTAGGAGGCAGGTAGAGGAGAGACAGACAGGAATGTGCACCTTTTAGCAAAAGTTTAGACCCACTGCCCTGATGTTTACAGGGAGGGGGTGTCGTCAGAGAGCAGACGGGTAGGTTAAAGGGGCCCTAACCCACAACTTGAGAAGGTTTTTGGCTGCTTGAGGGAAAATGTAGGTCAGAAAACTACAATTAACAAAAAAGAAACTAAAAAACTTAACAATAATTATGAAGTTACTGTTATTTTCATGTGATGTGGAAAAAAGGCTACAGCATTAATGATTACATTTTTTTTTATTGTTTTAATTTCTTTGAAGCTAGACAATGTAGGCACAATCATTGTTTTATTCAAGCACTGGAACACTTTGAACTTCTTTCATACTAGTATAAAGACATAAAGATTTGAACTCTGGCTCTATCCAACATTTAGATTTTAGTTTTTTAAAGAGATGCGAATGTAAGCCTAATTAAGATACAGCCAAAGTTAACAATTTATTGAAACATTTCTGAAAATAATAACAAAAAAATATTTGTTTTAATGTCAGTAAACAACTGAAAAAGTTTCATGACGACATCTATTAGTTAAACATTTGACCCTATTGTGCTGCATTGTATCGCCATAAAGCCATAAAGTTATATAACATCGTCCTATCTGATTCTTTCTGATGGTAGCCAATGAGGAAATATCAGGTAAACAAATTTCGATGAAATGCAAAGCAGTCATACAAGAGCAGCATTCCATCCTCTTTGGCAAAGATACAGGCCCCATTGACACCTGTATCAACATGAGATCTGTACTGTATGTAGATTATGACACCCAATACACAGGTCTTTGCAAATACAGTATGTCTGGTATTAGTAAGGGTTATCTGTAGTCTGCTGCGCTTGTGGTTACATCTCATTATGCAAATTAGTTAGGAGTTGACCTCAAATGCATAGAATAATTTCTCCTACCTGTCCCTTCTCTGATCTCCACCTTGATGTCTCCTATAAGCCAGCGGTAACATGGGAAAGTCATCGCTGGTTCTCCCCCCGGAGGCTCCACTGTGACATAGCGACAGAACCAGTTATCTTCCACCCAGTACTTCTGTTTCTCCAGCCTGACCAGTAGCAGGCGGCCTAAAGGGAAGGGGCTGCTCACCTTGTACTCATCCACCTTGACAGAGATGGAGGGATGGAGAAAGAGAAAGAGATCATTGCAACTACTGCATTCAAACATATACAGTATCTTCACTACATTTCTCCTTGTTCTCTGCAAGGGGGATCTCGAGGTGTTCCCAGACCAGATTGGATAGTGTATGTAGTGCAAAGACTCTCTACATGGCAGGGGCAAACAAATTAAAAATTGAGGCACCCCCTCAATGTGAACAAACACAGGGCCGGTGCCTCGTGACCCAGTTATTGTGGTGAATACAGTAAGAGGAAGCTTCATTTTAATTTGAAAAATCATTAACCGTTTGGTGCAATGCAATAATTTTGAAATAACTGTCCAAAGTGTTGAGGTATAATTCAATGTCACTTGATGTGAGAGTATAATTGACCCACATGAGCATTATCATGCATTACATGTCTTGGAAAACTTTGCCAACTTTGAAGGCATGTTGGAAGACTTCCAAGAATGCTAGCATAACATGGTTCATACGTAGGCTAACATCGCCCCTGTTGGCGTTACTGTTTTCGCCATACCTATCTCTATATCTTGCATTCCATCTTACCCTCATTTAAAAAAGGGCCTAAGGGCTTTTCGGACAGAACTGCTAAGAAGACAAAGGATTCCAGTCCTCCCGGTTCAAATGAAGGTAAGCATAAGTTCAATAAGAAAGACTGCTTCCTGTCTGTTACCGCTAACAACATTCACAGGGGATTCACTCACTCTCTGTCAGTTGTCATTTCAGAATCAGTTGGATGCAACCCTCCCCCGGCCCATTCACCTCCGGTCTCTGTCCGACCAGCTTTTCTCGATTTGGTCCTCCAGTTGTGCTCTTCAGAAAGACTCACTCCTATTCTCATCCACCTAGATACTCTTCATGTCTTTACCAACCCAATATTCATCTCATGTGGTGTTTCCCAGGGGTCAATTCTAGGCCCCTTATTGTCTAGTTTGAACATGTTGCCTCTGGGTCAACTTTCTTTTTTAAACAATGAAGGTTACGACATTTATGCTGACGAAACACAACTTCCCTTACATTTCCCTGTCCCCCGTCGACCTGAGCATTATTATTATTTTTTTTTTAAGATATTTTTGGGGCATTTTTATGCTTTATTGATAGTGCAGAGAGACAGAGGTGAAATGGAGCAGAGAGGGGAGTGACATGCAGAGAACGACCGCGGGAGGGAATCGAACCCGGGTCTGCTGCTGGGCCCGGCCCGGGGGGGGGACGCCCTACCAACTGAACTAAGGACGCCCCTGACCTGAGCATTATTGACACAAACTCAAGGTTATCGGGGCAAAGGCACTTAGACAAGAAACATCTTTTAAACGATTACAATTATCTCTGGAAAGTGTAACTCACTTAAGAAAACCTTGGCAAGAGCCTTACGTTAAGTGTGCTCCAACCCTAATGCATTTAAAAAACAAACTCCAAACGTTTCTTTTAAGTTGCACCTTTTTGTAGGCCTAGTCTGTTTTTTTCTGGTTTCAATATAACTTCTTATTTCAATATGTTCAGCTTTATTCTTAGTTCATTCCTGTGTTTTCATGGTTGAAATGTCTCCTGATTGAATTGCACATCAGTCGGTGCTCACATTACCATGATGTCACTCATACTTACTGCTCCTCGACAGAAGTCCAGTCCGGGGTTGTCCAGCATGGTGCGTTCACTCTCCCCTTTCTCACCCATCAGAGTCACGTAGATGTAGTTGTTGGTTCCTGAATACTCTGATGTACCAGTCGCTACTCTTACAGTGTAGACTTCCTCCATCTGAGGATATGAACACACACACACACACACACACACACACACACACACACACACACACACACACACACACACACACACACACACACACACACACACACACAATATCTCTCATGATTATGAGACAATTAAACTATCCATAATTTCACAGGAAAAACGAGTCTTAATCAATACATGACTAAACTGTTGTACAATATTCTGCGAAGGCACAGACATACAGATAAAAGAGTTATATTTGATATTACTGATAATCATTTGAATAGAATGTAGATGAGAAACCAAATGATTAAACCACATTGATGCAAATCCACTGATTCAACAACAGACACGCTGACTGAAATAGACTTAGAGACATATTGGTAACATTGGGTCAAATTATTTGCCTGAGTGTCATGTCCATGTGATCACATAACTTTAGCACGTAGGGGTAATTTAAGTCTGGATCAACCAGTTATAAAATAATTCCTATTTTTTGTCCTAAATACCAGAATCAGATTCTGGTATTCCTGTACTCAAACTTTCCCCAGCAGACATAGCCAAGTGCTCTGGGGCAAATGGCCTATTGACCTCCTCCCACCCTCTGTGCATTGGGTATGTGTACCCTGCAGCCTCCATTTTTATATTGAAGTATAGTGAAGCTGACATGTCATCACAAGCCCAAGTTGATCAAAGTGATTTTGAGACAAGGTACATTACAAGACCAAAATCATTGACTAATGAACCATCACCTTACCGTGGTGGAGAGGTTTGTGTGCCCCTGTGAACCTGAGAGCTGTGTTGTCCGGAGCCTAGTGCTCCTGGTAGGGTCTCCCAAGGCAAAGTGGTCTCGGGTGAGGGGCCCGACTAAGAATGGTTCAAAAAGACCTCATGGAAAAACAAGCTAGAGGAAGTGTGACCCTGCCCGGAGGAAGCCCGGGGCCCCCGTCTGGAGCCAGGCCCAGAAAGGGGGCCCGTCTGCGAGCGTCTGGTGGCCGGGTCTGCCACGGGGCCCGGCCGGGCACAGCCCGAAGAAGCTACGTGGCACAAACTCCCTCTACAACTGATGGGCCCACCACTCGTCAGAGGAACCGCTGGGGTCGGGTGCGCTGCCTAAAGGGTGGCAGTGAAGGGCGGGGACCACGATGGACCAGACCCAGGCGGCAGAGGCTGGCTTTGGGGACGTGGAACGTCACCTCGCTGTGGGGGAAGGAGCCGGAACTGGTGCGGGAGGTGGAGCGCTACCAATTAGATCTGGTGGGGCTTACCTCCATGCACAGTCTTGGCTCTGGAACCGTACTTCTGGACAGGGGTTGGACTCTATTCTTCTCTGGAGTTGCCCAAGGTGTGAGGCGCCGGGCCGGTGTGGGGATACTCACGAGCCCCCGGCTGGGCGCTACTACGTTGGAGTTTACCCCGGTGGACGAGAGGGTCGCCTCCCTACGCCTCCGGGTTGTGGGGGGGAAGACTCTGACTGTTGTCTGTGCGCATGCACCAAACAGCAGATCGGAGTATTCAGCCTTCTTGGAGACCCTGAACGAAGTCCTGCATGGGGCTCCGGTAGGGGACTCCATAGTTCTGCTGGGAGACTTTAACGCGCACGTGGGCAATGATGGAGACACCTGGAAAGGCGTGATTGGGAGGAACGGCCTCCCCGATCTGAACCCGAGTGGTCGTTTGTTGTTAGACTTCTGTGCTGGTCATGGTTTGTCTATAACAAACACCATGTTCGAACATAAGGATGCTCATAAGTGTACATGGTACCAGAGCACCCTAGGCCGAAGGTCGATGATCGATTTCGTGATCGTATCATCTGATCTAAGGCCGCATGTTTCGGACACTCGGGTGAAGAGAGGGGCGGAGCTGTCAACTGATCACCATCTGGTTGTGAGTTGGGTCAAAGGGTGGGGGAAGACTCTGGACAGACCTGGTAAGCCCAAACGGGTAGTGCGGGTGAACTGGGAACGTCTGGCGGAGGCCCCTGTTCAAGAGATCTTTAATTTGCACCTCCTGCAGAGCTTTTCTAGCATCCCTGTGGAGGTTGGGGGCATTGAACCCGAGTGGTCGATGTTCAAAACTTCCATTGCTGAAGCTGCGGCAGGCAGCTGTGGTCTCAAGGTCTTAGGTGCCTCAAGGGGCGGTAATGGGGGATCATCGTCAATTTCCCTGGTGGAAGTCACTGAGGTAGTTAAACAACTCCACAGTGGCAAAGCCCCGGGGTTGATGAGATCCGTCCATAAATGCTGAAAGCAATGGGTGTGGAGGGGCTGTCTTGGATGACACGCCTCTTCAACATTGCGTGGAAGTCGGGTACAGTGCCGAAGGAGTGGCAGACCGGGGTGGTGGTTCCTATTTTCAAAAAGGGGGACCAGAGAGTGTGTGCCAACTACCGGGGTATCACACTTCTCAGCCTTCCCGGCAAAGTCTACTCCAAGGTGCTGGAAAGGAGGGTTCGGCCAATAGTCGAACCTAAGATTGAAGAGGAACAATGCGGATTCCGTCCTGGCCGTGGAACAACGGACCAGCTCTTCACTCTCGCAAGGATCCTAGAGGGAGCTTGGGAGTTTGCTCATCCAGTCTACATGTGTTTTGTAGATCTGGAGAAGGCCTATGACCGGGTTCCCCGGGAGATACTGTGGGGGGTGCTGCGGGAGTATGGGGTGAGGGTCCCTTCTCAGGGCCATCCAATCTCTGCACGCCCAAAGCGAGAGCTGTGTACGGGTTCTCGGTAGTAAGTCAGACTCGTTTCCGGTGGGGGTTGGCCTCATGCCAGGGCTGCGCTTTATCACCAATCCTGTTTGTGATATTCATGGACAGGATATCAAGGCGTAGTCGTGGTCGGGAGGGGTTGCAGTTTGGTGGTCTGAAGATCTCATCTCTGCTGTTTGCGGATGATGTGGTTCTGATGACATCATCGGCCTGTGACCTTCAGCTCTCATTGGATCGGTTTGCAGCCGAGTGTGAAGTGGTTGGGATGAGGATCAGCACCTCTAAATCGGAGGCCATGGTGCTCAGCAGGAAACCGATGGATTGTCTACTACAGGTAGGGAATGAATCCTTACCCCAAGTGAAGGAGTTCAAGTACCTCGGGGTCTTGTTTGCGAGTGAAGGAACAATGGAACGTGAGATTGGCCGCAGAATCGGAGCAGCAGGGGCGGTTCTGCACTTGCTTTAGTCGTAAGGCAAAGCTTTCGATCTACCGGTCGATCTTTGTTCCTACCCTCACCTATGGTCATGAAGGCTGGGTAATGACCGAAAGAACGAGATCGCGGGTACAAGCGGCCAAAATGGGCTTTCTCAGGAGGGTGGCTGGCGTCTCCCTTAGAGATAGGGTGAGAAGCTCAGTCATTCGTGTGGAACTCAGGGCAGAGCCGCTACTCCTTTGCGTTGAAAGGAGCCAGTTGAGGTGGTTCGGGCATCTGGTAAGGATGCCCCCAGGGCGCCTCCCTAGGGAGGTGTTCCAGGAGCGTCCAGCTGGAAGGAGGCCTCGGGGAAGACCCAGGACTAGGTGGAGAGATTATATCGCCACGCTGGCCTGGGAACGCCTCGGGATCCCCCAGTCAGAGCTGGTTGATGTGGCCCGGGAAAGAGAAGTTTGGGGTTCCCTGCTCAAGCTGCTGCCCCCGCGACCCGATTTCGGATAAGCGGTTGAAGATGATGATGATAATCATTTACTAATAATATAGAACTGGACTTAGTAGACAGTCTAATGGAATGCAGTGGTGCATTTTCCCTGTAAAATATGCAAATAATTACTGTATATTACCAAAAGCAACAGACGGAGACAGGATCTTGGGCATTTGGACCTTATAGAGGCTAGATCTATAACCCTGGGGAAGTTGCCTGGACATGTGGAATGTTCATCTGTACATATGGTATAATAGTTTGTGTTCCAAACCGAAAACACAGTTAATCAATTAGTGTGCAAATATCTGTTCAATACATTTTAAAATCTTTATAGTGGCTACGAGGAACTTTCAGTTTTGGTTCATTCCAACGCCCCCTTTGGACAAAAGCGGTAGTGTTTTTTTAATAACACCAGCGCCTGCTTTCCAAAAGATCTTTGCAAGCTTGTCCTAGTTTTTTCGCTAATGGTCTCATCTTTTGTTACAGGTCATTCATGATCATCAGAGGAAAAATTAGACCGTTACATAAACATTTCAAAGAGGGGGCGCCCATAGCTCAGTTGAAAGGGCGTCCCCCCCGGGCCAAGGCCCCTCAGCGGACCCGGGTTTGAATCCTGCCCTTCAGTTCTCTTTGCCCCATTTCAACACTGTCTCCCCAATCTGTCTAATAAAGCAAGCATGCCCAAAAAGTTATCTTAAAAAAACGGATATTCTCTCCAATATAACTTCTTCTGTAAGACCCCTGACAGGCTCCGTGCACGAGAGGAATAAGTTTTAATTTTTATATTAAATTCCACACTTATTCATTTACTAATTTACCAAATATTTTAAATATTTGTATTTAGGGTTTCAGTTGCGTTTAGTATATGTTGTGTACCAGCATGAAAACTATCCACTGACACAGAACAGGAGCCTACAGTATATCTGACTTTGTTGGCTATATAAAGTTTATAATGCGAACCGGTACACTGTGTCCTAATGCAGTCATGCTTTCTCTATATCTTAACAATATTATCAATGCTTTTACACGGTTGACGAAGGAGCAAGTGGCTGTTTGGAGGCACATTTAAATGTATGGAAATGCTCAGATTTGAAAAGCAGAACATCTACTGAAGGCTAGTTTAACTGTGGATGCAGCACAGGAGCATAAGACTCTACTCAAAGTAAATCAAATAATGACAGTCTATTAGGTATTAAGCGTCCCTGTGGTGTGAGCAGCTAAGAAATAAGTGAAAAACCTTACCTTTCTCCAGAATTGTGCTCCCAACTGAATATCAGTGTCCTCCTCTTTCCTTTTCCAGAATATCTCTTTTGTGTATGTATTCGGACACCGACGCTCTCTTTCCCCCTCTCTCCTCTGCGTGCTATTTCTTCTCTCTCTTGCAAGAGTACTCTAAATTCAACCCTTCCTGCTCAGACTGGTATGTCGACATGGAAATATCCTTCTCTTTTGGCAGTTTACTTTTTTTTTTTTTTGCATTCTCTACGTGACCTGCCCCCTCCCTCTCTCACACTCACTCACCTCTTTGTGTGTAGGTCCAGCAGGTGGCAGAGGCCAGAATCCTCAACAAACTGCACACAATAATGACTAACCCCACTCACCCACTCCACGCCCTGAAGGTGATCAAGAGCAGCACCTTCAGTCAGAGACTAATTTCACCAATGTGCGAAACAGAGCGCTACAGGAAGTCCTGTATACCAGCTGCCATACGGTTTTATAATGCACAAATATAACTTTGCACTTTGTAGTATTTATTATTGTATTTATTGTTTTTTATATATATTTTTTTAGCTATGAGGGAATGTGTGTTTGTTATGTCTGTCCAGACGCTGTTTTGTGTGACACTGTAATTTCCTGCAAAGGATCATTAAAGCATTTCAATTTCAAGTCTTACCCTGCTCTCTCTCACACTCACACAGACAGACAGACAGACAGACAGACAGAGACAGAGACAGAGAGAGAGAGAGAGAGAGAGAGAGAGTTGCAAAAGGGAGATTTGGGAAATATCCTGGCTTAACAGTATCAAATTACACATTACAGCAGCTGTAAAACTTCACATTCAAAAAAGAATTGTGATTAAGAAGTAGATAGAGAAATGATGGTATATTCTTCAATGGTAAACTTTAAAGAAACATCACAATATTCTGTGCCATAAAGGTTGTTGTCATCCAGTTTATACTGTATATAGGCCAGTAGCCACGCTTTATTTTGCTTTGTCACATCATCAACCTGATACTCTACTCGCGTTCACACTATTGTTCAGCATTGTGGGAACCTTTTCAGCTCTTTTCTTTTAACCTTCTATACTTTATAGATACATATTTATATATTATTATTAATATTATAATTATTATATTTAGCCTTAAAAAGGTGGAGTCTGTGATTCTAAAGAATGCTTGTTGTCAAAATCAGTGAATATCTCCTCACGATCCGCCACTTGTCCGTACTGTGTGTGCAGTGCACTACAAAGAATCTGGTGTCACTTAACAGCCTGTGTTCGGGTATGTAAATGGGTATGTAAAAGAAAGTGGCTCGGACCGACCTACCGTAAGTAGCTGCAATTTTGGCCAAAAAAAAGGGATTTTGACAACAAGCGTTCCCAGAATCACATAATTCTTGAAATATGCAAAAGGGTGGTAGGATGGCCTAGAGGAAAGAGGGGCCGACCAGTAAGCATGAGGTCTTTGGTATGACCCCCTGGCATCGACAGGAGGATGCTAATTGTAAGACTATGGCTGACTATGCACAATGACCCCCTATGGAGAATTATCATCATGTCTGTGGCGTGTTTAGAGATGTGGGAGGGGTTAGCGGAAAGACACATTTTTTGACCCATATTATAACTATTTATTTTTGGAACCCTCTTTTGTAATGTTGTAACTTTATAGGAGGTCAAGTGCTAAACTGCCACTTCCATCCCAAAGCAGCATTTATTATTGAGGTAATAAAAGGGAAGTTGTGACCACTTCCATTGAGCCGCGATTGATTCAATTAAACATTGTGAATTACGATTTATATTAAACACACCGGTGTATTATGGAATTTAAAATAGAGGGTACCTAGATTTTAATACAATTTGAAATTGACACATCAGACCACAAAAGTTCAGATAAATGGTTCCCAAAGTGAAATGTTTTTTATAGGACCTACGGTATTGGGATATATATCTCTATATAGGACCTACTGTCTTGTTACAGTATGAAAATGTTGACACTGGATTGTAACCAATAATGTGACATGGTGAAATAACTACACCTTTAGAAAAGGGTGATAAACCAGAACTAACAATTTCATCTCAGAAAAAAAGTGTAATGTACGTAACATGTTTAATCTTTTACTTCTTTTTTTATAGCAAAGCATATGACAGTGATGACAACATAAAGAGCATGAAAAGATACATATAAATCCAAGAGAAAAACCACGTCAAACACTAACTGTAGGATACTATGCACTGTACACAGGAACAAAAGGCTAAGGGTTCTGGGTGATAGTGCCATTTCTCTCTTTGCTGGGAAGCTGTACTTGAAATGGTTCTGCTCCTTTTAGTCAATTGAAGATTAATTCTTGCCATTTACAAGCTGGGTGATGTGTTTCAGTTAAAAGTCAGACTTCCCGTCCCACAACCGTTCCCACACCACACATAGTGTCGCTAGAAGTTGTAAATAATGGTAAATGACAAAACTGAGAAGCATTCCACCAGCATGATCTGAACACTGAAGAATGACTGGGGGAATGAAAGGGGAGGGTGGGGGCTAACTGGACCTTGGGAATGTCTTAAATGATAAGAGGTTTCCTCTGTTCTAACTTCAATCACGTCACTTCAGTCCTTGGGTAAATGTTTATGAGCGTTTGGATCCAGAGGCCCCGTCTTCATTGTCAGGTGGTAACGCCACAAAGTCAGCCAACATGGACGCCATGGATTCATCATCAGGCTAAGGGACAGAGACAAAGAGACAACATGACGTGATTAGTCATTATTCAGTAGAGGTGTAACAATAGACGTACGTACGTTTGTATTTGTGGCCCTGAGGATCAAAATCACAATATTTCTACATGTCTACGCATCAGGGCTAAAACAATTACAAGGACATTCAAATCGTCATTCTGTAAAGTTAATAAATACGTGTCGGTGTGATAGTGGATACTGCATCAGTAACAGCTGTGATTCTGCCTTAGTGGAGGATGCACGTAAACAATCTTTTCGAACCAAGGTAGAAGAAGGGTGTTATGGTTAACTTTAAGAGGCTTGCAGAGAAGCCACCTCCCAAATCTCAACAATGTTGTACCATCCATCAAGCTGATTGGTTAATCCAACATCCTGTTTGGAAGGCTTAATTTTTCTTTAGAGTAATGCCTGTGATCTAGCAGAACATCAACAACTAAATTCCTTTTTCAGGCACTCAATGTGACTTCGATCATTTCATTGATAAACAAATTCGTCCATCTTTGTCTCAGATAAAGTGTTAAGTTACACACACACACACACACACACACACACACACACACACACACACACCGCCCCCCCCCCCCCCCCCCCCCCCCCCCCCCCCCCCCCCCCCCGGTCTGTAATCAAGTTGTATTCAAGAATGCACAACCTATAGATTCACCAAATAAATGCCATTCTATAGCCTATCCTATATTTGCCCAAAGACATAGTAAAGAGACAGACCAATTGAATTATGGTTTGGTAGGTAGGCCTATATATTTTAGTTTGATTTAAATTTACTTTCAGTATTCATCATTTGGATTTTCAATTAATAAACATACTAATGTTAAATGTACATATCCACCTTCTGTCATTTATCTTTCCGTTCATACAAAACACAACAACAACAACAATATACAGAGAAAATTCGAATTTCGAATTTTTCGGGCATATTTCGAATGGTAAAATTAATCGTGATTAATCCAGAGAATCCTGTGATTAATCTGATTAAAATTTTTAATCGTTTGACAGCCCTAGTTAATATACGTCGCTCTATTTTCATACAGTGATCACTTATAAAGTGTGCGCGTTTCATAACTCCGATCTCTTAGTCACCCGCTCTGCATATAATCGGCAAATAAACTTTTTTGGGGATCCCACAACTGATATCCAATTAGAAGACAGAACGCTACAAACCGGCACGCATCTCACTGCCGGTGAGTGAACCTTTAATATTGACTCATTGCAGCTCTTTTTAGGTAACTTTTTAGAAATGAATAGGAAAATACAGACTAGTTAGTGAATATAAGTGTTGTTTTTTGCTGTGGTATTCTAGATATGTGACACTGTTGCCTGTTGCTAGGTGGGGCTGTAAAGTTAGTATCATTTCCCTGCTCTTCCTTTTGTTATTTACAGAAACATCAACAATATTTGATCACACATGAAGAAAGTGTGAACGATTTCTAGCTGTTATTTGATGTTGCGTTCAACTTAAAGTACTTTGCACAGTACATCCATAGTTCACCTACATATGCATTTGTGAGAGATCAAACCAAGGCTCCTTTAGCGGCCCACCATACCGTATATATGAACCAGGAAACAAGTCAAAGCAAAGTCAGCCACGATTATTTATATATATATATATATATTTTTACCTTTTTCTTCTCTGGGCTTTGTCCCTCCTCTTTCTCCTCTCTCTTCCTCTTCATTCCTTTCCCCTCCTCTCCATCACTCTCTCCTGACTGCTGCTCTGCTCTGGTGTTCTCTGCTCTCTCCTCCTCTGTGTCCTCTGGTTGTTTTGTATTGGGGCTGGTTGAGGTTCCAGGATCTGTTGCTGCCGCTGTGGTGTCTCCTTCTGTAACAGCTGCTAGGTGTTGCTCCTGGTGATCACTCACACTGGCTTCCTGAGTAGCTTCAGCTAACGACTCCTGTTGAGTTGAAGACAGTCAGCTTTAGGCAGAGAGCTCACTTACATTGTAACAATACCAGCTTCATTTCCCCCCACCCTCACAATTGCAAAAGTTTTGTATGAAGGAAATAAATAAGAGCTATTTTGATCATTTATTTTAAATCAGGAAGCTTTAGAGGTGTTAGTGGATTTGTTACTGTTGGACAGGCTAGCAGTTTCCATTTTTAAGTAAGGTAATCTAATGAGACAGCAGCTGTGGCCTTATATTTAGACAGATATGACAGCAGTATAATTCTTCTCTTCCAACGCGAATACACATATTTCCCAAAATGTCAAACTATTGCCTTCTTGTTTGTCAATGCCTCAATTTACACTGAATCTTTTTTTTGTTTTTCAAAAGGAACTCTGGGAGATGAGTTCCAAGGTGCATGCCGATGGCAATGTCATCTTACCGCCATAGCTACTGCTAGAATCAACATAACTTACATTTGATGGTTACAACTTTGACTCATTTTAGGGCCTCCATATCATTTTTGATCATGATTTAAAAAAAAAAAAAAAAAAAAAAGTGTGGTACGTACCTGTTGATTGTTATTGGCTGGGCATTCTATTGTGGACTCCCTCTCATTGGGTCCAGTCTCCCAGAGCCCTGCCTCTTCCTCCTCTTCTGGCTCTCCCCCTCCCTCCTCCCTGCCTGCCTCCTGGTCAGTCTCCTCTCTGTCCTCCAGAGCTCCACCGGTCACACACAGGATCTGAGGCATGGTGGGGTCGTCCATCCGCTCACTGTCGTCCTCCTCTCCCTCCACCTCCCGGCCCTCCTCCAGCACCCCGATGCTCTCAACTTCCTGGACCTACATTTCAAAACGTCACAGAAAATAAAACACACATTCATAAATGGTGGAAAAAGAGCGGACACGGATCGGGATAGGATACTTTGGTTGTTGTCATTTGGCTTTTAAGAAAATTCACAGGTCAGTGTACATTTTTTTTTACTTTTGTAGTTTAACTTAATTCATCCTGCCTGTAGATAGTAATTTCTATTCCAGGTGTACAGCCATTTCTCAAACTCAATGAAAAGCATCATATTTTGGTTGTTGCCGTGTATTACATTCAGGCCAACCGGCCCCACTGACCTTCATCCTGTCTTCGGGGAACATGGCTCTGTTGGTCTGGATCTCCTGTATGCCTCCTTGTGCTTCTACCTCCAGGTTGAACCTAGCCAGGCCTGCTCCCTCCACCTTGCCCTCCTCTATCCCCAGCTCCTCTGACTTGTCCTCAGCTCCCTCTAGTGGAGGTATGTCTCCCTCCTCTTCCTCCTCCTCCTCCTCTAGCTCCTCCCCCTCTTCTTCATCATACTCCTCATATTCTTCTCCTTCGTAGAACTCGTCGTCTGCAAAGTCACTCCCGTCTTCCTCCTCGTCCTCCTCATCCATCCCTTCTTCCTCCTCGTCCAGCTCTTCATCGTCCTCCATGTCCTCCTCCTCTTCCTCCTCATCGTCGGTGCTGTTTATGTTGATGACGCCCGAGTCTTCGTTGCTAGCCTGCGGCGGTGGCCCTCCTTGGTGCGGGTGCAGGTGGCGTCCTTGCTGGCTCTGGAGCTGGTTCTGCAGCTGGTGCATCTGCAGCGGTAGACCCATGGCGGGACCAGGCTGCTGGCCCGCTGCAGGAGGCTGCATGAGCATCTGCTGGAGCTGGGGTCTGCCGGGCAATGAGTCCGGCCCCAGACCTCCAGGGGGAGCAGTGAGGGCGCTGGAGCCCAAAGGAGGAACCAGGGACACCACAGAAGCGTTTGTGGGAGGGAAGGAGTTGATGGGCGCGCTGGAGGTGGTGAGCAGGGGGGATGAGGTGGCGTGGTCATTGGGGAGAGAGTCTATGGTGCTGGTTGCTGTGGTGGGGACCATGGCGATAGAGTCTCCCCCTGCTAGAGAGGCCGCTGCAGAGGGGGCCATGTTCTGAGAGTTTGCTGCGGTCTCATCTTGCTGGTTGTCCATGTTGAGCATCCCCGGAGGGACGATGACCACGCTGTCGTCAGAGTCGCTGGCCAGAGAGATCTCCACGTCCTCCGCCTCCTCTCTGTCGTAGCGGACAAACACCGGCCTCTGCCCCTCTGGAGGGCCCAGCCCGGCCTGGAGCTCCTGCTGGTGGGACAGGATCATGTCCCCCGGCGTGGGGGCCTGGCCCGACAGGCCAGGGACCAGGGAGAGGTGGTTCTCCAGGGAGCCCAGCAGAGACGAGGGGCCCAGGCCCAGTGAGTGGCGCCCGGGGAAGGGTGTACCGGGGGCAGGGCCTCCTAGGAGGGTCGGCAGAGTGAGACTCTGAGCGGCCGGGGTGGGCTTCAGGGTGAGGGGGGGTAAGGGAAGGGCCAGGGGTGGACAGCGGGGATGGAGCAGGGCGTTACAGATGGTCAGAGCTTCAGTGCAGAAGGTAGACACCTGAGTGCAGAGAGCGGGGAGGACAGATATTAAAAACTGTAGGATGACATGTGAACAGATCAAACAATGTGTGTACTGTAGTGTTGATTGCCTGCTGCCAGAGTACATTAGATACACCAGGGAGTCAACTGGTAAGATGAGTACTGTTGCTATGGTTACCTTCAGTATAGTTTGTCTCTTGTACTAATTTAGGCAATGTTCAGATAGACAACAGCACTATGTTTAAAAAAAAGATGCCCTTTTTTTCCATTTATCAGACTGCGGTGATAACACACAGCTGGTAAATTGCTGTGCAGAGACTTAAAAGCGAATTGGTCTGTCCCTTAAACCCGTCAACAGCACTCAGCAGTGCTCTGTGTGTGTTGTGTGTGTGTGTGTGTGTGTGTGTGTGTGTGTGTGTGTGTGTGTATGTGCGTGTGTGCGTGCGTGCGTGCGTGCGTGCGTGTGTGTGTGTGAAGAGTCACCTTGAGGTTGCGGTCGGTGCGTCCGTTGCTGAGGATGGACACAGCACAGGTCATAGGTGGAGGCCAACAGGGTGAAGGGACCAGGACCAGAGCAAGCAGTAACCTGAAAATACACAGGAATAAAACACTGACTGTAAATACGTTTTTACAGTAATCACATTACGATACAGACAGCAACAACATACTAATTTTTGTCTCTTAATAACTGAATGACCAAATCATTGGTAACTAAAGCATGGGGTTTGGATTAAGCTAGGGGTGTGAACGTTTACAAAAATGTCTAACCGTGTACACGACGGAATTTTTTTCGTGTACACGGTTAACCGTGACGTCATTGTCTTTGCGCGCCCGCCATCCTGTAGGCGCGCGCACACACACACACACACACACACACACACACACACACACACACACGCGTTCGTTCGCCTGTAAACACACAGTTGAAATGAACTACGCTCGTTTACACACCTCTTATAATAGGTCCAAGGCACCCACACAAACACACACACACTTTCGCCTGACATGTGCGGCATCATTATCGCGCTTCATTAATTCCCTGATTAATATAGCCTATCGCTTTCTACATGTCCGCGTTCATGCAGGTTGAACAGGTGTTATAAAGTTCGGGCTACTTACGAGCTTAGTTCACGTCAACCGAGTAACTTTAATCTTTAGGTTATCTTTCATCACTCTTCCGTGGCTGTGAGTCGAGCACCGGCACGGCGATTCCCCGTGTGTGTGTGTGTGTGTGTGTGTGTGTGTGTGTGTGTGTGTGTGTGTGTGTGTGTGTGTGTGTGTGTGTGTGTGTGTGTGTGTGTGTGTGTGTGTGTGTGTGCCGATACACACACTCACACACTCGCCGAGGGACAGACCGATTCGGCAGACTAGCTTTTATCATCCCCAATTAGTTTAGGCCTACTAGTGATGTAAAATCAATAAATGTGTGTCTCCAGAACATATTTAAAAACTTTGAAAAAAAGAAAATTTTAAATTTGAAGATTTTTTTTTTAAACGGTTTTCGTTTATTGATTTTTCCTAAACAGTTATGATTAACTAAACGGTTACACGTGCACACGTGCACACCCCTAGATTAAGCTGTGTGTGTGTGCGGTGGTGGCAGAAAACAATTTGAAGTGGCAGTGTAAACAATGAAATAATACCAGTTAAATCGCAAGTGGTCTTTTAGCAGTAGTTGCAATACTGCCCCCCAGCACCTCCTGTAGATCATTGCAGTTACAAATGAACATCTGCATGGTTTTGTATTGAAGTTTGAACAGCTTTCTGATTGCTTTTATAATATACACAACTCTTCAATGGTTAAATTCTGCGTCATCCGTTCAAATCGCTAATGAACAATCCCAATAGGAACAAGTCTAGATTCCACCCATGTTTCATGCACAAAATGCAGGTCAAAATGCTTTACATTCAAAGTAACAACAACAACCAAGAGTGCATTTCCTGTATGTTTGATGTAGGTGGAGATAGTACCTGTATAGCTCTTGATGTGGGTGGAGATAGTACCTGTATAGCTCTTGATGTGGGTGGAGATAGTACCTGTATAGCTCTTGATGTGGGTGGAGATAGTACCTGTATAGCTCTTGATGTAGGTGGAGATAGTACCTGTATAGCTCTTGATGTGGGTGGAGATAGTACCTGTATAGCTCTTGATGTGGGTGGAGATAGTACCTGTATAGCTCTTGATGTGGGTGGAGATAGTACCTGTATAGCTCTTGATGTGGGTGGAGATAGTACCTGTATAGCTCTTGTCGGCTGAGGGCGCTGCTGTACTGTCCACTGATGCTGCCTGCTGTTTCACAGGAGTTGCTGCTGCTGGACTGTTGCTGTTGCAGGCGAACGCACAGCGGCAGCACCACGTCATGGAGACGCTGGGAGAGAAATCAAAACAGAGCATGTGACTACAGAAGGACTGTTTGCTATAAAAAAGAAAAAAAATGATGTGTCCATTCTGCAATTAAGCAAAGGGTTTTCATTGATGACAACAGTCACTGTCAGTCTATTGGAGGCCACAGAATATATAAACATGAACCCAACTGTTACTATAGCAACTCAGTTAAGTGGTAAGTTCTACTCAGAGCTATGTGTTCAGGGACATCAGCTGTGGTGCTATTTAGTAGAAGTAGTAGGGAATCAAACAGCATTTCCATGCAACAACAATGAAAACCTGACACTTACCTTGTGTATATCCTCCTTTAGCAAGGTACCACTGGTGAGTATGATATGTCTCAGTGCTGTAGAGAAGAAAACAATAGCCATCACAGGACGTACAGAAGAGCAGCAGACCAATTCAAAATGGCAAGACTTATTTTTTTTAGAAGATGTAATCAAAGTGATGCGGCCCCTCACCCCTGAGAGCTGATAGACAGGTATCCTGATTGGCTAGCAGGTCTCCTTTCCTCTGGAGTGAGGGCCCCACTGTCTCTGCCATCACCAGCTGTTTGGTCCTGCGTGGCCCGGGCTTCCCTCCTTGTACCACATCTGAAGATAGACCTGCCCTGAGCTGGAGGAGGGCATAATACAGAGGGATACTTTGATGCTTTTCAATTGACATATGACAAACGGTACACACCTGCTTCCTACCACTACTGGTTCAAAAAAGCAAATATAGAAAAACTACTGTACATGGTGCTTTAAGCCCCTGTAAACGCAAATATACTCAATCTTCCCAACAATGTAAGTTGGGGAGTTAGTTGCGTGATAGTTTAGCATCTGAAAAGAGTTAGGCATATTTATCAATCTTAATGAAAGTTATTGTCAATTTAGGTTTGATAATCTTTAGAGAGATTCCATTTAGATGAAACATGCTATGCTCTGGTTCTTAGAACACAATTAGTATTTTGAACAAACCAAGGCAGTTTCTGCCATGGAGACCGTTTGATACAGCCACAACCACACAGTCTAGGCATTAAAATTAAAATTATATATTATATTTTATACAGCAGTTGGTTCTGAGCGAGTGATCTGATTGGACGAGAGACCTTCTGAGCGTTCTGAAAGAGTGCTGATATTAGCGAACAACATCACTCGGACTGTTCACCAAACTGTAGACCAACTGTCAAAATCACTCCGCGGCTCACTGATGAGCCGGAGCTTCACTTGTGTGTTATCTGTGTGTGTGTGTGTGTGTGTGTGTGTGTGTGACTCCGGTTGACTGTGGCGAGTCTCTCCCCTGTGAGAGGGCATCGCTGCCACACATAGACACAGACGGAGACAGTGTGCGGTAGTCGCTCACACTCACGTTACTGAAGACAGCAATAGTGTGTGGAGATAAACTCAGGCTGCTGAATAATACGAGCGCTGCATAGCTTTAGCCTAGCCTAGCTTTCCCACCTCATTGTATAACGTTACTTCCCCAGGGCCGAAATACACTCATAAACTCTGGGAAATGAAGCGTGGGGGTTTGGATTGGGCAGCGGACCTTATTACCAACTAGATTAAGATCCGCCGTTCCGTTTCTTTGGTGATTTTTACGGGACATCGGGCCGCCGTGGTTAATGTTACCAGAGTAAACAAAGCAAGACGAGCTCACTCGCGTAAAGTTGTTGCATAGCAACGCGCTCCGCTCTGACTGCTGTTGTCGAACTATTTGTGTTGGCGGAAGCAAATACATTCTTAAATGATTAAAGATCACATTTTAAAGTTAACTTGTGAATTTCAGTTGTAAAACTGCTGTATAAAACAAGCACATTGAGTCGCATGTTGACGGTCAATATCAGCACTGCTGTGTTTCTGCCATGGACGGCCTGCGGCCCTACAGACCACATCACAGCAGTGCTGATATAGAATTAAAATCCTCTCGTCTGCTATTGCTTAAATAATATTTATTTTAATCAGATTTTGTAAAAGCTTATTTAAAAAACAATCTTTGATATTGTTCATTGCTTTGTATTGTCTTAGACCAGGTGTTCAGAGGGTTAACACAAACAAACACACATGGGACTTGGACTAACCTTGACAGACTCTGCCCCTGGTGTGATGTCACTGAGCAATTGTCCAAACAGGAGCTCCGAGTGACCAGGGCTTCCCTGAAGTATGCTAGCAGAGGCTCCAGCCGCCTGCACCCACACCTCTAAGCTTCTGTACACCGACACACGCACTGAACTGTGGGAGGAACAAGACACTCGAGATGAAATGAGACATTAACACAACTTCTGCCTTAACATCAATATACTCACATTGATGTACTGGTACAATAGCTTTTTGAAGTGTGTGTATACTCCTAATATCAAAATCGAAACGTAATTATTCGTCAGTTATCAACCACTCTCCAAGGATTCATTTTATCCTTCTGGTAATCAAAAGATGCAAGTCCTTTGTAAAAGAAATTCAATACCTTCAAGGCCTTATAAATGTTTTTTTAATGCTTTTAAGACTGTTAAATGCTGTGGAACAATCAGTGTGTTACCTGTAGGCTCTCTGCTGTCCATGACTGGCTTCAGGTAGAGGCGTCCAGGCAGAGAGAGTCTGAGAGAAGAGCCTCTGGAGCACCGCAGCATACTGGACCATGCCGCTACGCACACTGTCAAACACACAAGACACACACACACAGCACCATCAACACTATGAACTGTTGCTGAAAAATTCAAAATGACTTCTACAACTGTGTGTGTTTCTCCTGCACATCAGTACTCACGCTGTGATGAGAGCTGATAAGACATCCAGTGTGTTGGTGTGTATGATGGGCAAGACCAGCAACCGAACACTTCCATCTCCGCTTAAATTCTGAGAAACACACATACAAACACAGTGAGAGAATGCTTCAGGTTCAGTTCATTGTTTCATAAATGTTAACGATCGATAAATACTTTATTCATGCCCAAAGGGAAATTGTATAGGTTCAGGGGTTGTGGGGGAATGTTAATAGAAAGTGCCTCCTCTTCCAGTACAGAAGGGAGTTATTGTATATGGTAAATACATGTAACAGTGTGTGTGTTGTGTTGTGTTGTGTTGAGGTGTGCGTGTGCGTGTGTGTTCTCCTCACTATGCTCTTGGAGCTGACGGCGAGGGCTCTGCACACCAGGTTGAGTATTGGTCTGACAGGCAGACGGACAGCTGAGGCTGGATCCACCCTGATGGACAGAGATGAAGATCGTTTGATTAAAAAGTATAATACTGTTGGGGGCGCCCTTAGCTCAGTTGGTAGGGCATCCCCCCCGGGCCGGGCTCAGCAGCAGGGTTCGATTCCTGCCCGCGGTCGTTCTCTGCATGTCACTCCCCGCTCTGCCCCATTTCACCTGTCTCTCTGCACTATCAATAAAGCATAAAAATGCCCAAAAAATATCTTAAAAAAAAAAACATACACACACACACACACACACATAATATTGTCAGTAAAACTGTCTCCTGAAAAGAAAAAAAAACACTGCTTTTGACTCATCTTCCTCATATAAACTGCTGTGAAGGCAAGGGGGCCCTTAGTGCATTGTATCTGTTAAATACAGTACGTTCTTCCAGAAAGTGGCCTTATAAACCTCAGTTCATGTAACAGTAACTCTACATAAAGTTCATCTTAATATTTTCAAAACATAAGTGTACATTTCTAACTGTTAATATTTATGGTTAATATTTAACATTAAATATTAAATCAAGTGCAGAGATTTTAAGAAAACCTTAGCATCTTAAAAGTAAAACTAGTACCAGAAATGACTATATAAAAATAAAAACTTTAAAAAAAAAAAGTTGTGTGTGTTGTACCCGAGTGTGTGTTTGAGTGCCAGGCAGACGGCTGTGTATCTGTGCTGGAGCTGCAGCAGCAGCAGGGGATCTGATTGGTCGAGATGAGAGAAGGCCAGCTCCACCCCCGTACCTTCGTATTGCACTGTTCCATCTGTCACGGCATAAAGCAAGAGCTTTTAAAACAAACACATGTAACAACCAAAGCATGTTGAGGTGTTAGAATAACAAAGACTTCACTTAACACAGCATATTCAATGAGTTAAACAAGCATAATTTTTCTCCAAGTGGTATAGTGACCATTTGTCCTGCTGTTAGATATTGGCATCTCACCTACCATTTTATCATGTTTTGTTTATGTGTGTATAAACAGATGTATATCCTATGCAAACATTGCCTTAGCAACCACTGTGACTGCTCTGTATTACAAATGAAATGTCGATAGATTATTTGGTACACTGTAGTGTAAACACAGCAGAACAGGTCAAACGCAGCTTAAGAAAACACTGGCATAATGTCAACATTGGCGCTGGATGAGCTTCAGTCAAGTCTGAGAAAATATCCTCATCACAGTGATATTATCAGTGTTATCTCAGAGCGGGCTCTGAAACAACAACAATTTGACTTTCTGTTTACATCAGCTCTTTGGCTCACCATTCTATCACTCCTGCTCTCTCTCACAGAGAGAGAGAGAATAAGAGCGAGAGAGACAAAGAGGAAGTCCAACTCCACAGAAAAATTTAAAGTGGCCATAAGGAACTTTCCATTTGTGTTCATTATTGCGCCCCCTTTGGACAATAGTGGTAGTGTTTTTACAACGCCAGCTGTTGTTCCTGGGAGAACACTACCATTCAAAAACTGTGAAAACAGATAGTCAAAAACTTGAGGTGACACACACGTAGATCTGCAGTGACAATCCGCGAGTCGCGGCCGATAATCAGTGTGCATTAATCAATACAATCGGCCATATAAAACACGCAATCTTTCTCCTTATCAATCTTCCCGTTTTCGGTTTTGTGCCCCTGAGAGCTTTCTTTTCTGCCTCTCCAACTTTAGGTCCCTGTCATCAGATGACAACACGATTCAAATGAAAGCTCTCACGCTCCAGCGCGTGCTCGAGGGGGCGCACACTGGAGCGCCTATAAGTGTGGGGAGGAGGAGGCGAAGGAGCGGGGGGCGCCTTATCACTGACGTGCTTCTGTTATTGATCATATCATTTACACAAACGCTGTTAAATACAGAAAAATGCCGACTCCAAATAATTTTCCCCCGATCGCTTTGGCGCCCCTCTAGTGCGGTGCCCCTATGCGCCGCATATAGTGCATACCCACTTTTTGCGCCACTGTCTCACTTAAGTGCTCTTATAAATATAACAATTATCAAATAAAAGTGCAACTGCAGCATTAATTAAATTACAGCTTTTGTATTTTCAGTATAAAAAAGAAAATACTGTCTGTGTTTGCACAGCTCGATTTTTCTTCACAGTAACGGTGATAGTAAGACCTGGATGGTGCCTTTTCAAATGCGTATGCATGTTCGACGTGTTGTGCATGTCCATGCTTGGCTCCTACATAGGCGATCGCGGTGAAACAATAACCTGTGTGCCGACATTGTTCCACACGTTTATCACTGTTTTCATAATTCTACTGAAATCCGAAGTTATCCCTCAAACGGGATTTGAATGATAGGGGGACGCCTGCAAGCTCCGGTTTCCTGTTGTCTTTCGCCATGCAGTTCGCTCTCTGTTCGATAGCACTGTATAACATTTTTATTTGCACTACTCATAGACTGTAAAAGAAAGGAGGAGTAGCCTACTACAACTGCTAATAGGGATGCAAACGGAACACTAGAGCGGAGAGGTGTGTATCTCCTGCTCTGACCGCAGCTGGGAGGGGCTGCTGCGCGAGGACCTGTCCGTCTGTCAGTGCTCTGTGTTACGGGGCAGGAGCCTCGGGAGGCACCCGCTGCTCGTTTAGAAGTAAAGAGCGATACATGCTTTAGCAACAGAGTCTCCAAAAGTCACCAATAACACCAGAAAAAGTAGCTAGATTTGTCGCTAGTCACTATTTGGAAAAAAAGTCGCCAGAGGGGTCTGAAAAGTTGCTAAGTTAGCAACACTGCACCCTCATGCTGTGCTCACCATGGAGATAAGGAGATAACAGACTCTAAAGCGCTGGCTGCTACTGCGCACACGCGAGCGAGCCGGAGGCTAAATGGTCCGGGGGGAACTCCGACGACAATTTTTAAGTTCCACACCGCAAAACAAGCCTGTACATTCACTATAATATTAACGCTATGTAGGCTACGCCACAAACGGACCGCGGTCCACCTCTTAAAAACTATAAAAATAGCATCCTTTGCACTGATACTTTGCTGTTACTAGTAATTAATCATCAGAGTAAATATTAGAATGTTTAAGAAATATTTCAAAGTTCCTCGCAGCTACTTTAACCACAGCTAATAGAAAAGCGTACCTGTTTCTGAACCCTGGTAGATCTGAGCTAGCAGGCCATTGGCTGAGGCCATCAGGCAGTGAATCTGATTGGTCCAGCCATCAGCTCTGCCAGCGCCCACCCCTTTGTCCAACAGACCCCCCAGGCAGGGCAGGCGACCGTAACAGCGACAGGCCATCTGGCACAATGGAAAGGAGAGATGAGAAAGTTCAAACTTGCCGAGTCTACATTGCACTTATCTGTATACTTACATGGTCCAGTGAAAATGTTTGTCTAAATTGCATTCCTAGGTGATGTAGACATACTTTGGGAGAAATCTAATGTATTAATTACTTTGTAAGAAAAGACAGACTATTAGGGCCATACTATTAGGGGTTGAGGAAAATAACTTTTAATATAAAAATGTAATTATAAAAATATCCCAAGTTTCTTCTCGTAAAATTATGACTTTTTGCTTTTAAATTGTATTTATTTATTCCTCTACAATGTCTACATGGTGCTAATACTCTGTCTTGGTAAGGGAGTGTTCTTTTGATTACTATATGTTTGTACCATGGTGTGAGCAAGATTGGGATAATAGACTAGAATAGATTAGACATATCTAAAAACCCTATGTGATATTTGCCTCAGCAGTGAGAATCCCTTACCTCTTGTGTTTTCTTGTTTGTGCTGTCCATTTTGGAGAGGAAATAGGCCCCAAGTTTGTCCTGAAAGAACAAAAACAACAGCTCATGTTTTATGGTTTCTTTACTCAAAAGACTTGAATAAAAAAATTTACATGATACTACATTCATAACTAATATAGGGCAAAAGCTCTTTGATGCCTATGTTCTTAGACTGATCCGTCCAGCAGTGTATCTTACCCTGAGGGATCCACAGGCTCTGGTGTAGTAGGTCATGCAGGCTGTCATCCCCTCCATTGCTGCTAGCTCACACTGAGATCACAGGAACAACAAAGAAAACTGAACCGTCAGCGAGGGTTACACTGGTTAGCATTTGGATGCAACATCTGGTCAGTCTTTACACTGTTATTCAAACTTGTGACTGCCTTTTTTAAATGTATTTCACCTAAAAAACTGTTTATTAATACCATCGCAAGTAAATAGCGAGGGGACATTTTGTGGACAAAACCACAAGAAGAGTGGTTATAATTCAGTTTTAAACATGCTATAATGACATAAAATGTATAGGCTCCACAAAGTGGGGATTTCTATTATTCAAAAAACACTCATTGTTCAGCCACTAGTTAGTGAAGGTGCTGGTGTTGTAAAAATCTCTACCAAACAGCTGCTTCAAAAGTGTCAAACTCCACACGACCCTTGTGAAATTTCTTTAAAAAATGGTGTTGTTGCTGCTGTTGTTATGCCTCTTTGTAATGAGTGTCTCCCTTGAATGTCTTTGTCATGTCTTTTAAGTCCCCTCACCTCTGTCTTGAGGCCCAGCAGAGATGTGAGGATGCCCAGGATGAAGTTGAGGCCGACCTCCCTGGCCAGCTCCGCCAGCTGGGACGAGTACTGCAGCAAGTCCTTCAGGATGTTGACCGCTAGCTGGATGGTCTGAATGGGAGCCTGAGACTACAGGAGGGCATACAAAATGCACAGAGCAGAAGTATTAGGAATAGGTGTCCATAATGCGGGTTTAACAGAAAAGACAACCTCAATAAAATAAACGTGTGTGTGTGTGTGTGTGTGTGTGTGTGTGTGTGTGTGTGTGTGTGTGTGTGTGTGTGTGTGTGTGTGTGTGTGTGTGTGTGTGTGTGTGTGTGTGTGTGTGTGTGTGTGTGTGTGTGTGTGTGAGACAGAGCATGAGTGAGTCATACCTGTATGACCTGCTGCAGGGAGCGCAGCCAGGAAAGACAGTGTTGTTGGAACAGATCACTGGAGCTGTCCTTAACCAGCATGGAGAGCAGGCACAGCCCCTCGAACCTACACACACACACACACACTCAATAATCAATTTTTTTCATTCATATCTCAAACTATATAAATCTCGACAAGGCCAATTAGACACTGATGGCATGTCACTGTGCCAGTGAAGCACAAGCCCATTCTTTGGCACCTAAGTGGAAGTACTGTTTTGAAAAAAATGCAGTTTAATGCAACTAGAGCAGCTTCATAGGGGCATTGCACTGTTATTACAAAGTTTATTCATTTTAAGTTTTTCAATTCCAATGCCGTCTAATAAAAAAAAAAAATTTATACAGGCCTAAGCTTTTTATATCTTTCAAACATGTCAGTGGCGGTCATGGGTATTTGGCTGAGAAAATGTTATTATTATATAAGGGGGTAGGCCTACACCATTGATAAAAGTTTAGGAAGCACCGTGATAATCTATTATTAATCAAATGAAAAAAATAACAGTAAAAACAGGTAACCATTGGTATCACATGTTTAGTGGCGACTTTCTCACCTGGTCTTGCTCGATCCCAGTTTGGCATTGCTGAAACCCACGAGACCCCCGACGGCGCTCGAGCCCTGCACAGATAAAACATATATGTTCGGAAACAATGAAAGCCAGACACATTTTAATAACAAGAACAGTCCATAGGAAACAACGTAGCCTGGGAGTTAGCAGCAGCACAGCGACAGAACGCGCATGGCTAAAAACTAGCTTCCAAGCTAACGCGCTCGTGCGGCCCGGGCTCTACCTGTGTAGCGAACACGCCATGTTCTCTGTAGCTGGCCAACAGAGCAGGTAAATACTCTGGACGCTGTTCTTTCAGAACCGACACCAGACCCTCGGTTAGGCGCATAGCATATGGCCCACGCATCCAAGCCGATGTAGCCATCTTGCCCCTCTCCGCAAGGCGAACGTCACTTGTGTGCGACTACGTGACGTATATTAAGTGGACTCTTTTGTTGTTGCACCGTTCAGCAGCCGCCTTCTCGCTGAACTGTGTGCTTTTTGGATGTGATTCTGCGTTGATGTATAGTTGTTTCTCGCTTGCCCATGGCTAATGAGCGGCTACGAGCTCTGGAGGATGTGGAGAAGGAGATAGCGACGATCCTACAGTGTGCGGGTGAGGACACAATGACATACCCGAAAATCATGAGGCTGGTTTTTACAGCTGAGCTAACAGCTAAAATTCTGTATGAGAAAGGTCGACTGTTGTGTTGTGTATAACTGCAAAAACTTCAATGAATTATGGACAAATACCTTATGAACGTTTAGACTGAGTAGTAGGCTGGTATAATTTTTTGGGGGGCTTTCTGTTGGCCATCACGTTTAGTTTAGGCTAGTATTACCTTCATAGATTGATAACTTGCCTGTCTGATGTTGTGTTTGGAGTGTCCAAAAACACAATGAATGCAGCTTTAAGTCATTGTGAATAAGTGGCAACATAACATGTCCTGGGATCATGAAACTAATATACTTTGTTGTATGCTTCCTCCTACAGGTACTATAATTCTGGAACTGTCCAAGGACAAACACAACGCCAGCCTCCTGGACCGACAGCTGGTCCAGTTCCAGAGCTCCGTCAACAGAGTGGAGAGTGAACTGGGTGGACAGATCCGCTACCTCACACAGGTCAGACAGACACACAGTAGCCTAGTAGTTCTATTCTTCAAGTGTTTTTAAGAAGTGGTTATATTTAGTACTTTTACAGCTAAATATAGCCTTAAAAAGTTACATAGGATAGTTACCAAATATTTATTTTTTACTTCTATGACATCATAAGGGTAGAGAAATCTCACTGGGGTTGTAAAGCCATTAAAAAGTGCATTTTGCATTAATAGGTGACCTTTTATATTGGCGTGAAAGATGATTCACACCTCATTTGATATGTGTATTTTTCCGAGGGGGTTTCACATAGACATAGAATAAAGCAGTACTAATGATTCCCCAGGTAGCCACGGGTCAACCCCACGAAGGCTCCACGTATTCGGCTAGGAAGGACTGTCAGATGGCCCTGAACCGAGCCGAGTACGCCAAGGTCAAATTGGGAGAACTGGGACGCACATGTGAAGTGATGCTGGAGCAACAACAACAGCAGCAGCAGCAGCAGCAGCAACAACAACAACAACAACAACAACAACAACAACAACAACAACAGAATACATGAGAGCAGAAAGAGAGAAAGACTGATCACTTCATCCAACAGACTTACAGTCTTTTCCTAGATCTCTTCCATTGTGATTACAAATAAAGTATCACAAGAAACGCAAAGGAAAACTGTTGTTATGTACAAGAACTCCAATTTTTCTAAATAGTGTATCTTGTCATTCTGTGTCTATTTTGTCATTTGGTGGTCCAAGTTTGATATGTACACCTTTTTTTTAAATATACTTAAAATACATCTTCAGAGGAATTCGACACCAAATGTTTCCACATAATCAGCCATTGTCGGGCTGTGGATTGGAGAACAACAATAGAAGAATGGCAGAGACATGCTTGTGGATAGGTACAAACTTGCACATCCCGATTTACTTTGTACTTATACTCTGAAATGTGCTCCTAGTAACTCCTTCAACTTCAGTTTTTGTATATTAAGAGCATCCACCTCCCAAAGTCTCTCAAAATGTGATGATATTTCCCCTGCAGACTGGGTTTGTTTGCTCAACTATATTGTCGTTGATTGTGTGCCAGGCCACAACTCGCTAAACTTTCTTATTTGAACATTTGTCAGACATACAAAGAAGCCCTGTGGAAAACCTATGTTTAAAACAACAGAATAAAGATTATTTTTTAGTTCAACACGTCCATTTTATTGAGTAAAAAAAGCATT
>CM049417.1:12052500-12395000 GCA_026929865.2 Hyperoplus lanceolatus | reverse complement strand
AGCTGTCACTGCATCAATACAAAGTTCAACATATGTGTTCCCTCTTAAAATCAATTCAAATGCAATGACAGAATTTTATCTTATAAACCACAAAAACCTGGAGGACATTATACAACACCTGAACTCCTCATCCTGTTGCCTCGACATTCTGCCCACAGGCTTCTTTAAAACTGTTTTTAGCTGTATGGCCTCAGATGTTCTACAAATTGTCAACATGTCCCTTCAGACAGGTGTATTCCCACAGGCCCTGAAAACAGCAGTCATCAAGTCACTCCTAAAAAAGAACAATCTAGATACATCACTCATGAAAAATTATAGGCCCATATCTAACCTACCATTTTTAAGTAAAATCATTGAAAAAGCTGTTTATCAACAACTAAATAACTACTTAGCAATGAATAACTGCTTTGATGTCTTCCAGTCAGGATTTCGACAACACCACAGCACTGAGACTGCTCTGGTTAAGGTCCTCAATGACATCCACTTAAACACAGACAGTGGCAAAAGTTCTGTCTTAGTTTTACTGGATCTCAGTGCCACTTTTGACACAGTTGACCACAGCATATTACTAGATCGACTAGCAAACTGGGTTGGACTTTCTGGAACTGTACTAAGCTGGTTTGAATCCTACTTAAAGGATAGAGACTACTATGTGTCAATAGGCAATTTCACATCTGAGCGGACAAATATTGAATGCGGGGTCCCCCAAGGTTCCATTCTTGGCCCTCTTCTATTTAACATCTACATGCTCCCACTAGCTCAGATTATGAATAAGAACAAATTATGCTACCATAATTATGCAGACGACACACAAATTTACATAACCATATCACCAGGAGACTACAGTCCGATACAGGCACTGAGTAAGTGCATTGAACAAATCAATGATTGGATGTGCCAAAATTTCCTTCAATTAAACAACGATAAAACTGAAGTAATTGTCTTTGGTGCCAAAGATGAACAATTAAAAGTCAGCGCACAGCTTACATCCATTATGTTAGAAACCACACCCCAAGCCAGAAATCTTGGTGTTGTTATAGATTCCGACTTGAATTTCAAGAAACACATAAAATCAATTAATAAATCAGCCTACTACCACCTAAAAAACATATCAAGAATTAAAGGGCTTATGTCTCAGCAAGATTTAGAAAAACTTGTCTATGCATTTATCTATAGTAGACTTGACTACTGTAACAGTGTCCTTGCTGGCCTTCCAAAAAAACCTATCAGAGAGCTTCAGCTAATTCAGAACGCTGCTGCCCGAGTCCTCACTACGACCAAAAAAGTAGATCACATTACCCCAGTTCTGAGGTCTTTACACTGGCTTCCAGTCACTCAAAGAATTGATTTCAAAATACTGATGTTGGTTTATAAAGCACTAAATGGTTTAGGGCCAAAATACATTACTGATATGCTGATACGTTATGAACCGTCCAGAGCCCTTAGGTCGTCTGGGACAGGTCTACTTACAGTCCTTAGAGTTAGGACTAAACAAGGAGAAGCAGCTTTTAGTTATTATGCACCAAATCTCTGGAACAAACTCCCAGAGAACTTGAGGTCTGCTGCAACTCTCAGTTCTTTTAAATCGAGTCTGAAGACTTTTTTGTTTCCATTTTAACCTGCAATTTTCATTTTATTTGCTTCTTTTATTCGCTTTTAAATGTTTTTAAATCGAGTTTTTTTTTTTTTTTTTTTTGCTTCTTTTATTCGCTTTTAAATGTTTTATAATGTGTTTTCTTATCTTGCCCCTGTAAAGCACTTTGAATGGCCTTGTGTCTGAATTGTGCTATATAAATAAACTTGCCTTGCCTTGCCTTGCCTTGTACTGTGTGTGCTGAAAAACATATCTGGTGTTAATACACAGCCTAGGCTCTGTAACCTGGTATGTAGATAAAGGGTATGTAAACAAAGGGAGGCCACCGTAGCGAGCAACATGCCGTTTACAGAGCCTAGGCTGTGTATCAACACCAGATTTTTTTTTTCAAAGCAAATACTGTATGGAGAGGTAGCGGATCACTGAATTTGACAAAAAAATATTTTGACAAACAAACAAATGTCCTCCAGATTCGCTGACTCCACCTTTTAAGTGATGCAATTTATTAACATCATTATTATAATATTTCATAATTGAACTGTTTACATGAAGAGTTAGTTTGTGGGTCTTATTCTGACTGAATGTGTAGGATTTCTCCTGCACACCACAGCATGGATTGACCATAAGCTTAACAGGGGTTTTTGCTCAATACCAGCCCTTGACTCAACAATTACTGTGACTGGCCACCTGCCTAGAACACAAACACTTGCCTGGTATTTTCAACTCGCTGGCCTGCAGTTGAAGAGGGTGCAGGGAGCAGTACGATACCAGGCAGCACAACAAATCTAACTCGCAATTAATTTAAAGCGGTGTTTTCAAGCCAAAATAACAAATTCCAGAGGAGTGTTTGTGCTCACAGTCTACGGACATTTCTTTGGGATCTTTGCTTACGTTTGTTGCTTTTCTCCTTACCGCTGTAGTCCTGTTTGTACAGGCTACCATAGCTAGAGGGGAAGGAGCCTATCAAACAAAAGTTCCTGTCAAAGTGATGGGGTAAAATGTGTTAATATGCACCAAAGCATGAAAAGGTTCTGACATAGGTTGATAGCTGCATAATGTCAGCAGTAACCAGGGCTACGGTTCCAGCTCTGACAAATATCTAGACATTTTGGAGGCCAGCAAATCTATAATGGAATCTTTTGTCCCTGCGTGCTGTGTTTTATCAGCAAAGAGCATTGTATATTCTAGTTGGAGTTTACAGTCGTTTCATCCATTTAGAATAAAAAAGGTCAACATTGTCACATTTTATCAAGCGCATCTAATTCATCTTAATTTCATCAGTTTAGATTTAGAACAACCTGACAGTCATCTATAGGAAATGTCAGTGTGTTTAAAGTCAGTAATCAACTGTCAAAGATTCATGATGATAGCATTAACTTTTACCCTATTCACATGCAGTGTCTCGCCTTAAAGGGATAGTTCAGTTTTTTTGAAGTGAGGTTGTATGAGGTATTTAGACATTGTTTGTCTGTTACCTTATGAGATGGCGATCAGAGCAGTGATGGCGGTCAGCGCAGTCATTTTAAGGAGTTTAGGGGAGATGTCACTGTTGCAGAAGTCAGCCTTGTACTGTTGCAGAGGGGGCCAGAGGAAAAACCTTTTTTCTCCACATATATAAACGCTTACCTTTAAAAAAAAATATATATATATATATATATATATATCCATTCAATTGTGCGGTAAACTAAGATTTTATTCCACAGCTCTAGTGTCCGCCAGACAGCCATTTAATTTTTGTTATCACTCTGCCCATCAGCTGCTCAACTGTCTGGCGGCAAACTAAAGCTGTGGAAAACATCTCAGTTTAAGCGTACAATTGAAAGGATATTCAGGTTTTAAGTTAGCACACTACTGTATATACTGTATGTTTGTCTTCTTGCCCCCTCTGCAACAGTACAAGGCTGACTTCTGCTACAGCGAAGTCTCCCCCAAACTCCCTAAAATGACTGCGCTGATCACCATCTCCATAAGGAAACACACTTACTACGCATAAGTACCCCATACAACCCCACATCAAAAATACTGAACTCTCCCTTTAAGGCTCTGTTTCCAATACTGATATGGGATCAAAGTCAGGTGTTGAATTGAATATAAATTTCCAGGTAAACAAAACAATAACATCTAATAATAGCTTGAATTTTGTGAAACACATCTATATGAAATTGTGCACAAACACATGCTGAGTAATATCTGCTCCAAGTCTCCTCCATTCCAGCACTAAATTCTATTTTTCTCTGTCTATTTTGCTTTCCCCAGACACTTGAATTCCATTTTGGCCATTGTGCAGGGCCAAACTGAAATGACTGTATATTGCTGCATGAGTAATATTTCATAAATAGGTGATGGAGTATATTGTCTGCCATCCAGGCTGATGGATTTTGAGTCATCATATTGAAGAGGCCTTTTTTTAAATGCACGCAGAGCACAAAGCTGCTGCTTCTAATCACACAGGCACACGTTCCGCCCGGCACTAAATTGATTCCCCCCGCTAACAATAGTACAGCAACGACAACAGGCGGAGTGGGAGATACAGTGCTAATGAAGATAGCAATGCAAGCGCTAATACGACTCAGTGATGGAGCGCTACAAAGCTGATGAATTATGGGTTGGCACGGGAAGCCGGCAAGAAGACTTAAAAAGCTGGACGGCAAAAATATTCAGCTCAGGAATGACAAATGATTGCAGCTATGATACAGCAATTCATAGAATTGTATCACTTTTTCTCCTTTCCTTCCACCTGTTCCTAGTGTCTGTCCTTACATCCAACTCTCGAATATATGTTACATAAGGTACAAAGGTACCATCTTAAAACAAATATCATTCCAGTATTAATGCAAATACTTATTGAAATGAGTATTCCAGCAGCTGTGGAGAGAGCAAAATGTGTTTTGGTAGAAAAACAATATTGCAAGCTGCAAATAGCCAGCCTATAAAAGTAGTGATTTTGGAAAGTGATTTGAAAACAGGATGCTGATGCTGCTTGCTTCCTCAATCCCCTCAGGTAGCCAGACCGCTTGTTTCCAAAGCCCAAGGGCACTGGCAAAAGGCCGATCGCCATCTGTACCGTATATGAGTGTGTGCTCGGCAATTTTTCACCCAGTATGTGATCATCTCTATTGTGTGTTTGCCACAGGTGTGCAGAGACCGCCGATGCCAAAATGCTTCTTTTACCGAGCTGGAGACTTGCATCGCACGCTGCCACGGCAACAGGGTAGGCACACACTCACACACTCCACAGTACACACACTCACACTGTACGCTATGAGCTGCTCTGGGCTCGGCTCCCTAATCTTATTGTCAAACTGTGTCCTTGAGGCAGAGGTAGAACACTTTTGCAAACGCTGTCACCAAGTATGTCGTTAAAAAAGGCGGGGAAATAGATGACTGGAATGCAACAGCAAGCGAAAGTGATGAACTATTTATTGGAGCAGTACACGCAAGCCCGGGGGCAGATAAGGATGGAAACATACATAGTTTATGAGTCAGTAAACAGGGCTCTAGGGTGCAGGGTTTGATGGCTTAAACACTTGTTACTTTAAAAGAGGAGATGGGGATGTAGAAAGAGGTTAATGTCAAGGTAAAGACTGACTTCATTGTTGAACGGTGGAGTGTACTGATATGGTGTTGTATGAATTACTTTTTCAAGGAAAGCCAGCAAGCATAACCTGCAACTTTGTATGTGACAACTATTTAAATCACCCTTAATAATCTGATCAAAACTAGCAGCCAGGTACCATGGGTAAATTAAGGGATGGTTAACAAATATGCCACAGGTTTCTGCTGTGGTAGATTGTACATTTATTTTTACCGTGATCACTGTCATGTGAATTTTCCCAATGATACTAAAGGGGAACTTAAACTTTACTTGGTGTCATTTGAGGCTCTATTATTTGCCTCTACGACGACGGTGAGTGTCACTGCTCCATTTGCTTGGTTTAGTTAACACAACCCAGTTATGTCAATCAACAGCAGAGACTGTCCCATTTGAAACAGTCACAGGGAAGTTTGTCTATACAAGAATTTCCTTTTTTGAAATGATTTTTTTGCACCTTTATTATTTATTTATTTGTTTATTTTTTTGTTTATTTAAAAAAATATATATAATTTATGCCAGTTTGCAAGACCCTGTTCCCTTTTCATGGCAGTGCTCGTTACAGCAAAATGTACTCTTGTCCTGGCTTGGGGCAGACAGATGTGGAGAGGGTTGGCGTTTCGTGTGGGAGGTTTCGCTGTCACTCCCAGTTCCATGTCCCTCTGTGAAAGTGCCACCAACATCAACTGAGAGTCGCTAGTGCAGTGACTAAGACATGATCCCTCGCTTCCCTCCTACCCACAACAGGGTCAATTACTCAAGTTGAAGCTCACATCTAAGCCGGGGACACAGTACTACAGGGAATAGAAAAATAGTTGCACCAAGAATTCATAAAGCATAATTACGTTGTATTTACTCTTTGTGCTTCATTTGTACAAGTCGGTCTTTAATATTTGGACAACTAGCTACAGTGTGTACCTTCTGTTGCCCCCATGAGGAATTCTGAGTAAAACAAAAAACTGTCAGCGTATAGCCTACTATTAGGGTGTGGCTTGAATGTAACGGACATTCCTTTACATGACAAAGATATGCACTATAGCTAGCAGTGAATACAAATAATAGAACAGTATAGCAGCAGTTAATTCACATGAGCCTTTCAGACAAAAGCTGCTGACATGCTTTTGTTATAGTGTGATATTTTTATAGCAAAAGGAAAATCAAAGCTGTGTTTTTATTTTATTTTAGACTGTAGCAATTGACAATCAGCCCTGTCTTTCTTTCCCTGCCTCTGAGTGGGCAGACCATTGTGCTTGACTGATAGCTGTAGTTTACAAGCCAAGGACAGCCTGTATTTAACTAGCACTTGTATTGAAGAGAAAGAGCCACACAATTTGTCTTCTGAAATGACAGATGTGGGCATTTGCAGTTAGGTGCAAAGTGTTGAAAGTGCTACAGCTGACTGAATTAGCTGATGTGAGCCGAAAACTTTCGACCGGTGAACACCTGCTCTGTAGCTGAGTCAGCGAGACAAAGTGCAGGTTAAGACGAATGTCCACGCTTTTGGAACTTTATAGTTTTTAGGATGTGGCTCCTTTTGTCACAGGGTAGGGTTATCCACTCCTATGTAGATATGAAAGGAAATAAGGAAATAAAAGAAACAGCTAACTAATTAAAGCATACTTTTGAATGTTATATTTGACATTTCTACTAAGTCTGTTCTGAAAAATGCCTTTTACATTTTACACACTGCACCTTTAAGTGAATGGCTTGTATTAAACAGGGTAGTGATAATATGTCTCCTGAATATATTGTGTTATTGATTCTTGTGAAACTTGGTTAACGACTATTTCAACTTTGGTGTGACCAGGGGAAACCCAAGACATTTTCAAAACCTGTAGGCTATGTTGTTTTTCTTAAAGCCAGGTTCATATGCACAGTGTATGAGTCTAACCCTAGTTGACAAGGCTGTGTTTTGAACTGCTATCTCGCTTGTTTTGTCCCTGAGCGTTTGAAGCGAGCCCAGCCACGCTGCAAATTTCACAGCTCGTAAGTCTTAAAGACTTAGCCAATCTACTGTATATATGGGAATGGGCTCACCACTCACCAGTCATTGTTATTTGATTAGGATATGAAACATTATGAGCAAGAGGAAAAATACCAGTATCTTTTCCTACTTTAATCCCCTTCTTTGTTTCTCTTCAGTGTAAACGTATAATGGAAGTGGCTTTGAGTCAGGATTATTCTAAATAGACAGCGTTGCCATCCTCCCAGTTTAAGGTGGCCTCCTCCCCCTGTGTCAGGATGTTTTTAATTCAACCTCATCATGTGATTCATATGATGTTCATGCGAATAAACCGCAATAATAAGCAGGCAAAGTACAGAGTGCCTCTGAGAGCTAGTTTGCATCTTTCAAAAAGCAAAAACGTATACGGGATATTTACTCTAAAGAAGCTTCAATCATATTTGAAGTCTTGGAGACTAGACTGTCGAGGGATATTAAATATATTAATGTCAGTGCGTTTCAATCAAGGTCATGGCATTTAAAGGTGGAGTCAGCGATTCTGGAGAACGCTTGTCAAAATCTCCTCACATTCTGCTACCTGTCCGTACTGTGTGTGCACTGGGGGAAAAAAATCCAGTGTTTAATACACAGCCTAGGCTCTGTAAATGGGCATGTTGCTAGCTACAGTAGATCCTTTGTTTACATAACCTTTGTTTACATACCAATTTATAGAGACTAGGCTGTGTATTAATACTGGATTCATTTTCAGCTCACACACAGTACGGACAGGTGGATTGTAAGGAAATATTCACTGATTTAGACAAAGTGATTTCGACAAAAGGCATTCTTCAGAATAGCTGACTTCTCCTTTAAATTCATACAGTTTTCCTTTCTTAGCTTTA
Organism: Hyperoplus lanceolatus; assembly: GCA_026929865.2. Taxonomy (NCBI): domain Eukaryota; kingdom Metazoa; phylum Chordata; class Actinopteri; order Uranoscopiformes; family Ammodytidae; genus Hyperoplus; species Hyperoplus lanceolatus. Next base: position 12,386,970 of record CM049417.1, on the reverse strand, counting down.
TATGATGTAGAATTGCCTTTCAAATTTTCTTTTAAAAAACAGCATCAGCCATTTTCACAAAGAAACTACGTCAGGCCTACTGAACATGACGTAAAAGAAGCAATGAAGCAAACAACTGTGCGCCCTGCATGTCAATTGAGTGTTATATATGGGTAAATAGGCATGATAATTACTGATAAGATGATCGTCTTGATGTCATTTGAGCGTGGCAGTATTTTCTCCCATTTATTTAGGGATGGCGGATTACTACACAAGGGGTTTAAATGTTAATGTCTTGATTAAAGTTTATTTTCACAAGTTCAAGTCAAGTTCATGAAAAACTCCAAGTCATTTACTGCCAAACATAGAGATGTAAGTCTCTTCATGTCTTTAAGGTGGAAGATTACAAGTCTCAAATGTATCAATTCAGTCGAAAAATAGCTTGAGAAACATAAAATAACCTGAACAAATTATTTCGAGTTGTGTATGTAGTCCCGACAAACATGAAAGAGTATTGCTAGAATGAAACCGTAAATACATACAAAGGTACAGCAGTACATATGGATAATGGAAAGATGCAAATGTGAGATTTCATTTCTTCTCATGTCCGTGTTCTTCCGTATCTGTTTCATATAACAGGTAAATATCTTAAAGCAGATGAAGAAAAAATCCTATTCAAAAACAACCAGTGCTACTCTGTAGTAAACAAGACATTAGTGCTTCTTATTTGCCTGGTACACCTCCAGGCACGCACGTATAATATTATACTGAGACCATACAGCGGATCACATTAACAGATTCCGTGTGTGTGTGTGTGTGGTGTGTGTGTTTGTGTGTCTGTGTGTGTGCATTCATAGGTGTGTAACAGTAATGGGAACTGTCACTGCAAACGCGGCTGGGCACCACCCTTCTGTGAGAAGCCAGGACTCGGTGGCAGTGTGGACAGTGGACCTGTGCAGTATGACAGTAAGTACACACACACACACACACACACACACACACAAGCAAAGCCAAGCTGTCCTTCCATCTCTACAATGGAACAGCAACATGTTTCAACCTCTCATCTATTGGGAATATAGAGGCCATGAGAGCCAGCAGCTTTTTGCCATCTCTGCCAAACAGCTATGCTATGCTGCCTGTTGTTGTGCCACAGTTAGATTCTACTAAATGAATTAAATGACAGGCATCTCCCAGCATCATTCAGACAGTGCAGGATTATTTTTTCTGCTTATGTCACAATTTTGCCTTCACATAAGCAAATAAAAAATGTGTATATTCCTTTTTAAAGTTGGATATAATTTTCTTATTTAATGATTGTTAGTAAAACTGAGATTTGTTCATTCAATATATGTAGGTTCAGTAATATTCTTAGACAGTCATCCCTTATTCTGTGATTTTCATTTCATATGCTGAAATGTAAGTCAAAATTGTCTGAAACATAATCCATATATGTATAAAGAAAGAAAGACAGAGATAAGCATTAGATGTGAATGACTCAAAAACCCAACAGGACAGTTACTCATGTAGTTATGTAAACCACTACATCCCCAATTTAATCACAAACAGGATATGACTCATACCAGGGATATTGGCCTACATCTAAACGTGTGTGTGTGTGTGTGTGTGTGTGTGTGTGTGTGTGTGTGTGCGTGTGTGTGTGTGTGTGTGTGTGTGTGTCTCCATAGGTCAGGTTGGGCTGGTGGTGGGCCTGTTGTTTGCCTTCCTAGTGGTCCTGCCTGCGGTGCTGCTGCTCTTCTACTGCTTACGGCTCAAGACCTCCTATTACCATAAGTGGCTTTCCCAGAGAGAGAAGAACAAGAGCAACAACAAGTACTGTCCTCTTTTGTCTGCTGACAATGCATTATACATACCAATACAAGCATGGAGAAAATATACAGTACTATGCAGGATAACATTTTATGCTGGGATGTTTCTGTCCATTATATCATTGCCCATGCGCTTTTTGATATTCCCGTTATTCATCAGACATTAAGGGTGCACTCACACTAGGCATTTGTACTGTGCCCAGGCACAATTGGCGGTTAAAGTCTAGTTGGTTTGACCAGTTTGAGGGCTCCGTTACGTACTCAAGCACGGGACACTTCCTTGACCCTGGCCCGGTTGGAAGAGGTGAGCGTCAGCACAGAACAGATGCTAATGTACAAGCATGTGTATAGATGATGATCCTGAAGTCGATTTATTTGAGACTGTTCCCCGCGACTCAATACGGCCATGCACGTAACCGACATAAAAAAAAAGGTCTGATGTGGAACTGGAATGTTTGCTGCAAATTTGAACGGATTCAAATATTATTATTATTTTTGGATACAAATAAACGCGTATTAAGATGTGATGACATATTGGAAAGAAGCAATCGTGCCTAGACCAGGGGCCTCATTTATAGCGGTGTGCGTAGAAACCATCCTAAAACATTGCGTCCGCACTAAAACAAAAATGTGCTGCGCAAAAAAAAAATCAGATTTATAAAACTGTGCGGCGCACACTTGCACGCAATCTTCCCTTTATAATTACCCACCTGCGGTGAATTGTGCGCAGACGATCTCCACCTTGTGTCCTCCCACTTCACCTCCCAGTTTCGTCCCACAATCTACCATACATGGCGAATGCTGAATAGCTCCTGAATATGGTGACGCTCTTAATAAGCAAGGCATTTTGACTGACATGAGGAGAAAAGGGAGGCAACCGGCCGCAAAGAAAGCGGCTGGGAAGGAAGAAAGCCTGTGACGTGCATGTGCTGCAGTAACTGTCACACAAACACACACGCGCGCTTATCACATATCATGATTGGCACAGTCGTTATAGTCTTTGTAAAGCAGTTTCGCCCACCTTTGTGCTGTATGCAATATCACGTATTAGCGTACCTGTATTACTATATGTAGGCCTATACAAAATGGTGTGACAAGTGAAATAATGCCTATAGTCTATTCGAGAGCATTGTTTATCTCCCGTGAGATCCACACATTTCCAACAACGTCAGATTATAGTTATATCTTCCAGGGTGAATTGTTATGGGAAAGAGATGCGTGTAATGATTTGCTAAATTCATAACATGATTTTATCTAACGAAATATACAGTTTTCATTAATATCTGTTGGGCTTAACTTTGTACAAAACTACTTTTTACACACCTCTTAAAATTTGCTCTCCCGCTGGGCACTCACGGAAACACGTCCCTACGTATAGGATATTATTATAAAGTAGCGCTATAAGATTCAACGTATAAGCTATAACCAAAACATGTAGACCAAGGCTACTTGATAAGTAATTCAACCTACATCACAACTGCATGCCATAGACTACAGTAGCCATATATTCGCAACGATAGGTAAGCTTATACATTTTATTGACTAAATATATTGGGTGCCAAGCATCATTTGTCTGGGTTTTTCTGATGACTGAGCTTTATTTCGTGGTGTTGCCATTGAGTGTCGCTGATTCCCCGAGTCAGGAAAACCTTGCGGTAGCTCTACGCATGGTCGAAAGTTGGCGTGGGAATACGCACACTTCTCCACAAAGAATGTTTTTATAAATACCAACGTTTGTCACTGCACATTTTCCCGCACATTTCTGTCCGTCTACGCAAGGTTTTTGTGCGCTGCAAGCTTTATAAATGAGGCCCCAGATCTGTAGGAGCAGTGTGAATGCAGGCCAGCGGGGGAGGAGGGAGGGGGGAGGCAATCACACCTAAGCACGGTACTGATCAACTGGGCCGAGTGTGAGTGTGCCCTACTTAAGATCTGATGCTTGATTTTCCTCACAGTGCACAGTGTCTGTCTTTGGAAACTTGTTGTTTTCCTGAATAACAACAATGTATTACTATTCAGCGGTACTCCACACATCACACTGTGAAAAGAGGGAGGAAGTGAATAAAAAAAAAATAGCTGGGAGAGGAAATGAAGAGAGGAAGTAGGGAAGCTGAGGCAAAAAGTTCACGGCGATAAATAGAAATAAAAAAATTAGATGCGGAAGCAAAACCATGTGTTGAAATATTACAGGAAAGGCATAGGGAAGGCAGGAAGTAAGTTTGCCGTGTCTGCCAACCCTCAACGCACTCATACACTGTAACTTTTCCGTCTCTACATCATCATAAATGGCAGCGTTTGGTGCTGCAGTTCACCTCAGTCAGAAAAAAAAAATTCATGTCTCTATAAACCCCCAGAGCTTCCTTTTATGAGCGCTACCATATACCTCACCCGGCCAGACAGCCGCGTCATAACAGCGGCTGAGTTAGTGCCTCTAAACAAATACTCTTCCAACTGTGATTTAAAGAACAGCGATGTGTCTGGAGAAGCTCCAGTCTTTTTAAAACACCCCGGCCTGAGACAGAGATAGAGACAAAGGCTAAATACTGCTGATATTTGGCCTCAGCAGGATTTTAAGGATCCCCACAACTAAAGGGAGACAAAGTGAATGAAGGGCTAACAACTCAGTAATTTGAAATGCTAAGATGATTAAAAAGATGCTAAACGGCGCCGAATGCAATGCAACCTTCTACTTTTTTTCGTTTTCTTTTTTTCCGGGTTCCATGGCCAAAAGTGTAGGTTCATTTACAGTTCAACAACACACGGCTCCAGCTGTGTTAAAGCCTTTCCAAAGCACATATTCATCCAGTTTTGCTTGGAAAAGCCTTCCAATCAGCTAAGAGCCTGCAGCATGTACTGTACTAACTTACCAGGTTGTTTAAGTGCACCTCTATGGTGCAATTCAAGCCAATGCAACAGCCCGCCCTGCAGTAAATCCTTTCCTAATGAAGCTACTAATATTCAGGTCCAGTAGATTTTTAGAAGCTGTACTTATCTGTGTTTGTGTACTAGGTGTACACATGTCTAATGGAAGAAACAGATTGTTAAAGAAATTATTTTATCAAAAAACCCAAGTGTTTTTAATAAAGAGATCAGTCAGGCTTTTTTAAAGCAGGTTGGTTTTTACTTGCAAACAGCAAAACAAGGGTCAAACCCTTTTGGCGCCAAAGTCACAAAATTGCGACAAGACGCTTTACTGAATCAAACAGCTGTTTTCTCTAAATAGAGTGTTATATTTTGTTCAAACTCCCCTCCACTAGTTGGCAGACATCCCATACCTAGACCTTAGCTCAGAAAAACATCATCCTTCAATGCAAAATATTAGCGGAAATCCGGAAATCCCTTCCAAAAAATAAAAAATCCCATCAAAACTTTTTTTGTCATATCCTCCTAGCGATTTTTTCTGGTTTTATTGAAAACGTTTGTGGTGTTTGGAGACTCTGACATGAAAGCACGTTTCACTCTGCAGTTACTGTGCTCATTGTTCAACGAGCAGCGGGTGTTGCCGAGAGCCCCTCCCCGTCTCAAAGCACTACGAGGCGGTCAGTCTCGGAGCAGCCCCTCGGAGCGAGTCCCAGCCTGCTGTCAGAGCAGAGAGGAGAAACACCTCCGCGTCCAGGCTGCAAATGAATCGCGCTGTTGTTAGGTGCGAAATCAGAGATAGTGTGCCACAAAGCTATTTATGCTGCAGCTGTATTGCTGGATTTAGGAGTTATTTAGAGATATGGCAAGCAAAAAGTTGACGAGTAGGGAGTTTAGTGTTCACTCTTTCTACGGCCCCGGTCATGGTGCGTCCATGCGCAGCAGTGGTACAGCCATGCGACGCAGCATTATATATATCAATATTATCATATTATAATGATGATAATAATAATAATCATCATAATAATAATGAAGAATAGAAGAAAAAAGGAAATAAAAATGGTGGTGGGTAAAAAAATAAAAAATCATAAAAAACACCTACTGTTTACATGAGTTTTGTGGTGTAGTTCTAGTTCTAGTTTACAACTGTTGGCTTACAACAAATTGGACATCATTACAAATGGATGGAGGGGTGAATCTGATTAAATAAATTCAACTCTCTTTCAAAATATCAGGTATTTCATGGAAATTACATAATCCAACATGGCCGCCACCATATGACGTCATAATATGCTAATTAGATCAGAAAATGTACTCCCCAGATAAACTTTAGGTCATTCTCAATATTTGTCTCATTTACACTTTGTCTCTATCTCAAACCACTTTCAATCCAGAGCCTTCTGAAATTTAAGTGTCAAAATCTAGTATTTTTTAAAATAAAATCCGGCGCCTAAAGGGTTAACAACAATGTATCTGGTTTGGTACATGGTTGAAATACAAAACTGAACTGAAATAGCAGAGTGTATATGTCTGACAAAATGTGTGTGTGAAAACACTTTGTTCGTGTGTCCAGGGTGCTGACGTGGATGAGTTCTAATTAGACTGATAAGGATTTTCCCAGAAACTTGCATCCCGTTTCATAACATCATCAGCAGGTGTTATTCATCCAATGTCTGAGAACAAAAAGTTGTATATTGTGAAATGTCAAACAAAGTTCACAGCAAAAAACATTCAAATGTTATAATATATAAGGAAACAAAGTGTCGTTAACACAGATGCATATCAACTTAGAGCTTACCTGTAGGTTTTAAAAAGGTGAAGTCACTGATTCTGGAGAATGCTTGTAGTCAAAATCACTTTTTGTCAAAATCAGTGAATATCTCCATATGATTAGCACCAGTCCATACTGTGTGCGCTGGAAAAATAGTGTTCAAACAAAAAAATTGGCTCGGACTGAACCATCATAAATAGCAACAATTGTATCGATACAGTCTACAACCTGTATTTAAATATTGACAGACACTTTGTGAGGAGATATTCACTGATTTTTCTAAAAGTGGTTTAGACAATGGGTGGTCTCCAGAATTTCTGACTGCACCTTTTAAAGCTACAATAATAAATAACATTGCATGAAAATAAGGTGTCATCACCTCCAACTCTGCAGTCCCCTTCAGCACAATAGAACTTTGTAGCATCTTTTAGCTCATTAACCTTGTTAACGGCAATTGCAGCATCTGTTTGCAGTGGGAAAAAAATATCAGATAAACTCACTGTACACCACCTGCTCAGCAGCAAAACAGCAGGTAGACACAGGTAGAGACTGGCAGGTGAATATAGTGGAGCATTTAGCAGCTTAAAAGAAGAAAAAAAACAAGAAACGAGCTCAAAGAACATTCATCAGGTGAAGACAAACAGCAAACAGAATGCTAATGAGAAACTTCACGTTGACTCTCTGGAGCTCTAAAATCAATGGCGGATTGAGACGAGAAATGGAGCAGGACACCAATCAGGCTCTGCTTTATTGTGTGTCTTCTCTCATTTCTCCACTCAGGATGGAGGCAGCGGTGGAGAAAGGGAAGAACGGCCACCTGAACCCCGCCTTTCACCTGAAGGTGGTCGGACCAATCAACAAAGCCAGCATCCACAAGGGGGTGAGCGGAGTTTGTCTGTGTGTGTGTGTGTGTGTGTGTGTGTGTGTGTGTGTGTGTGTGTGTGTGTGTGTGTGTGTGTGTGTGTGTGTGTGTGTGTGTGTGTGTGTGTGTGTGTGTGTGTGTGTGTGTGTGTGTGTGTGTGTGTGTGTGTGTGTGTGTGTATACTAGTACAAATATTTTATGCGAGTACCAATTTAAGTTTTATACCGTAGGAGTGAGGACATTTTTGGTTAAGGAGGACATTTTGGCCAGTTCTCACTTCGGGACAGGCCTTTAAACCTTATTCTACCCTGAACCTTGGTTCAGTATATAATAAGGTTTATGTTAGGGTGAGTGTAAGGGTTGGTGTTAGGCATTTAGTTTTGATGGTTAGGGTAAGAGTAGTCTCGCAAAGCCAGACCAAACTACAGCAAGTAGTATGGTCTGGAAGCACTCCGTTTAGAGCCGTCTATTCGGGGGGAAACTGGGCTGGCCTGTTTTTATTTATTTAAACCAATCAGAATCATCTACGGCGGGGCTAACCCCGGGAAGCAGCCAATGGAGGCGTAGCGTTGTTTGCCGACGCCAGCGCTTAATAGACGCTGGCGGGAGTGGTCAAGCCAGACTAGGGTAAGGGGCAAGGGAATGCATTATGTCAATGGATGTCCTCACAAGTTTAGCCATACAAACGTGTGTGTGTGTGTGTCTGTCTGTCTGTCTGTCTGTCTGTCTGTCTGTCTGTCTGTCTGTCTGTCTGTGTGTGTGTGTGTCTGTATGAGCTATGGAAAGGAAAGGAAAGGAAAGGAGGAAATGGGAGGGGTGGTGGTGACTTGTTTCTCTGGCTTTGTGCTTGTGAATAACGGAGTGTCCATGATGTTGACCTTCACATTAAATGGCTTCATTATATTATACAGTCATTATAATGTGAGCGCTTAAGAGTCGGCCTCAACCTCCCACCGCGTCTTTAACACTCCTCCCCACTGGTTTACTATGCCTCAGCATAATTCCACCATGCCCTTGCCGCCTTGTGTTTTTATTGCATTTATCTGGACGGGTCAGCAGCTCATGGTTATGCTCCATTTGTCACTGGCAAAGGAAAGAGACATGAAAGGAGGGAGACGCAAACATTTAGGAGAAGATTAGTAGGGAAACAATGAGTCTTAATAAGGATTCTGACGCCTGAATATTATTTATGAAGCAATTCTTTATACACAGAATTGCAGCTCAGTGGTAAACATTAAACTCCTTTTTTATTTTGGAAATGAGAGCAAATGAGATTTCAGTATTGTTATTATTACACACAATGTAGACTCAATATGACTCCCATATTGTTTGAAATGTCAGGCAATAAAAATATAATAACAGTGCTTTGGGAGATGGTATGTAAAGGATGCAACAAACACTAGGATATGAAGTCCTTGAATGTTATATGATCATTTTTTCTTGCAATGTTCTGTTGGGGGCCCCTAAAACTTCTATTCCATCCAAATCCAATTTCAATAACATTTTATGTTCATGACTAAATGAGCAACAATAAAAAAAAATCAACTTTAGGTATAATTTAATCATGTGCTCCATTAGGACTGTGATCAGGTGTGATTGATGGTGACCAAACCAATTGTGAAATTGAGGTTTTTGTTATGAAATAGAGTCTTTCGTTACAAAGCAGCATCAAGGACAGTGGGTCAGAAATGAGTTTTAAGTGGTTCTATTTTCCTTTGCTTATGTTTGTTTTGTTGTCTTTGTTCCGCTCTTAGCTTCCTCACACCAGCAAAGAACTGCTGCCTCTCAGACCGGGCCCTGTGCCCAACGGTACACAGCCAGTCAACATTGTGCGCCCGCTGAGGCCTGCCCCGTCTCCCCAGGGTGCTGCTCGGGCCGTCAAGGTGGTCCGCACCCCTCTACCAACCAGCAAGCCCCCGATAGCACCACCAAAATCCCCCCCAACACCACAAAGACTCAGCCCACCTAAGAAACCTCTGCCCCTCAACCCAACACGATCACCACTGGTGAGGAGCTGTTTGACTTACCCTGTGAACTGTGATATACCCTTCGTTCCAAATCGCATACTCTTTCTTCTTTACTATTCTACATACTACAGCTGTTCATAAAACGTGTCTACTTAGCAGGAAATAGGCATACAATCGGGACTTATTTTAACTTATTTATTTCATCATAACATCGCACCTAAAAGGTGCACTATGTATTTTCAGGGAAGGGGGATTTGTTTCCATTTTCTGAGCCTGCAGTTATTTAGTAAAAATACTTAATCTACATGTAATTCTTATTATTGAATAATTCTATTATCATGAATCAAAACAAAATTATTTTGAGGAACCTGGAACTAAACGCAAGTCTAGAATATGTTTGTAAACAAAACTGTGAGCCCTGCTGCTGTAAACAAAAACAGTGAAACAGTCACTTTTCAGGTAGCTTTCTAACTTCAAACCTAGGGACATAGTTCACCTTCAAACTAGCCTCTTGTACATATAACCGTCGCATTGGCAGTTGTTTTCGCGTAACCTCCATTGCGCAGTGGATTGGGGGTCAGAATCACCCAAAAAAAAGGGGACACTCTTGGTGTAGTGATGTAGTGGTTTTTAAGCATACTGCATCTGACCACATGTATGAGGACATCCTAAGATATTCTTAAGAGCAGTAAAGTATGGCGATTGGTACACAGCCATAATTAGAATGTGAGGGAAAAAGGGACAAGTGTATGTCGGTGTTCTGTTGTCATTGGAAACCAACCCAGTCAGCAGTTGGAGCAGCAGCACTTAAAATACTTTTAAACTATTAGCATCAGACCGTCACAATTTCCCTCAAAAACCACTCTCCTTCTCCCAGCCATTAATCAATCAAATCAGATTTTTTTTAGAAACAATGGGGAAAGAGGCTCTTCACATCTTGCCTAAAATTGGTCAGCTTTTCAAATTTTCTTCCCTATCAAAGTCATTCACATCCATGAGTGCATGCAAACATGAAGTGCTAATAGCTTATTTGGCATATTTTTAATGGGGCCAATCAGCCATAATTTAAACAAATACAGGCTAAAAGAATATAAGCTTTTAGTTTAACTCACGGAATCCAGGGTAACATTATATATTTTCTGTTTACAAGCTTTACAAGCAAATGTGGCAGCTTGGTGCGAAAAGCCTCTCTCTAATAGACCATCGTATCATTGCTCCCGACTGCAGCTAAACACATCATTTGTGGATGTTATTTCCTGCTATTGCCAAATACATGAGTTAATGAGAAAAGTGTTGGCCTATCAGTATCAAGAGTACTTTGTAGATTACAATTACAGACATTTATTCTGAACCTTGAAGGAATAATGGATAAACTCCACAGTATGCTCCTCATCTGATTGCTTTCTTATTGATGTATCCTCCCCAAACGGCACTCATCAGTGCTTCGCTGTGAAGTGTAAAATGCCTTTAAATGAGATCAAGCTTTGGATGTCATATTGCTTTCTCTACTTTGTATCAAATATCCAATATTTTGTGTGTGTTTACTTTTTGATCTGATGTGAGAGCTGTGCCTTGCTGGTAGAGTTAGGGTAACAGGGAAGCAGGCTAAGCTAACCTGGATGAGCGTCATCTACCCATTTGTTCTTCATCAAAAATGGAGGTAACAGAAAGGTTGGTGGTCTTGAGCCGGAGAGCGAGGCAACAAGCTCAAAATTAAAAATGTTGAGCTATTCCTTTAAAGTCTATTTCCTGTGTGAAGTGGGACAGAAGTTCCTGTAAGCAGCAACCTGAACAGATTCAACCTGGATCCAGTCCAGTACAGAAACTGGAATGGAGTTCTCCTCCCTGCTGGGTCCATGTGTCAGGGATTTAGTTTTACGTTCCATATTGGATCCCACTCACGTGTCCTTTTTCTCCCCTATTTGATAACCTTCTCTTTATTCCATTACGCTGTTTTTTTTAAATATTTTTATACTTGTAAGTCACTTTGTACCCTGTGTACCTTGTGTCACTTTGTACTTTGTGTCACATTGCAAGGGGTCAGTTGAGGGCCATTATAATAAAATGTCTTGTCCTTGTATTGTACAGCAGCTTGCAAGTAAAAATATAATAATTCTTGGTTTGGAAGGCCACGTCGACCCCTAATCTGGTTGTTACAGTCTTTGTGCCCCATTGTATCGTAATGATGAGTAATGGTAAATGGATGGATATTGTGCATGTCTGATCTCTTTGTAGTTGGTGTCTGAGCTGCAGCCCAGACACTCGCCCTTCCCCCCTCAGAGGCCCCTCCCCCTCAGCCCGGCCAGAGGTTCCTCACCCACAGTGAGTCCAGCTCGGCTCTCCAAACCCTCCACGGGCCTGCTGGTCATGATGCCACCCGCCGTCGGGCCCAAACCTGTGGGCAAAGTCTCAGCCATCCCCCCTCTCAGAGTTTTCAGGTGAGGACGTACAAACACACGCATGCACGCAAGCACACAAGCACACACACACACACACGGCTAAACCATTAACCCTTACCTAAACCTAATTCTACCCTGAACCTGAGAAACAAGTCTCCATCCTCAAACAGCCCTTCAAAGGCCTGTCCCAAAGTCTTAACTGGCCAAAATGTCCTCATTAACCCATTGATGACTATGGCAATCTAGGATGCATGTCCTTAATGCCTGAGGGTTTTCTGAAAAAATAGTACGAATTGTCAAGTCTACCAAAACCTTAATATCTAAGCCTGTGTAGCACATAGAAACATGAAATAAAATACATTTAAAAGTTAAGGTTCACAGGTTTTATTTAAACATGCTCCCTTAGCGCTTACAAACCAACAAATATTTCTAAAAATCGTCAAAATTAGATTAATTAGAAAATTATTAAATATTGTTAATAAATAGATGCAATGTGTTGTGTGATTTTCGTCAGTAGTCTATAGTAGACCTTGATTCTGCGCACCAAACGCCAATAACTGTTCCGTCGTCGACATAGCCGGCTTATTTTTATTATTATTTTGTTTTATTTTTTTATTTTTTATGTTTTTGATTGACGTGATTTTCGGCAAACCACACAACTTTTGGGTGGTCACGTGGTCTTAAAAAAATCAACAGAACCCACCTCTTGTGTATTTGAACCAATGACAGTGCATTCTATGCTGGGAATGCCATGAAAATTAGATAAAGTAATAATGCTGCGCGATGCAGCATCAGGCAGGAGAGCCAATGTGGCATCGTGCAGCAGCCGTCATCAATGGGCTAATGCACACACACACACACACACACACACACACACACACACACACACACACACACACACACACACACACACACACACACACACACACAAACAGACATAACATACTGTAGTGTAGAAGTGTATTCTCATGTTACTCGGGTAGGCATGAGCTTCTGTTCTCTCTCATCTCTGAAATGAGATAAGAGGCTTTCATTTCTCCTGCATAAAAGAGAATGTTTGTGTCACAGAAGCACAGAGCAAATTGGGAAAGATTAAGCAAATACATTATGCTTGACAGTGTATGTTTGTAACAAGCATGGCACATACTATCCTATTCAGGAGCTGACCTTATAGAGCCTGTTTAGGGGAGCTTTTGGTGTAACGCATCAGTATAAACTCAAGACTAAGGGTCTATTCACACATGCCGTGTTTAGTTCGGTTGATACGAACTCAGATGCACTTCTGCCTGCGGTGCGCATCTTTCAGGCAGGTGTGAATACAGCAATCGCACTCGGGGGCGGACCAAACAAACGCTCCGAGACCCAGATGAAGAGGTAGTCTCAGTGCGTTTCCAAACGCACTCTGCTGCAGTTCGTTTGTGGTGTGAATTTGTCCGGACTCGATCCGACCCAAATGCAGGAGGCACTGTGTCTTATCTTTCTTAATAAATAGCCGTCAGCTTCACATTATGGGAATGTGTTGTTGTCGCCATTATTAGGACGATACGTTGTGGTTTGACCGGGAGCCCAGAACAATATATTACATTTGATCGAGAGGACGCGTAAACATGCTGAATGTGTTCAGCGATCAGATGAAGGAGAGGGGAGCGTCTCTCGCACAGTGCCAACAGGTTCACTTTGCGCAATAAGTGTGTGTTTTTATTTTGCTTTCCATGTACGGGACCGTCAATACCCTGTGCATATCCCAATACCCAGTCAATATCCCCCTGTCAGTTTGGAGCTGAACTGCGCCGACCCAGCTGATACACAGCTTAATCAGCTGAGTGTCAGCTTGAGCCTATTCTTCTCGCGTGACGTGCGTCCAGCACCAAAAATACAGTAAAAATTATGTTTCACATTGTAGGCTACAAGCCACATAACGTGGCATTGACATAGGGCTACATATTATAACCATATGAAACAACAATAATTTGATGTTTTTCCTCTTTATTTATAGGCTAGATTTAGGCCATTTTATTATGTTTAACCCCATATTATATCAATGATATATATTTCGCAGTTTTAACTTCGTGCTTCCTGTTTCTCTCCACCCCAGAATGTCTGTCCAATGAATGAATAACCTCAGATCACGTGTGGTTTTGCTTCGTAATGCCGGTTCACTTGCAAAAGGGGCAATATGAAATAGGACCACACCAAACAAAAAAAATCAAAACTCTATTTGGTCTGGACCAAAGCAAGTGAACTAGCAGACTTTCCCAGTGTGAATACACCCTAAAAGTCCAAGTGGTCTAGGGTTTAAGATGCCAACAGTGAAGAACATCCAGCATTTGTTGTATGTCATCCCCAATCTCCCTCTCCCTCTCCCTCTCCCTCTCCCTCTCCCTCTCCCTCTCCCTCTCCCTCTCCCTCTCCCTCTCCCTCTCCCTCTCCCTCTCCCTCTCCCTCCCCTGTTTTCATGTAATTTATCGCCTGTCAGCTATTCAATACATGTTTTAAATGCCAGGTAAATAATATTAAAAGTTTAAAAACGTTATTTTGTCCAAAAATAAAAAAAAGATACTTACACTTCAAAGTGATTGTTATGCACAGAGGTACTCCAAGCCTTGACACTTCCAGCAAGCAAACACTGACCTCAGCACAGTAGAGATGATAATTGGATAATAATTTTCTCGCATGGGGAAACTTGATGAGGGACTACTGACACCCAACATCACGGTGGGGTGGTCACTAATACAATTTTTTATTTATTTTTTTTATCAGTCTGAAGTCACAACCAAGGGCACTTTGATGATGATTTTGATCTAACACCAACAGCTGAACCCAAAGAACTCATTTACTATATCAGTTTTTAGTCTGGCGCTACTCATTTCCAGTTCAAGGTGTCAGCCAACCGCAATTATCCACTCCACCCACTCAATGCAGTAGTGTGTGTACTATTTGGAACAACATGCTTTACATTAACCACATCAAAGCATTTCCTAAAGCATCATTCAAAATAGTTTATCATTACTGACTTCAACTTGACATCAGGGAGAATTATTATATTGATACCATCTAAATTATCTTATCTATTTAATGAGACAAGTCTTTTTCATTATGCAGCTATTGCTTCTAGACTTTTCCATATCCTGTTTGAAAGGCTTTTTATGCACATCTATAAATTGCTTTTAACTGTGAGAAATACTGCCTCGCAATATACATGCTGTATAGGGTGTGTGTGGGAACATTAACACACCCAAGTTTACAAACCATACAATGCGTTGACTAAGGTCCCAAACAGCAATCAATTATCCTTTTTCATAAGTTACTGGTTTCAGTCTAAATGCTTGTGCTTGCTTTCTTGAGATGCAGGGCCATGACTTTGAGTTTATCTGTAAATCTAGTAGTGAGTCAGGCAGGCAAACCTCAAGGGGGAGTGTTCTTTTTGGCTCAAGTATCTAGTATAGGGATCAAAATGTCTCCTCAGTACATTTGGTTCCCTCTGGCAATACTACCATGTGATTCCACATCAGATATCACACTTACAAGCAGCTGGTGGTGGAACTCTTGTCAGTTCAGAGGCTTGCTAAGAGGGAGCAGCCTGTACAAACTTTATAGAAAACCCCCCAAACCAACAAATGTCTTCCGACATCTCTCTGGACTCTCTGACTTCCATACTGTGTGGTTCTCAGCCCCCAGTACATTGTTTCTTTCTGAAGACATAAATCTTTAAGAACGTGTAGGAAACAAACCCTATAGTGGGTTCATAGCTAAAGCTAGTAGGGATTAACGAGAGTTTCAACATCCGTATTCATGTTTTGGATTAGTTTAGGTCCTCACGAACCGTCACCTTTTAAAGGCTCTGTAACCTGGTATATTAACAAAGGGGGGCACGGACAGGTAGCGGATTGGGAGGAGATATTCACTGAGTTTGATTAAAAGTGATTGTGACAAGCATTCCCCAGAATCGCTGACTCAACCTTTTAATGAAGTCCTTAAAAAATGTGTTTTGTAGTAGCAGGACAGAAGGCAGACCTTGCCCTACATTCATCTCTGAGGAAGATGTTCAAGTAGAATTGCAAGAGAGCACACAAGTCAAGAGTGAGCGAACACACACAGGGACAAGATGAACCATGACAGTGACATCTGAAAGCAATGTACCTGTCATGGATGTCAGGTTGTTTCAGAAGTGTCGCCGGGGGCCACACCGGCAAAATATGTCGCAGAAGAGACGAGAACAAAGATAGGACATTATATAATTGGGTTGGAAAAACGTACTTTCAGGTAAGTTAAGGGGGGCTGGAAAAAGTTAAGTTAGAGCAATGAAAACTATAGTTACACCCAGGTAACTTCTCCTCGCCGGAACCCCTCAATTGATGACTATAAATACAGCTTAAATCAGAATTTTGCAACACTAGGTCAGAATTTTGAGATGGTTAGTTTATATTCTGAGATGATTCAAACTCTTTGAAGAATTCTTTTTTACTTATTAACTCATAATAATTCACTTAGAAAGTCTAAATTATCTCTCACTATCACATCATTTTGACAGAATCTTTTTATCTTTTGATAAAGGAGCTAATATGATGCTTAAGCAGTCTGAGTCAGACAAATGAAGTGGATAATATGAAGCTTCATTTTATTATACTCATATTTTTAACTGAACTATAGAATGCAATTTTCACACAATAAAAACGCTATGGCACAGAGCGAAAATATATATCAGGCTTTGGATATACACCCACAGTATTGTGTATTATGATATAATATATTCACTGTTGGTATTTGGTCTTTTCGGGGATTTGTTGACAGGACAGTTTAGATTATTTCCAGCCTTATTCTGAAATATCAGCAAGTCAGTACAAATCTGCATCTGGTTATGCTTAACCTTGAATCTTTTCCTTTTTCTTCTTCCAGACCGATCCCAGGTGCCAAACCAAACACAGCCTCGCCTCTGCAACGAAAATGACCTTCTCCCCCCCCCCCTCCAACCTCCGAGGGGGCAGCAGCAGCAGCTGACAGCTTATTTGCACTAAAGAGACTTTGGCTGGTCCACCACAAATCTGTCGCACATACCAGAGCAGCAGGATGAAAACAAAGTTAAAACCGGGAGACACGCAAGATCAAACTGAACTTGTACCAATTCAGACTTCAAAATGAAACCTTAACCTTATGCCCCTCCCTCTTCTACCTTACATTTAACCCCTCCTCCTACTCCTCTTCCCAGCTAACATTAACCACAACGACGCGGTTTTGCACGGAGGCCTTGCAGACTGAGACAAGTGTTTATCGCTGGGGCGTGATCACATTTGCCAAATTATTTTTTAAGGATTATTGTTTTCCTTTTTTAAATCTGTTAATGCTGTCTGTTGTGTATAAATAATGCATTTTTTAAATGACCGTTGTTTTGTTTACAGTTTGTTTTATGATTTGTGTTATGTGCCAAAGAGGTCTCTTCATACCTGGGGGTGTGTCCCGAAAGCCCCTTATTGAAATCTATTATGTCACGTTAAGTTTACCGCAAGTCAACTCCTCCATCTTTTTTTTTTAGGTTTTTATAATTTATTGTATTGTATAAGGAATGTCTAAATAAAGTAAAATATCTGGAGATACCGGGGCCCATCACCGAGAAAGGAGAGCGTATCACACAGCAGCTTCTTTTCAACACTGTTTACATGGTGGAGGATTTGATGGATGTGTTTTCGGGGCTTTTAGGACACACCTCCGGTCGCTCATGTTGATTTGAATGTCTTTTTCCGTGTGTTATGACTTTTGAATTGTTACATAAAATATTTTTACAAAACGATTATCGAGTTTCTTTCATTCTGTCTTTTGTTGTCATGACAGCCGGCAGATGAGCTTGGAAAGGGCAAAACAATGCCTATGTGAGTCAGAAGATGTCAAATGAAATCTGTCATGCAGAAGTCAAGGTTTTTCAAAAGAACAACAAATTAATCATTTAGACTGTAAGATCAAATTAATATTCATGTGTATTACTCAGCCTGATTATGCCATAGTGATGTCACCAGGATTACCTCAGTCAGTGCTTGAATAATCTATTCGTATAACTGGAAATATGCATTATAAGCTGCTGGAATGGAGTGGAGTGTGAGGCCTCAAACTTTATGAACGCGCAATACTAAATTGGTGGAATGACCCTATAAAGAAGACGGTTTGAGATATTGAGAGTGTAGAATACACTGTGCCAACTTTTTACTTGAACGCATCAAAAAGAAAAGGATTCTCTTTACCGGACCATTAATTACAACAAATTCTCCGGCGAAATGTTTGTTACTTTTTCCTGACCAAGCTCCCAATGCATTGGGGGCTTTAAGAGAAACCTAAAACATTTGTTATAGAGAATAACACCAGGCTGAAATCAGCTGCCCTCTCTGGTTGAAAGTTCAAAGCCTGTTTATCCTCGCACCACAGCCAGCATCACTGTGTGGTGTGAAATAGTGTCAGAAATGGGATGTGTTGCACCTGTAAGCACACCCAACAGTGATGTCATAATGTGCTGAAGTACAAAAGTTAGGGTTAGGGTCCCCATAGGTCAGGAAGGGCCTGGGTTTATTTTATTTCATATATACGGTCAAGTAGGAGTTTACAATGTCACTGAAGAGCAGTGCCCTCTCAATGCAAAGTTTCCTGAGCCGCTGTGTTACCACGATTCTCAAAGGGAAAAGATTGTACTCCTCTTGAAAATAAAGTCAGGAAAAATCAATTCTCAGACTGTTGACTTGCTATAAAATTCACCTTAAAGACCTACACACACACGAGGTGATTTGCAGTTTTTGGCCTGTACTGTTGAGTGCCACCTTTGTCCTTTTTTGGCCAGCTGCCTCACAAGTTATACAATCACAACAAAGTATAAATTAAGAAAGTGGGACTCGAGAAAAATAACATCTGGATTGAACGCAGTAAATATGTCTTATAAAGTCAGTCCTTCTTAGTGCCAGTGTTCCTTTTATAAAAAAACAAAGAACCAAACTGTCTTGGTTGTCTCTCAGTTGTGTTCAGAGTATGAAGTCTTAAAGCCTCTGGAAACTTGATCTAAAATTGCAAAAATCAATATAGGATATCAAAGTTGTGTCTCAATAAGCTTTTACAAAAATCAAATTGAAAATAAATGTTCATGAATATTATAAACCTAAGTTTAAAAAAAAATTATTTACTGTCTCTAGACCGTTTGACAGGACTTTGTGGGCGTGGCCGTATCAAACTGTCTCCATGGCAACAGTCATCGTTGTTCCAGGCAGAGAACTGCCGTGAATGGCTCAAATTACTTACTGTGTCATAAGAACCAGAGCATAGCCCAACTTATCTAAACCAAATTTCTGTAAAGTTTATCTTGCTCACATGACATAGTTTGAAAGATTTTGTGGATTGGGGTTTTTACAGGGGATTTCACATCATGGTAGAGACTCCACTCTCACCTCCAGCCTTAATGGATTCCATTCAGTTGGAAATGAGATATCTGAGAGAGAGAGAGAGAGAGAGAGAGAGAGAGAAGAGAGAGAGAGAGAGAGAGAGAGAGAGAGAGAGAGAGAGAGGCAGCAGCTCTCTTCTCCTCAGAAACTAATGCATTTGGAGAGTCCACGTTAGGAGTGGAGCGCTATCGGGCGGTGAGAAGCAATGGCCTCGTGGGGAGACACATTGATGTAGACATTTTCCTAGGCCATTAGCATAGCACCTGGTGTCCAAACAAACCTGTGTGTCGGCTTCTTCTGCGCCAGACAGCATACGTGATCTAAATGAGAAGAGCTTAGGTTTTCTTTTTCCCCCAGCACCACTGTCTATAATTCGAGCTCAGTGCAGCCACGCGCCTGAGGGAGGTGAATAAATACGCTAATGTCTCTAGTTAGCCTTCAGTTGGGCAGACACATTGGCTATGTGAGGGGAGTCAATAAAAACAACACCCCATCAGGTTTTGTTCCCTACCCAGCTTTGATATAGTATGGAGGTTAACAGCAATTAAGAGATAGTCGCTCGCTGCTCGTATAACAGCTTCATGGAAGCTTTTCTATGTTAGCCCTTAAAAACATTATTTTTTCTGCGGTTCAGCAACACAACATTTTCTGTCCCGAAAAAATTTTTTTTAGGAAGACGGTTTCATTTGTAGCCCCGGTGTTAAAACTGAGGTATTAAAAAAGGCTAGTTCATAGTAAGTACGCTAGCCTTTGAGTAAAACCAATTAAAAGTTAATAAAAAACTTAATGAATAGCCTTTTAAAATAGGCAACTTTAAAAAGTATTTAAAATTTTGAATAATAAATGATTTGGAATAAACAGTTTTAAGTCATGTTTAAAAACTTTTAGCCTATTTTATTTTATTTTTGGCAATAAATAGCCTAGATAAATTGTTCCTTTAATTTGATTGGCTGCCTAAGTGTCAGTCAAGACCACCTGTCGTAGCCTTATTGGTCGTAGGTACCTCTATTGTTGTGTTTGCAAGCATTGGAAATGGTCCTCTACAATAGGCTAGGTGGAGGGAGAGAATAGTAGTAGCCTATGTTGTTTTTGCTAGCGGGTCTGAAGATAGAATACTAGAGAAAAATGCAGTGCGTAAAACGAAGAAAAGAGCTGTAGGCTAAACAAAAGAGACAATATGAATAGACTGTGCAAACGGGAAAACAACGTAGCAGCAGTGTCTCGCGGTAGGTAACGTATGAATAGAATGTTGTAGATCTACCTATGCACGCCTACGCTGCAGTGACCTGCTGTGCAGGTCCTTTGATGAAGACACATGAGGAAGGTCTTGAACTGCTCGGGTTAGAGTGCTTGTGGAACTGTTCTGAACTTTACTGTCCGGAGAAATGCTTGTGAACTGCTGGGTCGACAGCTCCTGTGGATAGTTCGAACAGAGCTTACAAAGAGAAGAGAGCATCGTCTCGTCGCCGCCGCCATCTTCTTCCACCGCCAACACCTCTTCGGAACACGGTGAGTAGGCCTAGTTGTTGTTTGTAAGAGTAGGCTAGTCTAGGCCTAGGCTTATATTTATCTGAGCAAATTTACATTTTTGATTGCTCTATTAGGCTGGCTACCTATGCGAGCAAGCCAATTGAGAGTTTGCCTAACATGAAGAAGAAAGTAGCCTTTTGATCTGCTGAAGATATTTTGGAGTTGGCTTATGCCTAATAGCCTATTGGTTGCCAATTCTTATTATTATTAGAGTCTAATCTGTGTTTGTTTCATATTGTATTGTTTTTTTTTATCTCATTGCAAAGCAGCCTATATGAATAGCCTACGATTCAGTAATTTCTTGTTTTTCTGCCTTAAAGAGTTGTCTGGGGGATCAGTTATTCTAAATGAGGATTTAATGCTTAGCCTACATTAACACGGCTTACATGCAGTCTTCAGATGGAAATGCAGTTAACAAAATGCCCACAATGCTGACATTAATCTAAAGTGAAAGTCCTAGCTTGACAAACATTCACTCTGATCAAGCTTCAAAGCCAGGGATCTAACTAATGACAAAAGTAACTGCTACAGACTGTCACCTCCTTCCTACAAAATAACTGAACTTGAACTTGAGCAAGGCCGCCACTGAAAAAAACCCTTCTGAGCCGTCTACCCTAGGCTGAGCTGGACTGACACATCAGAGCGCAGTGGCCTTGAGATGCCTCTTGCTACTCTTTAGCTAATGTGCTAATCTCACATAACCACACAGACACACAACGTTAAATGCAGTCGTAGAACATTATAGGTAAACTGGACAAGTAGGTTGCGTTCCGAATCGCATACTTTCTACTATATAGTATGTAGGGCTGTGTATCGTCAAGGACTTCGCGATACGATTCGTATCACGATACACTGGTCACGATACGATATATCACGATATATTGCGTATCTTGATATATCACGATATATTGCGATATTCCATAAACAAGTTGCCTTGTCAAACATAACAGCACAATATATTGATAGTTGCACAGACAAATGAAGTCAAAACTATTTCATTCACAACTTCCTTTACTATTTTTCTTCCTTTTTTTGGTTTTGGCAAATGATCAAACACTGCTGCAGCTGCTTAACATCAAAATAACAAATCCAATTCACTCTTGTACTAACTGTACAGGACACAATGAAAATGAAAACACATCAGTGTGCTTTTGTGACACAGTGAATCTTAAGTATTTTTATAAACAAAACTGATCTTAGAAAATCATAAAAAAATTAATTAAAAAAATAGATATTTTGATATAAAAATCGATACTGATATCGCGAAACTAAGTATCACGATATATTGATATTTTGATTTTTTGACACAGCCCTAATGGTATGTAGAAAAAAGATTTAGGATGTTCCGGATAGTACCCGGATGTCCTACTTCATGCGGCCAAGATTGTTAGTGTTGAAAAGTGCATCCTATTTGGGCGATTCTGACCCACAATCCAGTGCGCACGTGAAGTGACATAACATCGACGAAGCCTCCATATGAAAACAAACGGGGATGCGACGGATATAAGCTATGTCCCATTACAGAGACCACGCACTTGGTAGGACGCAGTCTCGCGGTCTATGAAGACTATAGCCTATGAAGGCCGATTATACCTGAATCAAGACACAGGCTGCAATACCTGAATCAAGACACAGGCTGTGTCTTGATTCAGGGGTTGCAGCCTACGTAGGCTGCATTTGAAGACCGATTGCGTCATAGCGGTGCGCAAAGGCTGTCCCATTTGCAAGGCTCCTTGCAAGGCTCCTCATATGCGGCCGAGAAATGCAGCCTAAGTTTCACGGTTTTGAAGGCTGCATCAGATGTATCCTTCATGGCCCAACATATCCCAAGATTCATTGCGTTTTTTTCAGAGATTGCATAAAATAAAATAAAAAATAACAAAACAGCAACGTGTTGCTCCATCTTCTTAACTTTTATCTTCCTTTCTTTTTTTCTTGTACTTTTTTTTCTTTTCGTCTGGTAGGCAACTTCTTTTTCTTTTTTCCTCCATTGACAGGGCTGTCTCCGTTGGCAGCAATCAGGGTTGCTAGGCAGCACAGGAGCGGCGAGTCGTCATGCCGGCTTGTTACGTAAACCGGAAATGCTCGTAAACGGAGACCTGCGGAGACCGTCTCATTTAACAAGGCTCGTTGGCCTTGGAATCGGCCTTAAAATCGGCCTTCATAGACCGCGAGACTGCATCCTACCAAGTGCGTGGTCTCTGTAATGGGACATAGCTACAGCCTTAGAAGCAAGAGGCAAGATTAAGGCGCAATGTTATGATGAAATAAGAGAGAAAAGTATGTCCCAATAGTATGCCTACTGCATCCTAACTAGATTCTTTTTATCGTCGGATGTAGTATGTAGAATAGAAAAAAGAAAGAGTATGCGATTCGGAACGCAACCGTAGTCTACTGTGTTGTATCTGGCAATCATGGGGTTTTAGCATAAAGCATTTAAATACATTTAATAATAAACACTTTTTGGCTAATATAAGTGTGTTTTTTAGGGTATATCCTTGAAGATCAATTATTACAATGACGTTGAGTTATTACAAATACACAATACAAATACACAACAAGCTTACAAAGAGACAAAAACAATAAAAAATGCAGATCAATTGAATGAAGCAGAACATAGCCTTATTTAAACAGTTACAAGTGGAGTGGGGCTGATTCAAAATAATCAGTTTAAATTGGTTAAAAGTTATGAGTGTATTTATTTTAATTTGATGTTGTAGGTTGATTGGTAATAATTATTTACCCACCCAAGTTCTGGGGAACTGCTTGCTCTCCACAATGATAGAGCCAGCCCCCAATCAATATCACGACAGAAAACTCGACAATACTTTACTTAAAACTCACCTGTTCAGACCAAACCTTGATTAACACTGACGTGGGAGATACAACTTTTTCTCTCTCTTTCTCTGCAGTTATGCCTATTTGACGATGCTGATGTACTTGCAAGACTCTTGCCATTTCTGGATTTTACACAAATGTTTGAATGCACTCATTATAAATCGTATTAGATAATAGCTTCAGCTAAATGTAATGTAAATTACGTAATAAAATGTAATTATAATAATTACAGCAAAAGATTTATCAGCTCAGTGCAGAGTAGTGAGTGAATTGTGTCTGGATTTGTGCAGTATAAAGACGTGATGGTGAACTAACATACAGTCAATGGAGACGTACAGTAAGCCAATAGTGATTTGTCTGTGAACATGCACCTTTTATCAGGCGTACAACGTTTGGCACAAGCCACACACACAGGAGAGAGCCCCAATCCCTGTAACTACAAGTAACACTCACTGCAAGGTGCAGTTCGGGGTGTTGAATTCACTTGATAATTAACTTGATAAACTGTATACTGTGGGGTCCCTTTTTGAACGGTATCAAAAAAGTAAGAAATACCAAAATAGCAACAATGACAAACCTTTTTAGGACAATGAAGGCTAGGTGTAGGTAGTGACAGGCAAATAAAGGTCAAATGCACTTTTCTTATTGGTTATACTTCAGTGGTTTCATTTTAGACTTAGTAAAAGCAAAAACTTGCCTACACAATAAACAATTGGTGCCTCTGAAGCCATGAGCTTAACAGAGCCTCGCACTTTCCCCACGGACACAGATTTCCCACTGGTCTGAATTAACTCAATGTGGATGGAGTGAGTCAATTGTGTGACTCAGCCCTTGTGTTGTACTTGTCCCTGAATTGCACTTGCAGTGAATGGCTTGTCCACCACTATGGTGAAATCAAATGAATTATCAATAATCATTCATTTGGTGGCTCACGTGAGAAATAATGGATAATGTGATAATAAAGTGTGAATTAAGTGAAAGCCTTCAGTTTGAAACAGAGGGAAGGTGCCAGCTGGGATACAACATCCCATGTTCAGAATTTACCTACCGACACAGAATATTTTTTATATATTTAAATTATATTTATTGAATTTTCAGTTTTCTCCCATACAGTGACAAAGGAGAATCAGTACAATGTAAACAGAATCATATATAATCCCCCCCCCCTCCCCCCAACATCAAGGCAGTTGTGTTGACAGTGCTAAGGCCGACACAGAATCTTAACATTTCTAAAGAGTGCTGCTTTACAACTCGGCAGTTACCCTCTCAAAAAATCCCTTATTTTTAAAGCTCTTATTTTCCACCGTCATTCATTGCCAATTTAAGTGTCAGTTCAGTTGTTCTGCTACTTAATGTGGGTGCTTTTTTTCTTTGATTTCAATGCAGCGCTCCACTTACAGAGGCCCGGTTCTGCTGCTGCTCAGTGCCACATGCCTCTCCATCACATGAAACAACAGTTGTGACAAACCTGTAGTAGTAACACTTTAAGAATGCCGGCTAAGCTGCTTCGTCTGGGAATTAGAACTGGGTGCTGTAGTAGCCCACATGTTATGCTTCCTCAATCTCACTGACAGATGTTTTGCTACACGTAGGGGGCTCCTTAGCTCCGATCAATAAGTTGTAAGTGGTGGTTATTAGTCTGTGTGGCTGGATTTCCTCTACACTGTGGGCTTTAGGTTTGGAATACAGTAGGATCTCTCCACCCTCATAGTGAAACTTGATATGAGTGTTTGAATCCGTCAATACTAGAGCAGTGCACGTTGTTGGAAGTGGACTCACAAAAGGCCTCAACACAACTTTACTTTCGAGACCAATACCAAAAGACTGGTTGGCGCTGATTTGATTTATCACAATGCGTTGTATTTAATAAGGTGTTTCTGTTTGTTTTCAATGTCCCAGTCCAGGAGGTGTCACTGAGGGGGAAAAAAATTGAATGTGTGTTCTCAGTGTAATGTTGTTTTTGTTAACATACATTCACTTTCAAGACGTTTTTTGGTCTCTGCGCCCAAACAAAACCACAAAGCTTTTCTTTGAAGAGAAAGATATAGTCGCTGTAGGTTAACTGCTACTTCTGCACATTGCCTGGGAGGCCTTTCTTTCCACATTCAATCTTTGCAACTGTATACGGCTTTAGTAAGTGTATCCTTGAGTTCTACACCTTTCAGTTATTTTGAGTATGTTTCATTTCTTCTGTGCCAGCTTGCCCACAGTAGTGTGAAGTTGCAGAAGAATATAACAGTTTGTGTTAACACTACTAGCTGTACAAATCTCTACCTATAGACTATGTTCAACCGGTCTTCTATGCTGACATGCTCTTAAAGGTGCACTTTGCAGTTTCAGGGGATGGGGATTTGTTTACATTTGCACAACCTGCAGTTAGCTTACAAAACATATTTTGTCAACATTTAATTTTTAGTATTGAATTATTCTACCATAAATCCCCAAAAATATTTGAGGCACCTGGAACCAAACGTAAGACTAGAATATTATTCTGAACAAAACTGTGGACCCTGCTCCTGTAAACAACAACAGTGACAGTAACTTTTAACATAGCTTTGTAACTCTAAACAAAGTAAAATTAGCTCATTCAGTTGTGAGAATATACCTTAGAAAACGTTCACCTCTCTGTCACACCCAAAGTTACATAGTCCACCTTTTAAAACAGGGGCAAACCATGAGCTTCAGCTTCTACACCATGCAATATACGATGACAGTGATCCTTTGAGGGCTGTGTTTCATAAGTCCTCTTGATGAAAAAAAAAAATAACAAAAAAATGGAATATTATGCAAATAAACATCCACAAAGTTGTAATCTTTCTACAAAACGGACAAACTAAACGGCCTAATGCATTTTATGTTAAATGGTTTTCCGCTGGACGAAGAAGAAGTACTATAGAATATTAAACTTTATACCTCTTCACCTCATCATTTGATATTGTGGAAAGACTTGAGGCAGTGGTGGATGATGCCATCTTTACTAACTATCTTTTTGTCCTTGAAGGCAACCATAGCTTCTATAAATGCTGCTTAATACATAGACATACAGTGCAGTCTGTTTCTGTTGTACTATGGTAGAAGTGGCAAATATAGCCTGGAGCTCACTTTCTTCATCCACACCCCCAGATTATTGTTCCATTCTCAAATATGCAGTAGTAGGCTACGTCTCAATCAATGGAAGCACATTTTCAGCGTTTGGTTCACCTTTTAAATACCACCACTAGATAACTTATAGTAACTCTGCCCTACAGGAGGTCAGTTCTGTCAACACAGATATTGACTAATGACTAATAAACTGAGTATGATGGAATTATGTTTGTGCTTTTCACTGGCTGGTGTTAACAACTTGCTGGTGTCACAAGCTTTACATTTAGCTGATTGTGCTTCCTGTCATCTTCTTTATTCTGACTTGTGGCAAGTGACCTGGAAATCGATGACGGTCCACCATGTTGTATGTGTTTCCTATGAGGAGGGATTTACTGGACGGGGTTACACTCCATCAATGAAGTTTATTGATTGGTCAACACAGCTGATCTGGTGGGATTGCGGCAGTAGCACTTTATGATGCACAGATAAATATACTTTAGTTGCAGTCCAAACAACCTGTGGAGACAAGAATTACAACACTGCTCATGACTAACTTTATGTTTTTACATACAGCAATAATACTCATTAGATATGTGTATACTCTCGCAGATAAATTAATCATGAAAACCCTCATGCATGCTATTTTCTCTAAGCTAAAGGACAGTTTTGTCTTTTCTTTTCGCCTCCATGAGCGACTTGGCTACATCAGGGAAAGCCAAAGACACATCTTTCTCATTATACAGAACAGGATTGCACAAACATACTTTGAATTTAGAAAAGAACAATAAGATAAGGATTAAAAAAGCAAAATATATAAAAGTAGAATTCAAAGAAGAAATCAAAAGTAAAATAAAATGCTATTTACAAGGAACACACAGTTGTGTTCATACTAGGGCTGTCAAAATTAATGCGTTAACGCAGGGTTATTTAATTTCTGGAATTATCGGCGTTAATTTTTTTAACGCATTTGCAGAATGATCCGCCCCGTACATCCCACCGGCTCTGTAGCCTACTACAGTTGCTCTAACGTTGTGGTTGACCCAGGATCAGTAGCTGCGCGCAGCCAAACATAGAAGCACGTTAGCCCGGCTTAAACTGCTAACGGTCACGTCTGTATCGGGGGCATAGATAGTAGGCTATATAAAATCAACTGCCGCGGGTGACAGTTGATGTCGGGAGCAACAGGAGGAGAAACATTGTCCACTCTGTTCAGAGCCCGCAAGGACACAAACGTCTGCAGTTTTCAGAGGTGTGTGAGATCAGACATCAACATAACGTCGGCTTCCTGGCTGACATGAACAGTCCCCTAGGACGTGGTCGCGTGTACAAGCCACAGAATCCTGTGATTAATCTGATTAAAATGTTTAATCGTTTGACAGCCCTAGTTCATACATACATGCAAAATAAGATAGTAGGGATGAGGGTATTGCAAAGCCAGTAGTATAGTGAAGACCAAAAGAACAGAGGTTTGTCTATGCCTTTTTTTCTTGAATGTATGATGGAAGTATTTAGTCATTTTTGTGCATGTTTGTTCAGGGCACACTGCACACCGTTGGTCACAAGTTAATGTAATGTACATGATGTTCATATTTAACATCTTATTTTTTACATCTGTAATTAGTTGTGGGAGAACTGAACTCAAATAACACTCATTTCAAAAAGGTGGGAGTCCAGTAATAACTATAAAGAACAGCATGGTGGTGCTTGAAGTGAATATCTCTCAGCTATAGGCCAGCAGGTTTTAATTCCAATCAAAGACCTCAGCAGCCGATTTTACCTATGAGCACCTTCATCCAGAGAACAGGGAAATGAGCTGTGGCATATTGACATTTTAGAATGAGAAGAGATTAGCTTTTTTTATGTATATACTGTGTATATATATATATATATATATATATATATGTTCAACTTTCTGTCACATTCTCACATTGGCTTTGACTTTATTTGATCTTTATCTCAGAGACAATATTAGTTTCTTATCCCTCCAATATAACACTGGACACTAGCCTTGATGGAAGCCATGAGTTCTAGACTGCTGAATGAACTCTCTGCTCACCATATAAACACAAAGTACCAATCGCAGCCTGTGTTATAAAGCAAACCAAAGGCAGGCTAATATAATACACACAAATGTCAGTGCATCACTGCCTTATTAACTTTTGAATGGGTCGTCATTAATCTGGATCAGACAGCCATGTCTCCTTCAGGATGCATTGTAATATATTGGGTGATCATCTGAATTCTCATCTAACGCCAACGTGACATGTTCATGTTTAGAGAGACATGAAATGTCTTTACTTAATTGGACCTCTGTGACATTTGGTACAGGTATTTGACCAAATGCCTGCAAAACTAATGACATTCCCCGCAAATTAAAGCTGTGGAAAAAAATCACGTTTTAGCGTAGAATTGAAGGGATATTTAGGTGTTTAGTTAGCATTTATATATACAGTATATATTAAAACGTTTTTCTTCTTGTCCCCTCTGCAACAAAACAAGGCTGACTTCTGCTACAGGGATATCTCCCCTAAACTCCTTGAAATGACTGCACTGACTGCTAGCTCCATAAGATACCATAATAACTATGCCCATACAACCCCACTTCAAAAATACTGAACAATCCCTTTAAGGATGGTTGTATAGGAGAAATATACAGACACAAACAAACAACATTTTGTCAAATAAACACCTAAATTAACATTTGATTTATACAGTCATTTGTTATGGAAGCAAAATTGACCATTGCTTGAAAAAACTACTTTTTGTTGCCTGCAGTGTCTCACCTTAAACGTCCGTGACCTGCACTTCCATTTCCACCTCAGCCTGCAACATGTTATGTCAGACATGGTCCACAGGGACAGACAGGCTGGTGAAGTCATCAGCAGCTGCAGCACGCCACTGATGTCCAGGGAGTAGACCAGCATAACCCCCTCCCATCCGGGACAGGGTCAGCGCACACACGATGGCTGATATACTGAGTGCTGACATGTCTTTGGCCTTGGTCTCAAATGGAACATAGTTCAGTCCAGTGGCTGTTTCACCGCTGTTATCAAATAGTTTAATGGCTCTGTATTTACTGCTCTGTAACCATTGATTTATACTGCAGTGGGCAGATGGTTTTATTTTGAAAATGATATGAACATTTGATGACGTTAACAATGCTTTTATTTACAGCCTGGGGGCAAAACGATTTTTTTTTCCTGTGGTAAACACGACCGTTTTTTTTTTCTTTAAAGTTCAAATCATACACAAAAAGATACGGATATGGAAATACACGTTTACATGTGAACAATGGCTTAATACTCAACTCATATAAAGTATACACATTATAATAATGGGAAAATATTTCACTCCAGTATAATTAAACTAATATAATATGGTGTAATCATTCCATTTGGCTGAACATAGGCAAAGGGAACACAATGCAAAATAATAAAAAACTCTTTTGGGAAGAGGCAAGTAATATCGTGACGTCAAGATGAACACATTTTTCTAAAATAGAAAGATTGATGCCAAGGTTTTATTGTCTGCGTGCCAAAAGGCCGATTTGTAAAGAGACTAATAGACTTAGTATTAAAAACAGAGGTCTTCTACGCTCATGTGTGTTCACCAAGCAATGAATAATAAATATGTGTTTTTAAAAGCTCTCCGTCAGTTGGCTCAGACTGCCAGTCGCCAAACCTCCAGTTTTGGTGATCATCGTCTCAGGGCCGAGGGTTGCTTCAGGTACCTAAGCATAATTTAATTTCAAAGTGCAAGCCGTTTTTTAAGTGTAAAAGCTGCCTTATAGTGAGATTGGTTAATAAAGGCCTAGTGTCATTAATTAATCTACTGTTCAATTTGCAGTGTTTCCCCTAGAATTTTTTTTAGGCCCGGTGATAAGAGCTGATGAAGAGTATGCGCGCCGCGTGTGTACCAAATTTCTAGAAGAAATTGACCAAAACGAACCCCATTTGGGATGAGCTTCTTTTGACAGCCCGTTAAGAATGAGGGCATAGGGTTATACTTCACATTCAGTACGTTTGTACATTTGGTGTTTCCCACAGGATTTTTAGATCCTCCTGGATGAGAATGGACCTTCTAGGGGGGTCTGGGGGCATGCCCCTGCAGAAGAAAACTTTATCCTTTTAAAGTTAAATGCATCAATCTGGTGCACTTTGAGAGGCGAAATCTGATTAATGTTGTGCTCTGTAAACAGCTGTCATATGTCCTGCCTATAACCATTTCCTGTAATAATTTGGAGACAAAGCCATGTAAACTATTGAAGAAAAACACGTGGATTTCAATAAAAAACAATAAACCCTGAGATCTAATATAGACAGGTCCTAATAGGACTAATTTCTGGAATAATCTGAATCACCTAACCTTGAAGCTAGCCTACTGAAACACACACACACACACACACACACACACACACACACACACACACACACACACACACACACACACACACACACACACACACACACACACACACATATATATATTCAACAAGCAAATAGCCTTGTTGAAAATAAATTAATTAACATAGGCTACACATCATGATTAGCCTATCAACATGTGTGCTACATAAGGCAAATTCCCTATTCCGACCATTATATTTCATCTAGCCTTTTTCTCAATTTAAAACATAAAAATAAAGTAGCATTGAAAATACAAAAAAATAAAGCTTGTAGGCCTACAATAGCCTTCTGTTTTCAAGATAAGATTTAAATAATAAATTAATATGTCCCTTGAAAATAAATTAATGCTTTCCTGAGAATGTCAAAAGCAATAGGCCTAGAGGTGTGGCACTTCTGTAAACTTACTGAAACGTGTGCATGCCTTTTTTTTCTGCGCTGTCTCTGCTGTTGATACAGATTGGTTGTGTTGCCACGGCGACGTAGCGATTTTAACTTTCTAAGTTTTGCTCAGCACTTTTTCCTGTTCAACGTCCCTGTAGTCTCGCGAAGCCAGACCAAACTACAGCAAGTAGTATGGTCTGGAAGCACACCGTTTAGTGCCGTCTATTCGGGGGGGAAACTGGGCTGGCCTGTTTTTATTTCTTCAGACCAATCACAATCATCTAGGGCGGGGCTAACCCCGGGAAACAGCAGCGGTGTCGATGCAAAATAGTGCCGTGGGGGAACTTATTCTGATGGAACATCTTCACGTCCAGAGGCTGTCAGAGAAATGGCTAAATCTAACCTGCAAACGCCACAAAAAAACTATTAAAGACAAAAGGATTACACATAGTGTGTTGCTTTCTAACCAGCATGTCAAGACACCATACACTTTAGCCCCCAAGGAGCTCACGGGATAACTTAACCGGAATTAACTAGCCACGTAGTCACGCAGTGTTATCTCTGGTAACATTATCATCGGCGGCCCGTTGTCCTGTAAATCACCAAAGAAAGGGAACGGCGGATCTTAATCTAGCTGTTTATAAGGTCCGGTGCTCAATCCAAACCACCACGCTTCATTTTCCAGAGTTTATGAGGGTATTTCTGCCCGGGGGAAGTTGTACAATGAAGTTGGACAGCTAGGCTAGGCTAAGCTAGACCGCCGCCGCCGCCGATATTATTATCCCAAAGTATCGCCACACTTTATTTCTGTCTACAGTAATGTGACTTCTCACACTGTGTGTGTGTGTGTGTGTGTGTGTGTGTGTGTGTGTGTGTGTGTGTGTGTGTGTGTGTGTGTGTGTGTGTGTGTGTGTGTGTGTGTGTGTGTGTGTGTGTGTGTGTGTGTGTGTGTGTGTGTGTGTGTGTGTGTGTGTGTGTGTGTGTGTGTGTGTGTGTGTGTGTGTGTGTGTGTGTGTGTGTGTGTGTGTGTGTGTGTGTGGGCTGCACAGAAGCACACAAGTTGACTGTGAGCGAATTGTTTCCTAGTTTGAGGGGGAGCTCAATACGGGAACACCAGTAACAGGAAATGGAGGCGAAGCGTTGTTAGCCGACGCCAGCGCCAATAGACGCTGGCGGAAACGGTTCAGCCAGACTAACGTCCCTGTTACTGAGTCCTTAATATCTCCATAGAGCAGGTGCTGGTTTTATTTTCGCAACTAGTTCAACGTTTGCTTGCTAGTCATGCTTCTGCTTATTGGCTTCCGTGTTTAACAAGTGTGCACCGAATGCACACGCGCATCGCGCCGCGCGCAGACACACGCAGACACACGCACACGCAGACACACACACAGACACACAGATCAGCTGATGGGATGATCAAACGAGAGGGTTATAAAGACAGGCGCACACGAGGGGTAGACTGACAGTGCCGCGCATACGCCCAAAAATGAGTATTACGGAATCAATGAAAGATTGATTTAAAAAAAATAAATAAAAAGAAAAAATCTTTTTATTTTTATTGATTTAAAAAAAAAAAAAAAAAAAAAAAAAATCTTTTTATTTTTTTTAAGTCAGGCTGTTGTTGGCCTGGCGGGGGTCTCGTTGGAAACACTGATTTGCTGTACTGATAAGTTGGTGACAAAGGAAAGGCTCTAGTGCTGCTGCTGCTGCAACTACTAATGTAATGCAATGGGTTGCAATAAGATAATCCTGTCTATCGTACTGTCTATCGTTATGATTTGTATTGTCATTTTATGTATTGTCTTGTCTTCTTGTCTGCAGCTGCTGTTGCCAGCACTTTTTTTTACTGATGTTTCAAATGCGCTCCCTTCAGGTTTTACCTTCAAATAAATTGATAAACTGGTCTGGATGAACTGGTCTGACCACTAACGTATCTCACCCTCATTTGTCATGTTCCCGAAACGTAGTAATTACTATGGTGATTAGAATCAATTAATATGGAGCCTGGCTAACTAGCTCATGCAGTCAGCTTGAGTTCGCTGCGACACTCCCATGGAATACTCTTATCATTGCAACATTATATCCATTTAGTTATGGTGGTGTACTTGCTGTGTTCATGCCTGCTGCCACACAATGTCAATGATGTCCATATTAGGGTCACATTCAAGTCTATTTCACATTACATGGCAGTGACATATGGACTGACATGAAAAGAAGACCCAAGATGTAATAAATTAGATTTTTTTTTTTCCCCCTCTCTACTAGTCCCTCAAGGCTAGTTTTGGCATGAAAAACTTTTCTCTAATGCCGCCACTTTGTAATTGATGCTAATGAAAAAGCTGATGTGTTTTATACAGGCTAATGAAAGTCACTGCAGTTTGATTGCATATTGCTTAGTGTAAGACATGTCAAATTGGATTTCAATATCTTTAGAAACCCAAGTCTTTTTTATTTTATTCTATACAACTAGTAGGAAACTATACTGCTATAGCCCTTGTCTGTGTGTTTTCCCTCTGCCCTTTTTAGGGGTTTTCTTAGCTGTACTTGGCCATCACACTGCCTGCCCACTCGGTAGGGTCCATTGATTGCTTCAGTACAGTAATCAGCCCTTATTCAGAGGCCAGCCTTTAGCTGTTGGCCAATTCACAATAGCTAATAAAAATCATTTCTGAGAGTTCTGAAAGCCTCCTGCCCACCTGTAATCAGCCAAGTGTTGCTCTGCTTTGTCTGTGATTCAACACAGCTCTATTCAGAAGGAGAATGAATCGTACTAAAATTGCCCTTATATTATAATGTGTGTTTTGCATTTTACTCTTTTCAGACAATTTGGTGATGCTTTGTATATACGGGCTAACAACACTTTAAAACCTTGCTTTCTGATTTAGCTACTTTATATTTGGAAAAATCAGAATTTTTCTCAGAAGGACCCTTCGTCAGGAATGTATGGGCATGGTTTGCTCAGAATTGATTTAAATGGCTGACAACAAAAACATGATTGGTGAACGGAAGTAATGACGTCATCTATTTCCAACGGTGCCCCCTCACAGACACACACAGACACACACACACACACACTTGAAACCAGTGAGAATCCCAGATAAAAACACTAATTCCCACATGCAAAGACACCAAATGCATTCCGACTTTGAAGGAAAAAATTTTTTCACGAAATTGAACACTGAGACCTGTTAATAACAAAGGCTTTTATGGCCTCTAAATTGGATTGTCTTAACTTCCTGGTTCAGACACTGGGCTTGAAAACATGTGGTCACTTGAACAGCATTAGTGTAATGAAGTTTGACAACAGAAGTGGGAAGTTTCCATTTGCCTGACAATTACAGGAGAAATCTGTGCATTCTGCTCATTTTTCTCTATATAAATTCCAGTGAGCTTATTTTATAGTGACAAAAAGAGGATATTTGTATGCTGCAGAAGTGGAAGTAAAATAAACTTCACTTTTGAACCCTTCACTGTGCTGTAGTTAAGGCAATAACATTCTCATTCTCTCAACTTCTCAATTGTGAGATTAGTATTTTGTGAATTGAATATTTTTGGGATTTGGACTCTTGGTCAGACAAAACAAGAATTTCTAAATTCTTACCCTGGGGTAAATTTTGGTGTGTCCCTATTTGCTGAATTTTTATTGGCAACAAAATAATGTCAAAGGAATCGAAAAGCTGAATTGATTACGAGCATAGTCATATAATTCAGACTTACCAGCTACTCACCTTTTAGCTTCAGCAGGTAAACATCAGCATCCATCATAAGCCAGAAAGCCACAATCTACCCAACACAGCAGCAAGGCATCATTACTTTATTAGCTGGCCGTGCACCGGATGTTTGTTGGTACCCGACTGTTTCTGTTTTCTCCCTCTGTTGCTTTAGCAGTGTCTGCCTGTGGCAGGTAATATAATGGATTGTTTGGCCTTGACTTGCAGATGAATGTAGTGATAAAAACTTTTCTATGCTTCTATTTGCAGAGTGGTGTTTGAAAGAAAAACTGAAAAGTTTCTCTAGCATTTTTAAAAGTTAAACTTGCATTTGTGCCTTGTCCAGGTATCTGTTTGCATTAGCAGGTACATTCCGATGACTTTTAGCTGATTAAAGGCACCCTGTAGAGTTTTTGACCATGAGGTGCACTATGGGCAAAATAATCAACCAATTGGTATCCGCAGGACAACATCAAACGCCTCAAACACACTGGACGCAGATCGCCTCGAAGGGCAGGCTGTTTCACTTTGACGCTCCTCTCTACAGAGCTGTCCGGGCACACCAGACGAGCCGCGCCGGGCAGAGAAGTGCAGAGAAGCCCAAAAACAACCAACTAATGTCACTAAGCTTTAAAATCCAGATCTTACCATTTTAATTCAGGCGACCATTCAGGTTGCATTTTGAAATGTTAAGGTGTATTCCAATCCAAGATGCATGGTAAATCTGTCCTCTGTGGAGAAGCAGTTTTCTTTGTAAAATTTAAAGTTGTAAAAAGTTGGCAATAACAGCTGTGTTTTGTTGCCTTTTGTGTCCAAGTGGAGGTTACCATTTCATTTAGGAGGGGGATCCACCTGCACTTCCCTAGGTGGGACCCAGACACCCTGTATACGAAGCAGACACATTAGAGCAGGGACACTGGGACTCTGGAGTCAACATTTACACAATGTTTTTAGAAAAGGAAATAATCACAGACGACGATTCACTGTCGGTGTCGAGAGAACTTGTTAGGAAATAGACATCCTGTTGACTAAGGCTGTCCCAAACTAAGAATTTACCTAGTCAAATCTTATTCGTCATGTCTTGCCTATAGTCGACTGACAGTAGAATCATGTGTTTTTTTTTCCTGCTTATTGTTCCATGAGGGCTCTTTACACAGGATCGCTTTGCCCTGGCTGTGGCATTATATTCCTATGGAAGGGGCAGCCCGGTTGTGCATTCCACTGGTTTTGCTCCTCAGTCTCGCAACTCCAGCTGTCGGCAGTGCCGTGCTGTGCTCCGCTCTGAAAATTTAGCAGGTGGAAAGTGTTGATGCACGGCGGGGCTACTTCCGCATAGTTACATAATTACGCACGCCACGATCACACAAGATAATACAATATGCATATTTTGTGCTTGTGGTATAAACAATGTAGGTTATAACCATTACTACCCTTGGTGTGGCACACCGCCTGGATCCCCCCTAACACACCTCTAAACTTTTGATGCCGTATACCTGAGCTCGACTGTGACGTGCTCCACTCTGAAAACTCAGCCAGTTGAAGGTGTTGATGGGACAGGAGGCTCTGCACGGGCTGACAGCAGGAGACCAAGGAGTTTCCGTGGCACAGAATTACGTACGCCGCGATCACACAGGATAACACCGGGGTGCTGGATGTTGATGAGATTAGTAATTAAGTTGGAAGCACTGTGACTACGGATGGGGCTGATCCGATCCAATATCGGTATCAGGTCCGATATGGCTGCAATCTACATATTAGATAGCGGATTGACAACTCAGATTAAAAAAAAAAGATTATTAAATTATTTTTTATAATTATTATTATTTTACTATGAACATTTTTTAATTTTAAGACCATAGCTGTGATATAGCACAACACTGTTAAGATACACCTACATGCAATTGTGCATATTTGTTGCTCTTTTGAATTAGAATTGCTGTGTTGCTTAAACCTTCCTAACCTTACATATACCATAACAAGCAAAGAAACGTATAATAATACCGTTAACACAAGAACAGTGATAATAAAGAGATGTTTTGCTCCCTCAGAGGAAAGCCCTCGGTGCTGTATAGTTCCTGTTCTTCTTTTGAATTCTATCAACTGTACTGACCAGGTTTCATCTTCTACCAAATCTAATCCACCTCTCTCCTACATCTAATGCCTTGATCTCCAGCCCCAGGCAGTCGGCCACCCACGGGTACACTGTGTTCACACTGCCAACACCACAGTAAGCTTGTCAGCATTTGACCCAATGTACATGTTCACCTGATACAAGTTTTTTAAGTCTTCATTCAAACCAGGCTTTTGTGTTTGAGTGTTCATAATCTAACAGTTTTTTTTCTATCAACAGAATAGAAGAGTGCAAAATAAGTTTAAAAGGTTGATTTGATTCAGACGTTCTCTACAACCGGAATTTGAATGAGGAACACAGAACTGAATGGACTGTCTGTAGTAAGTGCTCTTTTTAAAGCCCCTGTATATTATTTGTGTCCTGGGGTTACGTCAAAAAGGCCAGGGTGTTTTTGCCAAAGCTCAGAGAACATTTACTGTTTCACAATTCCACCTAGAGGCACCAACAATGTAATTTCTCCTTTGATTAGCCATGTTTAAAAGTTGCTCTTTGAAACAAAAATATCTCCCCCGGTACACACTTAAGGCGGGACTGTACCAACTGCTACCGAATGGAATTTTGTGAAAACCACAGCAAAAGTATAATTTACCAGTTTGCCAAACGAACGGGGCTGAATAAGTCACCTTGTCCATTGCTCTGATTGGTCGCAGTGGTATTTGAAATCCATGCGTTGGTACCGCCCCTTGAGTTGGGAAGGTCTATTGCTCATTGCCAGACCCTACATGTGGGTTCTAGATGTGGGTCTGGATTTTCTGGCTTAATAGTAAGTGCTTGCTAGCTATGATTTACCTTGGGAACCGTAAGCTTTTTGTTACAGAAATATCTGCTAAATATACTTTTGATGTTTTCAAAATGTCAAATTGACAACACATGATTTTCATTTACAACAATACCTTTAAACAATACCTCTGCTTCTCATATTGTAAAGCCGATCACAGTGGCTGT
Source organism: Hyperoplus lanceolatus (assembly GCA_026929865.2). Lineage (NCBI taxonomy): Eukaryota > Metazoa > Chordata > Actinopteri > Uranoscopiformes > Ammodytidae > Hyperoplus > Hyperoplus lanceolatus. Next base: position 12,348,876 of record CM049417.1, on the reverse strand, counting down.
ATTATCAGTGACTTCCCCCTCTTTTAAACAGTTACCTTCTTCACCTCATCTTAAGTTTTGTCTCAGCGCGGGTTGATGAAGCCGGACAGTAGATCTACCCCTTGGCTGATATCCATCTCCTGTCAGAGTTGGGGATTCATACTCATTTTCAATTACAGCCCATAAATGTCAGGCTGCATCTCCAGTCCCTGCATCGGTTAGCGGAAGGGCCTCATGGGGGCATGGGCTCGGACGTGAGAGGAATCGGCCTCATGCTATTACCATACACAAGCCTGTGTGTGTGTGTGTGTGTGTGTGTGTGTGTGTGTGTGTGTGAGTGTGTGCGTGTGTGTCTGAGTGAGAAGTGTGTGAGAAGAGGAGCCGGCAGCAGACGGTCCTCCAAGGCCGAGCGTGATGGCGCAATTAAGATGATAGTCAATTAAGGCCGCGCAGCTAATTGACTCGTGATTAAAGTCAGGGCCGATTAATAAAGTGAAGGCAGCTCTCTTCTTCTTCTTGGCGGAGGAGCTGTGATACAGAGCCTGTTTGTGGTGGGGCATATAGAAACAAACAGAGCAACAGTTGGGCCCTTGTGTAACGCTGTACGTCTGGTAGCTTAGCACTTGGCATTGTTCAAGTGCAGTATTTGTTTTTCAAACTTATCTGCCTTCAGCACTCAGTCTTTGCAATTAAAAATGATGTGAGTATGTGGCACGTCACCCTAATTTTAAAATTGAAAGCAGAATTATATCATTCTTCAGTTTAAGAATAACTGGGGCTTTTACTGACTAGAAATACTAACAGGGATACATCAGGGATACACTTTTATTCATCCTATTTATAAATCCAGTAGATTTTCTTAAAGGTGAAATAAGCGGTTTATTTATGTTAATATAAGTGTTAAATCGAATATTCATACAGTGATCACATAATGTGCGCGTTTCATAAAGCCGATCTCTGTCTGCTACTCTGCATGAATCGGCAAATAAACTTTTCGGGGGATCCCGAAATTAATATCGAATCACAAGAGAGAACGCTACAAACCGAAACCCGTCTCGCTCATGGTCTCACTGCCGGTGCACGCCAGGGCGACAGATGGGTGACTGTTTATGCGCCTACAATGGCGGAGCAGGTAAAAATCCTTTCCAATGTCTGTTTTGATGGTTTTTATCATGTTTTATCACACTTATGGATCTGAGATGATGCTAGATAACTCGCTGCTTGAAGACCACAGTGCATTAATGTGGTGACGTAGGGACGAGCGAGGGGACTGCTAACTGCAGTAACTGACAGGAAGTTAGCCAAAAGAACCATTCCGCTTACAGCACCTTTTAATTCTGGATTATCCCCGACACTATTAGTTTACTTTTCATTTGAGAATCCTTGATATAGTAGGGTATTTAACATTGCGGCTGTGACTCAGTCCTCAGGCCAGCTCCTTGTGTGTGTGTGTGTGTGTGTGTGTGTGTGTGTGTGTGTGTGTGTGTGTGTGTGTGTGTGTGTGTGTGTGTGTGTGTGTGTGTGTGTGTGTGTGTGTGTGTGTGCGCACAGTGCGCGTGTCTGTGTGAATGAGAAGCCAATTGCAAAGTGCTTTGTCCGTTAAGGTTGAAAAGCGTTATATAAGTGCTCTCCATTTACCACACTTACCATTATTGCTCCAAGCACCCAAAAATGTCCACCCGCCTCCATTGGGACAGATATATATCTCACTGCTCTATCCATTCACTGCTGCAGTAGAGTGGCTTGAACTAGTGCTTTAAAGCAGCGTGTATATTTCCTTTTATACGCTTTGGCTGCACTCAACAACACAAATGTTTAATGTATAAAGCTGCATTTAACAATCCACAATCGCTACAGTCTTAGAAGATCAGCATGGTTCTTTTTTTCCTATTTGTAATTCCAATTTAACCAAGATAAAGTTTCTTCTTCAATTCTGAAAATGCACTCATGTACCTCTCAAAGTTAGATAAGAGGACTGATATCACATTCATCCCATTTGTATCTTTGGATTAAGAGGAGTCCACCAATTTATAATGGATGTTTTTTTTTAAATGATCTAAATCGATGCAGAAGAACCAGATTTATCATCTTTTATTATAGCAAACATCTGTCATGGTTAACAGATCCTGTTTCACACATTCCAGATTTTTCCTCCTTGTCGAAACCTGATGCCTTCATTTCCCACAGTGCAGCAATCTGGCCAACAGAGATTCAGCAGAGATTTGCTATGCTAGTAGTAGCCAATCTGACCTTCTTCTAGTAGTGGAGCGGATAAAATAAATGTGTCAAAAATTGTGCAAATTATGATACAAGCTATTGGTGTATTCCTCAAGGGCCTATTGATCAAATCTTCTGGATGAAAATCCAAGATTGCGGACATTCTTCAAGATGGCCTCCCCAAGTAGGTTTTTTTTTTTTTCATACAAAATAGGTTTAGTTGGCTGATTTTGAATTATCCTGGCCTCAACTTTTATGTTTAAAGAGATAGATAAACATAGCTTGGCAGGGAGAAACAGCTAGCATGGTCCTGTCAAACACCTGTAAAGTTCAGCGATGTTCACGTTGTGTATATTTGGTTCAATCTGTGCATACAATTATTATTTTAGGATTATTTTTCCTGTGTGCAGTTTCCTGAGGTCCTATTTCCATATTTGGTTCCATTGTATTTAAACGGGGACCAAAACCAAGCCTGTGCTCACCAACTGTATCTGAATACCCTCAATAGCCTACTGCCAAATACACTGCATGGAACCACATGGCTGATGGATAAGTGGCTGTTTTTCAAGAAATAACTCCAGGGAATAACTCTCCCTTAAAACCACTAGTTTTAATTTGTTGTGCTTCTGTCCACAGATTCAACAAAAATGACACCACCTGTTCGTCACTGAGCTTTAGAGGTGTTAAAAGTATGTAAGCATTAAGTAAGTATAAGTATTTTGAACTTTGGACATCAAAGCTTGTTGTTTCCACTTGCTTCCAGTCTTATTGCTAAGCTACGCTAATCACATCCTGGCTCCAACACTGACCTTGACGAATTTAACTGATATCTTTATTCTCATTAACCTCTGAGGAAGAAAGTATATTTTTTGAACTTTCCTTTTAACCCGTGTAGTTTACCAGAATGAAAAAAGACACGGCGAGACTTTGAAGCCATTTACACAAGTGTTTTTATTGTTCCCATGCGTTTTGAGGTCAAATATGAAGCATGTTAAACACAGACAATGAATGGATGTGTTTGGTGTGACTTTGGTAGATCATTGCGGATGCTAGCTGCTACGTGGTGCTAGCACTGTGTTGACCCAGCAGACCCAGACACTTCCTGCCTAGCTGTGGCCTTCTGCAGGCCGTCGGTGACCTCCAGCAGCACCTGCACCGTGTGGGCCAGTCGACTCAGACCCTCCTCCTCTGTGATGAGCTGGGGAGAACACAAGGCATCCTGGGAAGGGAGGAAGTAAGGAGTGAGCAGATGCAGGTAAGTTACGTACTAGATATGTTTTGGGCCTGAATTAGACACTTTTCTGTATATTGAATAAGGCCTCTGTTACTGGCAGCTTTAATAATAAGTACTATGTTACTACACTGAATAGAATTGAGTTATTTTCTGGAGTATTAGTCTAATTTTATCCTTATAGCTGCCTGCCTTTGTCCAGTTTCCAGTCTCAAGCCTTCTATTTGAAGTGACACAGCAACTTTTGCTGAACCCTTTGCCCATATGGGCTTTAAGTGCTGACTGTGTCTTAGGTTGATTTACATCCCCTAAGGCCCTGTCAGCTCCCACTTAAAGCCCATATGGGCAAACATAAGTGGGGCCTATGTGGAACCAACGGACACTTGGGACCCACTATTGCAGGTTAACCTATAAGGGGCCCACATGGACATGTTGGCTGGGAAGTGCCAGTCACAGGATAATGATGTAGGAAAGAGTCATAAAATCCAGCAAACTTAGTAATGTCGGACGGTTACACAACTGTATCTAAAGTTTGCTAGCATTGGATAACGTTAGCAACCATAAGTAAGTGGTCGTACCAGAACAAGTAGGTTGTAGCAGCAAAATCCCTGAAGTGCACTGAATTGAATATTACATCTCCTCTTAGGAGTAATGGGAACAAAATGTTGTATTTTTCTCTCCAAAAATTATTCAGAGAATTGTGTCAACCTTTCTTTCTGACCCTCTAAATCAAAGCAAATAATAGAATTTCTCCCAAATCTCACAACTTTATGAATTAACTGTATTTAAATAGCATTAAGACTATTCAAAGCTATAATAAAGACAATGTTACAATAACAATTTGAAATATATTAGATACATTCTACATCATCTGTAATATGGGCGACTGTGGCTCAGGTGGTTAAGCGGGTTGGCCAATGATCAAAGGGTTGGAGGTTCGATTCCCGCCCGGCCACCTGTGTCATGGTTGTTGTGTCCTTGGGCAAGACACTTCACCCACCTTGCCTTGTGTGAATGTGTATGATTGCTGTGTGTTTGAGGTGGGGGGGGGGGGGGGGGGTGGCGCGGAATGGCAGCCTCCTCCGTCAGTCTACCCCAGGGCAGCTGTGTCTACTATCGTGGTTTACCACCACCAGTATGACTGTGTGTGAACGAATTGAACCTGGAACCCTGTAAAGCGCTTTGAGTCAACAACATCGAAATAAAGCGCTATATAAATCCAATCAATTATAATATAACTAAAATATTATTTTTTAGGAGGGGCTGCTTTGAGCTTTTTACAAGAACCGGTAGCTGATGAAGTAAGACGTAATCTTCTGGCTAGAATCAATCCATTTATAAGAGAGGCTCAATTGCATTCTATAGCAAAAGCATGTCATTTCAATCTCATATATAGTGGATGTATCTGTCACATCCACACGCCATGTCAAATGTTGGGGTGTTTATCGCCTCGGGGGCCTGAAATGAAAAGCCATTAAATCAGACTTACTTCCACTTTCCTTTGGAACAAGCCGCCAGGCACGTCAAAATAAAAACAAGCACACACTCAGTTATGAGGTAAAAATACAAAATATGTGAGGTGTAATGGAAAAGAAAAGATCTCTGATCTGAATTATTAATAAAGCGCTCCTGGCATTCAAACAATGCCATTCAACATGTCACATATTTTGTTGTGTTATATGACAAATACCTTTCAAAGTGTGCTGTTATTGAATTCAAACTTAGTAAGGTAAAAGTCTTTAACAAGGGGAAATTTACCACATAATCTGCTAACTGAACATGTGTATATATAGTAATTTAAACACATATAGGAAACTGGATTTTTGATGCTGATACTGATATTTTGGATGTTTTAAGAAATCCAAGCATACATTGGCCAAATAGTGAGCAATCTTAATACATATCACATAGTTTTGTTTGCAGTGGTGGACTGACAGAGCTACTGGCCACGGCTTATAAAGAGTAGATAGGATTCAGGTGGAGGCTGCATGTGTTTGTCTGCCCCGGGGCCCCCAATTAAATTACTTGCTCACGCCCGCAGCGTGGTCGTAACGCTCCCCATTATGCTCCCATTTTTATGTTTTTCAGACAAAGGTAATGCTTGACCTTGAGAGCCAATTGTGGACTTTCTTTTGGATTCTTGCTGAGATGATTGGTCATGACTAGACTTCACTCTGTTGGGGAACTCTTTTGATTGCTGTTGGAGGCATTTTTTTTTTTTTTGCTCTAGCAATTTTATTATTATGTTTGTCCTGGTAGCTCTAGACTGTTAACAGAATGTGGATGGATTTGAAATCGCCTCTGCATGGCTTTTGTCTGCTACAGTGATTCTCAAGATTTTTCATTATACAGGGAGTCCAATGATTGGCCCCCCCTGGATCGTCATCAGTGACCACTTTAAAACCATCTAAAGGAACAAACTCACTCAACGGTGATTACCTGTGTAAGGTACAATCACCGATTCTGGAGAATGCTTGTTGTCTAAATCACTTTTTGGCAAAATCAGTGAATATCTCCTCACGATCCACTACCTGTCTGTACTGTGTGTGAGCTGTAAAAAGTGTCAATACACAGCCTAGGCTCTGTAAACGGGCATGTTTCTAGCGACAGCGGGCCCCCTTGTGTAAATTGTGTAAACCCATAAAGAATAGAGGATTATATGGCGCAACAAATATTAAAGAAAGAACATAAGTCACATTGACGAGCGATGCGACAGCCATTTCAATGACTGTGACACTGCCTATGTGTAGGTTACATCTGCTTATGTGTCCCACTTTGATAGTCGGGTTACATTTAATCATGCATAAGATACTGCTTCCTACGGGCACTGCACTAGTACTCATTAACAGAGCAAAGGCTATGTATTAACCCCTGTTTTTTTCAGCACACACACACACACATACATACACACTGGTAGTGGATCATGGGTAGATAGTATCAGATTCTGACCAAAAGTGATTTTGATAACAAGCCAGAATCACTCACTCCCCCTTAAACCTGTGAACCCTGAAGTCTGACTGTACACATGAAATCTTAACACACAAACACTCACTGCCCAGTGACGTGTGTTGTGTGTGTGTGAGCAGAAGGCAGAGTTGCAAGCTGACGTGACATGGGAAATCAGAAAAGAGCGAGAGCGGATGCTGATTAATGGAGTCTCTCTCTGTGGGATTATGGTTCAGTATACAAACCTAGTGGCTGATTTCTGACCTTGGCTTGAAACACACTCACCTGCTCCAACAAGAAGGCCAGCTGGACTGTGTGAAGGCAGACCTGCTGTTTAGGAGATGCACACATGGAGCTTTTTGAAGGAGGTTAAAGCACAGGGCACAGTGGACACACGTCAGGATATCTGCATGCCCCGCTCACAGTTTGACAACAGTTCATCAGTTGGAAGGAAGGGGTTGTTCAATTGCCTTAAGGGCCAATTAGAAACAAATGAGTAGTAACCAGGCTAGTGTGCTGTATATTTTGTTGACCCTGTCCTTCACAATGCTGAATGTTGTAATATTTCAAATTAAAGTCTGGTGTTATTCTAGGTTTTCATTTGTCAACAAATCCCACAAAAAACACCCAAAACCAACGAAGTCCATCTCTCAATACTGTACACATAACCTCCCCAACCCCGTCTGTGGTTCCCACTGGGGAATTTCACCAGGGACACATTTGCATAGCAAACCTTAGGCCCTGTCTTTGTAGCCGTTTGTCTCATAAAACTAACCGAAACATACTGAAAAGACATTTGATGTAGCCCAAATCTTGTCTGTGTGGCTCATCTTAATGTTTCTTTAAATAATGGAGATGACTCATCGCTGCCCTCTGTGGCTCCAAATACAACTGTGGTTCTCAGCGAATGTAGTGAGTCACAGTGCGGTACACTGAATTCTTCAGAAAAGGTGGTGAATCAAAATATATAGGCCTAAAAATCACAGATGTCTGCCTACCAAGGACATTATTTTTCTCCCCTATTCAATTACGTACCAGATAAGAGGTCTAAACTCAAAAAGTGTGTTTAACAAAGTCCTATCACTTCACCAAAAGGATTTATTAAAACCCCTTGCCAAAAGTTTAACTTGAAACATACCTTTCTTTATGAAGTAAACATACACATTTGAAAAGGAGTGTTTTGAGTTTTTCCCCTTTGGTTTCCGGGGCTGACATGAATCCATTGCAGCTTAATGCCGAATGAGGCGTAGAAGATGATAAAAAACGTACTTTGACAAGTTAATGTAAAAAGGTGACGTGTATTGTTGTTAGAACACATTCATTGTTGGTTCGACTCTTAGCAATGGGATTGGTTGACAAGACAAAATCTATAAAATATCACCAGACTTATCCTTTAATCAGAATGAACTTGCAATCGAAAGCTCACTAAATAACTAGAAAGTTGACCCTTAACACATTTTTCAGTGGCTGCAGGTATCCTGACCACACTCCAAAGATGTTGACGGATGAAGCGAAAAGTACGACAGCAGGTAAAGCAGACAAACAGCACATGGTAAAAGTTTGCTTTTAATCATTTCTTTACAGTGGTGGGAGAAAAAAAAACTTTATATATAGATTTATAGAAACTCAAAAACGCTTCTTAACAATACAAGGGTATCATATAAATATAGAACGCAGCGGCACTTCTGTCCCGCTAACATATTTAATTACATGTAGCTTGGTGTAAGCCAGTGAATTAATAACTGTATGTCACTTATCCAGTTTCATTTATAAAATATACATTTGAATTGAAACAGTATAAATTTCATCTCAACAGCAGGCTGTAAAAAAAAACGTCAGACATGGGGGAGGGAGGTTTTTACAGTGGACATTATGATCTCTAGACAAAGGCAGAGATGTGGACGTAAAATGGACGGTGGACTGAAACGACCTGTGTGCTCTGCCCCTCGTTAAATAAGAACAAGTTATAAAAGGATATTTATATTTCTAATTTGGGGAGCTCAATATTAAATTAAAAAAGGGCATGAAATAATCAATCATGAATACATTGTGTATATATTACATGAACCAATATTAAGATAATTTAAGGAATTATAAAAACTAAACTGATTAAAAAAAAATGTTTCATTATTCTTATTTCAATATAAATAGTTTTACTGGAGTTTTTAATACATCGTAGAAAAGTTGACTTACTAGTTTTTTTTATTCCAGTGTTGTCACAAACTGCTCACCTTTCCACCAATCACATGCCCCGGGCTCTTAGTTCCTCTTATCTATAGCAACAACAATGCTAATATTTTTTTTTTTTTTTTCCCCCATCAACCAACTGAAGGCTAGGCTGCACATGCTACCAATATAGCATGCTGACTAGTTGGGTTGGTTTATGAACTTGGATTATCAAAGTGAAGAGTTGCAGCTAAGCTGATTAGCTTCCAGATAGGTAGAAAGTTTAGCCCCGTTAACAAGCTAAATACAAGGAGTGGGTGGTTTCTGTTCATTCAAAACGGCAGTCTAGATATTTACGAACCTAAATTATTTTGACGTTGTTGTTGCTGCAGTCTCCAGAGAGTGTATAACTAACTACGCTGGATAAGGGCAGGGAGTTATGTCACTCCAGGTGGTATGACATTATAAGATGACAAACTGTGGCATGAAATTAAAGAAAGAAAAGAACACCATTGTCCAATCAAAAGGGCATTTTGAGATTAAGGTTTCTATGACAAAGTGAACTCCAACAAAGCTATTATCAAAATCAGCATGATGAAACATTTCATAATTAGTTAAGTTTTAAAATATATTTTTTAAATTAGGGTAGTTTCATTCTACACAATTTATTTAAATAATTATTGATTTACTTATTTAATATCCATACTTAAGAGAATCAGCCCTGCTCAATTTATGAGAGTAGAGTTAGACTAACAGTGTGAAATTATTAGATAGTTTAGGGTATTTAACATGTACCATTAAGTAAATGAAACAAAATTGTTTGCACCCATTGTTTTTAGGGTTCTAGTTGAAGGTTTTAGTGTCCTAATAGGGTTTCGATATTGCTGCATTTCCTTGATAAGATAACAAAATAAATGATTTTAGGTGCTTTAGCAACAGAATCAAAAAAATAATCTGCCTATTGATATTAGCTCTCAAAGCCCACATCTGTCAGAAAAAGGGTTCTAATCAGATTCCAATCTGCGTTTAGCAGCAGACATTGACCTTTGAGCAATAAGCCAGACACAGCGTGTGGTGGAAACAGCAGAGGCCGTTTGATGCTCTGTTAAACGCAGAGCCTCTGGGGGATCAATGATTTACCAATCCAATGAAAAGGAAAAACTCAAAACAATCAATGTTATTTTAACTCGGGAATAATTGAATATTGATTACATTTAATTCACCTATGTGTGAGAAAATTCAAGCACATACACACACAGCCTTCACGAGGCTTACAGGCTGAACTTCATTGATTGAAGCCTCTGCTGTTTTACCACAAAAACCTACCAAAATAAATAATAATTTAATAACCTGTTTACATTTATACAAACAAATTGTCAGCTGGTCAAAGGGACCAGTGACAACCACAAACAAAATACTTAACATATACAACTTGTGGAGGGGTTTGTACCATCAGTTTGGACACATGAAGCCCGGAAGGGGGATCGATGCAGCGCCATCGCCCCCTGCCTCTCACAGCTAACATAGCAGACATTAAAAAAATAAAACGCAACAGTCTCTGCCACTGGTCTCAGCCAATGTTCAGTTAAGAGGCACTGTGTCATTTGTCCCATGCAGTCACATTGTTGTGTGAGAAAATGAACATCCAGGTTCCACATTTACCCAACATGCATCTGTCTCACAAGGCTTTAAAAAAAAATTACATTCACAGTTCAGTCTCAGGTTACTTCACCAGCTTCTCTCTCTCAGGTGAGTGAGTGGTCTGCCTACAGACAATTGGACCAGAGTTTGAAGATTTCCCAGGTAGAGCGGCTCTCAACGCAGAAATCATATCTTAGATAAAACTTGGTGAGCCGCACTAAAGAACCACAGTCTAAATAGGCAGTTAAAAAGGAATAATTAGTCCACAGCATTAAAGCCACTACGAGTAACTTTTGAATATCTTTAAAAGAGCCGTATTTTTCCTCTGATAATCATAAATTACCTTTAACAGCAAATGAGACCAGCAGTGCAAAGAAAGCCGTTTTTATTACTGCATTTGGTCTGGTCACACACCCAGTCTGATATTCGGCTTGTGTATGCAGGCTCTATGGTCGCAGATTTCAGTGTAGCTCAGCAACGCGATTTGAGTAGCCTAACCTCTAGGTAAGGGAAGGGGAGCGGGAGCCTTGTTTGAGGCAGTTATTTGTCATCATAATGTCTGATAACGGGGCTGAACCAAAGAAAAAAAGAAAATTCAATGAAGAAAAGCTAAAAGGGAGAGTGATAGACGGGCAGGAGGAGTGCGATGCCAAGCAACGTGTACACAATTGCACGCACTATAAAACAGCTTTACGACAGCTGGCGTCGTAAAAATACTACCGCTTTTGTCCAAAGGGGTCACCAACCGACAAAGTTACTTGTAGCCACTTTAAGCTAAGCTACATAAGAAGTGCAATTCCATACACTTTAAAGCATATGCTATGTATGTACTAATGGTAGGTTGAGTTTGGCCTGTAAAGTGTAATAAATATTCACAACGGATGGTTTGGGTTATCATTTCACTGTTCAAATATATTTTCTCTTGCACCTATGTTGACTAACCCTGGAGGATGGTTTCAAACCGGTCTGAGCTGATGTTGCCATGTTCCTGTATCTTCTATTCACGTGGTGAGTGCAATTTCTTAACTTGTAAAACCAAGTATAAACTATGTTGTGATAAACTGCAGTTTAATTGATCAGTTGAAAGACTGCAGTTTTAGTCTTCATGGTATTTTTCTAATGTAAATGTACATCACTACATACATAGCATGCACTAACAATGAGGCTTTTGATATATTTAAAGATGCACTAATAGATTTTTACTTTGTATTATCAATGTATCAATTAGGTTATTTGTGTAAATATGTAGTACGATTATCTCTGCGGAGCTTTTTAGCGCATGGTTTTGTTTGTAGACATTTCGAGTGAAGATATTTAGGTGTTGGCTGGGAAAGATTAGGCCTTCAGTTTTAATCCATCATGTGCACTTAAAGTTAAGTGCATGATTCTTGTCTGGCAGCTGTAAGTCTATGAGTGTGTGTTTATCAAGAGCAGGTGTGAATGCAAGATAAAAGTGATAATTGGGATTCAACTTAAAGCTGTGGTTACCTTAGCTCCACCAAAGTCTGAACCAATAAGATTGTTTCTGCGTGTGGAGCAGCTCTGCCTGTCAAACAGAAAAACTCCTGTCTCTTCCAACAGGCTGTGCGTTACAGAGTGAAGGCTAAACTTAGGCTAAGGCATTTTTCTCTGTTCATCTGCTCTCAAACAGTATCTGTGTCTGTCAGTGTAGTGCTTACTATCCCTCTAAGTGTCTACTTCACTGTACTTTAGTGTACTATGTTTAAAAAGGTGCTTGGCAGCATGCTTTGTATGGTTCTAACATCCAACCAGTGCAGCTGTAGGGAGTCAACACACACACACACACACACACACACACACACACACACACACACACACACATAGGTGTTGACGTGTGCTCTGCTGCCCATGGAGGGCACACACACACTGCAGATTCTTGTCTGAAATAACAACTGTGGAAGCAGCAGCTGCATGTGTATGCTGACCTCAAACTAAACAACAGTGACTGTTTGTTCAGTTAAGTATGTGAAGCAGTTCCACAGTCAAGTGAACATGTGTCTTATATATATGTATATAAAGTATTGTGTGTGTTGCTCCTTTAGGTTAGCAGGTAGCAGTAGAGGACGTAGAGTAGGGCCATTGCCGCGCAGTAGAAGAGTAGGAAGTCTGTGGATAACAGTGAGGAAGAGGAGGACTTTGACGAGGGCGGTGGTGAGGTGTGGTGGGGGGGCTGTTGCTCCTCTGCCGTCTCCCCCCCCTCCACGGCACACAGCAGGCCCATCACACAGCGCAGCACAGCGGGCAGCTTAGACAAGAGCACATCAGAGCGCAAACACACGTCCGTCTGGACACAGGACACACACACGCACACAGAAGAAGAGGAGGAAAATAAAAGTAATTATACTGTTAAGAATAGGAGACAAGTACAGAGGCCGGAGGTGACATGGAGAAAAAAAAATATATATATATATGTTTTTACTATATTGAGGGCACAATATACTAAATATAGCGCACAACATACTATATTAATTGGTGCGCACGTGCTAATTAAAAAAGTGCGCTACACTGCAGTAAATTTGAAAGATATTGACAGATTCCAACTTCTGGGATTCAATAACTCATAGGCAAAATGTTGACATACAAACAATGCAGCTTTGCTCTGGTCATAAGGCCGACAATGAGCCACAATCTCATTTTAGAGACGTCCTCTAAGCTCCACTAATAACATTGTTCTTTTTTCGAGTATCGGTGATGTGATGGGAGTGAGCCATGGGGTGTGTGTTAATTAAAGCATGTGCGCAAATTAATATCCTGTGCGCACATTTTAGTATCTTAAAATACTATATTGTGTGCTCAATTTATAATCTTGTGCCCTCAATATAGTAAAAAGTGGCCTCACTATAGTTTTTTTTTCTCAATTTCCCCTCATAGGCTCCGTAGACAAGAGAGGAACAAAACATAGTGGAATTACATGAAGCAAAGTTAGGGTTGGACTGATATGTTCATTCAGGAATAAAGGCCTTCAACCACATCAGTCCAACTCTGACAGGTATGACTTAGCAACATCACTTAGCTTAAAGCACATGGAAGTTTCATTTCAAGTGTTTTTTAAACAGCAATATTACATTAAGATGAATCAAAGTATGGAAATGGTGCACAAGTTGCAGGATTCATAACAAGACATTGACTGTACCTCAGGGACTCCCAGCTTGCGACAAGCAACAATGAAGTTTTCCACGTTGAGTCGACACTTTGCTGAGCTCAGCTTTGGCTGAAAATAAAACACAACCACATTTAGATATCTTCATGTTGGGGTGAAATTACTTCTATGCTTTGTATATTGGGATTTGTTGTTTCATATATTCTTAAGAGGCCTTGCTGTTTATAGATCACTTCCTGTTTTAAAGGGATAGTTCATTATTTTTGAAGTTGAGTTGTGTGAGGTACTTATGCATAGTTAGTCTGATACCTTTAGGAGATCACAGTCATTTTGAGGACTTTTGGGGAGACATTGCCGTAGCAGAAGTCAGCAATGTACTGTTACTGTTAGAGGGGGCCAGTACGTAAATAAATGCTTACCTCAAAAATAATTATCCGTTCAATTGCATATTTTAATTTTATTTGCGGACTGATGCACTGCATTGCACCAGCAGACAGCAGGTCATGTTTGCACTTTTTTCAAGTGTAGTTCGGCCGAAAATACGTTACACAACCCAGGGTTCTGAGAATAAATTTGACCGAATTTGGCGCCCCTTCCTAAATTATTTTAAAAAAACAATAATAAATATAGAAGAGTAGCTACCCCCCCCCCTTTTTTTTTTAATTTTTTTATTTGATTTAATTTTATTTCTTTATGTGTTTTTTTTTTGTTTTTTTTTCATATTGATTGTTTATTTCTGTTTCTTGTAGGGTATATTTTGTGCTGTTGGGTGTGAGGGTGGGATGTGGGTGGGGTATGTTCGGGGGGGAAAAAAGGGGGAAAAATTTGAACTAATCGTGCTACAATTTCTTTGTTACGAACATTTAATAAAAAAACCTTTGAAAGAAAGTGTAGTTCGGCCAATATTGAACTATCACTTTAAATTGATGAATTAAACTCGAAAATGATGTATTTTAATCTACATTTCCACAGCACTAATGAATAACAAGTCATTTCATACTCCCCACCTTTCTACTCTCACTATCTCATTTCAACACAAACACACCCAACTAATCTGAAGGGGAAAATGGTCACTTCCTGCACAGATGTTTCATATTAAAAGCATGCCAGGAATAATCCCTCTTTTTCCCTTATTCCTGTCAGGCTTTCCATGTGATACACACACACTAATTAAGTGTTAAGTTTCACTCATGCTAACTTGATATGGATGGGGGAAAAATGAAAAACTATGAATTTAAGAAGAGAAGAGTGAAGAATTAAGAGCATTCATTCATGTGCGAATATTAGTTATTTATCTCCATAACACTTATTCAAGTTTTAATTTGAGAATTTACAGTACATAATATTTACAAAAAATTCAGTCCAGAGACTGGGTCCATTTTGTTAAACAATGGCTACTACATAATAAAGGGACAATTTTTTCTTAAGTCTGTTACTTTACTTAGTAATGTCAGTTACACAGCAATATCCTTCTAAAAATGCTTTAAAATTAGTGACGAGCACCAAACTGCTCATTGTCAGTTGTTGTCAGCAGACTACTCACCACTGCTGGGGAGGGAATGTGGATGATAGAGACGGAGCGTGGTCGGATGTGGTTGACCAGCTGGCAGAGGACGGTGCCGTTGGACAACGCTTCACCTAGATCCTCAGACAGAGAGATCTTCAGCCGAGACTCCAGGGTCTGAGCAGGGACACAGAGAGAGAGAGCATACTGTCACATTTTGATTCTTGGTTAAAAAGCTTATTAAACAGCACAAACTATTCAAATCCAGGATTATCATAATAATGATGTTTTGCAAATGTGTGTAGTCTTCATACAAATTCAATTGTAAGCCTTTTATATCTTCAATAAACTGAGAAAAAGCTAAAACAAAATATTTACTGCATTCTGCGGGCAATTATTTCTGCATAAAGCCCGCAGTTAATGATAATTCACTGTTGCTATGGACCTACAGACATTGTTCTGATCTATCACTTCCTTTCGTATCAATCTGCTGACAGACATCTAGAGTTAGGGCTATTACTCCTTCAAAAATATAGAATACCTTTTCAACATGACTTTTAATTTATCTGGAGAGCAGAGAATGTCAGAGTCATGGTTAATGTCTGAATAGACTCCAGTCAAGACGAAGTGAGTTAGTTTGGCTACAGATTAATATAGTTGCTATGGAGGAAGATCCGACTGTAACAAACTATTTTTTGTACCGTAAGCAACCCTTTATTTCACTTTGTCGGTATTTATTTTTCTAGAGTGACCGTTCGTTATACATTATCCCTTACATATATAAAATCACTAGACATTAGGGTCTGCCCTCATTTTACTATAACATATCAAACTACATCTTATCAAATGAAGGAACCAGCTTACAGTGAAGTATGTCTATGTTGTGGTTTACCTTGCGTAGTTGTGCGATGTCTAGTCTCTCCTCTTTAGGAGAGCGCAGCATGGTGCGAGACTCACTTCTGCCAGACTCACCCAGAGTAAAGCCTGAGCGGACAGAGAGACAGTGAGTAAACAGTGTTGAAGCATTTCGGAAGTAGAGAATGAAGCTGTGCCGTTTTGTTTGTTTGTCAACCTGCAGGTTTGACGTTGCTGCGTGAGGAAGCACGGAACAGGAAGCTGTTTGGCTTCTGGGCCTGGCCGGGTGGAGGGGACGTCTTCGGAGAGGATGGGACATCTGTCATAAACATTCAGGACAATGTTATGTCTGGATTTTGTGTCATTGTTATGTCATTGAATTAATTTGATATACAACAGTAGTGTGATAATACAATATTAGTCCATGTCCATCTTATTCCAACCGTTATGCAGCAACTAAGTGATCTTTAAGTAAAGATGTTTTTGTCAAACTGGAACATAAGCGCTTTCTTGACCTTGTAAACAACAGACAATAATATAGGTAATCCAATACATGAGAAAAAAATTCTGAAATGCATCATTTGTAATGACTGGTCAGAGTAGCCCATACACTAAATAACATACACTACAAAAAATAGAGTTCTAATTGATATGATATCAAGGAATAAGTCAACTGGTCATGTGCATTGTTAGTAATGTTGCCATCATTACACACAGTTCAATTCAAATCAGCTGATTGGAACAATGAGAGTTGTTCCTTAATGAGACAGGTTAGACAGGTAGAGGTGCAGCTTATAAACACCAGGCATGCCAGAGGATTTTCCATTGAATAATTTAGGCTGACGATGACACACGCCTAAATTTGTTAAAGGCAAAGTTTCAAACAGCAACAATGTCTCTGTGTTTTTATATATCAGTGGATATCATGGTGACTGGATCTATATTGCAGGTGTCCATATACAGGTGTATCTAAAATAATTCATGGCAATGTTAATTAAACCACAAAATAAGCCTTTCTTTTTTTATGTGATTATTACCTCCCACAGCACATGGAAATCAAAAATCCAGTATCTCAAAATATTAGAATATTATTTTGATTGGTCTTATGTAATATTCAACTATTTTGAGATGCTGGATCTTTGATTTTCAAGGGCTGTAAACCGTAATCCTGAAAATGAAGACAAAAATGTGAAATGAATAAGATAAGAAAATCCTTTATTAAGGCAGTTGCACAACGGGCGCAACGCCAATAAACGTCACGAAAAAGCGAATAATTTGGAATATGAATTTTGCAAAGCGAAATTACGGTGCTGATGTGGAAGCTTGTATTGACTCTGTATACGTTCAGTAATTTATTAATATAAGTAATTTTATTAATAACCCGCAAATTAATCGCAACAAAAATGTTTTCCATGATATTCTAATTTTGGTAGATGCACCTTTGTTATTTTAATTCAAAACAGCCAGCCAGAAATGTGTATTTTCTGTGGCCTTCAAAATGCCCTCCCAAAACAATAAAATAATTAAAATAATAATTAAGCTTATAAAAAAACTTGTTTTAAAACAAACAATTGTGTCTGTGGTTGCGTTACCTATTCTGCTGCTGGAGCGTTGTAGAAGGATGGAAGGAGACACTGAGCACATCTGATCAGCGCTCTACATAAAATCAAAAATAAAGACAGAAAAGGACAAAATGGAGATTCAACAATAGAAACACACTGTCGAGCTGTAGTTCCTGTAGTAATAAGAGCCAATACTCACTGCACATCGCTGCCGAAGCCCTGTGTGGCAGCTGCTGTTCTCTGGAGATGCACCACTAGGGGGAGACAGACACCACAGTTCATTCACTACAAACACCTCCACACCCTCAAACTTCCCTCCATTTGAAATGCAGCATAGAATAAATAAATGTCAGAATGAAGAGAAAGGAATATATCTTGGATATTCACTCAGTGCTGTGTGTGTGCCTTTGATCTGCTTGCATGTTTCTAGAGGCCTTACTTACGCCGAGCTACTTCCTGACTGTGGTGAAGTGGCCGCATGACTTCCTGTTTTGGTGGATGACTTCAGCAAACTGCAACATATAGAGTTGTGACATGGAGAGAGTGTATAATTAGGTTGAAGGAAAAGAGTGGGGAGTTAGCCTATGATGGAGACATATCTTTTCTGCACTACACTCCTGACACCTTCTAAAAGCTCCCATTCACATTGTGTTCCAGGAATGGACAAAAATGCAGAGTCAAAATCATGCTCTTAATATCATGTGATGTGTCTGTGTCCAATCCATTCATATAATCCTATATAGTCCTTTTCTTTTCAGTGGTGAACTCTGGGTTACAAAGCTTTTCAATCTTTTTTTTTTGGGACAGTTGCTTTTCAAAATAAATCAGCTCAGTTAAAAGGTGGATTCAGATATTCTGTAGAATGCTTTTGGCCAAAATAAATGAATATCTAGGGTATGTAAACAAAGGGGGCCCATCATAGATAGCAACATGCCTGTTTACAGAGTGTAGGCTGTTTATGAACACTGGCATTTTTTTTCAGCACTAATGGATGGTGAGGAGATATCCACTGATTTTGACAACAAGCGTTCTCAAGAATCACTGACTGAATTTCTTTGATGAGAATTTGAATGTGTCTTGACCTGGCCTTTTCTCTCTGCTGCTGTTGCAGACGCTCTCTCTCCTGCCAGATGAGCAGAGTGCCCGGTCTCTTGCGCTCCTCCAGGGTGGGGCTGGAGGGAGACAGGGGGGAGGAGGAGGCCGATGATGGGGGCTCCACCTCCACACTGAGGCTGGGTCTGGAGAGAAGAGAGAAATAGAGTATGAGAATGCCATATAAGAATTTAAAATCAAGGCGTTTTTGATATTCAGGTCAACTTTTGTTTGGTAGACTGATCTTTTCAATCTTTCAATTAATATTTTGGCATTTATGCTTCTGCTCCATTTCAGAGATTTTGTTATGACACCCCCATGCAGACAAGAATTCCTGCATCAAGACAACATTCAACAATTTACCTAAACAATAATGTACCATACCTACAGAAATGGCTCTTGTATGATTTAAGCCATGATGCTTGGAGGATGCTATATTATGTTCTGTTACTAAACAAAGGGCAATTGAAGGTACAATAAAAATAAAAAGGTTAACATTCTATTAACAGAAGCTTGTATTGCACAAGTACAGTTTCTCAGTTGCAAAGAACTGAAAGGAGATTTATCATTTAGTCAGTCATCAGTCACTGTGTGTATTGATCCAACTGTACAGAACTGACAATCTGTTCTTAAAGTTAGAGCAGACAACACACACAACAGTATCATTGTTAATTTCAACTGATATAATAAAGTAAACTATGTAATACAATGGATGAAGACTGTTCATGGGACGGATTCAGGTTCAAAGCCATGTAGAAACTACAAATAAGATCAAAGCTTAAGAGCAGAAACTTCTCATAAAAAAGACACCGTATACTCTATTAAAGTGATTGAACAGATTGCACCATTTATTTTGAAGGCCACTCAATATGTGTTTTCATGTAAATGTAAGAGTCTCTTTAGAAACTGTGTGGTGAGTTTCCATATTTATGTCAGTTCTATTTTGAGAAAGTCCCAAAGGAAGTGTTGGAAGCCAAGATTTGGAACATCCGTTTGTTCAAGCTACAACGCGATTGTTTAAGTGTTTGTGGGAGATACAGGATTGTGCAACAGCTGACCCCAACTCGCCCACTGTCCAGAAGTCCAGTTTACATATTTCTGAATCATATACAGTATATAAATCTTATTGAGGAAAATATTTAAAACAATGGAGTGTGCCGTGTAGTGCTGACAACAATGGCCGTGCATCACATAATATTAATATGTAGCCAAAGCACTCCCGGGACAATACATCTCAACAATGCTATTGTGTTGGTTGTGGAACCAGAGAGCAGCATTCTAAAAGCTGCCTGCTTCAGCACACATACTGTAGGAGCAGGGCATGTGTAGCTGCTGCTGACGACGACATGGAAAGGAAAATATTGAGATAAAAAGACGTGTTAGAAAGTTTTGGGTCCAATCCACAATGTGACTGAGCTTTAAGGCCAGTAGAAAGTAATGTAGTTGTATGTTTTATCAAAACAATGTTTCAAGCTGATAATCAGATGGCCACATTGTTCCACCTCATTCCTTTAGACTGATTTCATGCTCAGGTTGTACGCCAAGTTCTGTTTCAAGAGTTGGCTTTGCTTTGTTTTGTTTTGTTTTGTTCTTACTAATCAGTAAATGGGTGACACATCCTTCCGGAATTTTCAATGTGTCAATGTTGTTGCTAGGAGGAGGAGTTGATAGTTTTACGTCAAGTTCTTTTTCTTCTAGGATTTGACTTAAAACATCCTGTAAGACAGCTATATCCAGCTCATCCATGGCTTGCCCTGGGGTTTTTTTGCGGTGATGTTTCCGTTTGACTTGTCCCCCAATCTTAAGCCCGCCTACAGATTTCAAGTGTCTTTGAGTACTTTGAAAGCGCTATATAAATAAATAAAAATGTATTATGAGTGTCTGATAAGTTTATATTAGTCTATATTAAAAAGGTGGACAAAATAATGTAAATACAAAGATGACGTCTTCATTTTATCCAACAATCCAAAACCTAAAGATGTTCTATTTTCAATGGTAAAAAATAGATAAAAGCAGCAACTCCTCAACATTTGCAAAGCAGGAACCAAATAATGTATTTGATTTAGCAATTACTATCAGAACTGTTGGTATAAATGTACATGAGCAAGCGTTCGACTAAATGTTTCACCTTAGATTGACTGTTATCTGGTTTCACACTCCCTCTGACATTTGAAAAAGATACAAGAACATTTTAGACAACGCTGTCATGTTGCCACAGTGTCAGAAAATGAAAGAACTGGGCGAGTCAGCGAGTTGAGGCTGTTAACTTTCAGAGATAACAGACCCTAAAAAGCACTAAGCATAGCAGAGTTGGAGGGGCTAGGGAGTCACTGACTAACACTAAGTAATGGGAACTGCAGTCTATTGACTTTTCCCAGCTCTTTATATACCCTTAAAGTGACCTTGTAAAATGAGGAAGGAAAAGAGAGAGAGAGAAAAAGTGATAAAGCCCTGTCCGTCTTTGTCACTTGGAGTGAGTGGGTACACAGTTTCCCACCAGAGAAACCGACACACAGCGCAGTTAAGATGAAGAGTATGTAAATGTAATATGTAATATTCAAATATACTGGAATACCTTATCACAAGAAGAGTAAATATATGAGACTTTGGTAGAGGATATTACCAGCGACAAACACCAATGCTGATGTGGTACTATAGTTCCAACCTAAATCATAGTGACAACAATATTCCAGTTTTGTTCTCTAAACAATAATTCATGTTGTTGTATTATGCACCATTATTCCAGTTGCAATCTAACCTTGTTAAAATGTTGCAGGGCCATACAATAACTATCTTTTACAGTGTGCCTTACAAGACTTACCTGCATGTTATTGTGTCCTGGATTTGGGGCGGTAATGAAGAGCTCTCTTTCTGCACCTGGAGAACAATGACACAATCAATTATTTCCCTGTTCTTAGATGAGTTAAAGGGCAAAACACAGCTGGTGTGTGTGTGTGTGTGTGTGTGTGTGTGTGTGTGTGTGTGTGTGTTACCAGAGGGGGAGGTGCAGTGAGGGGAGGTGTGGGTGGATCCGTCCTGGTCCCCTCTTCCGTCACACTGCTGTCAATGAAGTCCATGTGCTCTGCCACTCCATTCACTGCAAAGAGCCGGGGAGAGATGTTTTCTAAATGTGCAAACAAAGCTTTTGTTTCACAAATTACAATTAAAAAAATAATAACTATATGAATAGGTAGCAGGTGTTTCCTTCCTCACCTTTGTTAGCGTCCAGAGGAGATCCATCCTCCTCTTCCTCCTCCTCCTCCTCCTCCAGGTTCCTCTGGTCTCTGCTGACCTCAGCCATACGAAGGGAACGCTCAGAGAAGTCGTCTGCTGACTGGACCCACAGATGGACAAAATGAGCCATTGATTTGTACACCACTGCTAACACAATATATTACATTTTTTATTTTATAAATTTTTAGGTTCAAAATTGTAAATTAGTAGAAATAGTTTCCATGGTGTAATTTCCAAAAAAACTATTTATATTTCTCACAGTTCCGTTGCTGTATCTCCCCCCTTTTCAGCCTCTGCCTAGAACGCTCCATTTTAGAGCCTGTCTCTTAAAGAGCACCTATTGTGATTTTTCAACTTTTATGACCTTTAAACATTGTTATAATGATTTATAGTCATGTTTAACCATACTTAAGTGTCAAATAGTGACTTACATGCATTTAGACGTATTCCCTGCTGACCGTCTGGGGTGGCTGTGCAGAGCGCTAAACACTAGGAACGCCGGTCGCGATTCACTTGTTGAAATTTCCTGGATTGATCTACATAGATAAATTACGTAGTTCAATCCGGATTTTCCATGTATGCTAATGCTGCAACGTGCTCAGGCACGCTCCGGCCATGCCCCCACCTGACTGCTCAAATCTTCCTGCGCGCCGCTGAAAGTGTTCCGGAAGGTAACCAATCACAAAGGAGTGGGGTTGGCAGGAGGGGGGCAAGGGGGCGGAGAAGGACGAAGCCCAGTGTTGACAGAGAATGCTGAAAGCCCCAGATGAGAGGAAGCATTTCCCGAAAATCTACATAGTTTTTTGTGCTGTGATTCGTGTCTGGTTGCTCTATAGGAGTCATTAATGAGGGATTAAGACCAGAAAAGTAGTATAATAGGAGATATTTAAAGCCGCACCTTCGAAAAAGCCAAGTCTGCTCGGATTGGCCATGGATCTAACTGCTGGTGTGAATCTAACTACCAGTTTGATTCATGTGTATCAGGGGGTGTTCTTATCACAGGTGGAGGTTAGGTTGGTAATGAGAGGGCGTGGCTTTCCCCCTTTTGATGTCATAAGCGTTAAAGCCTTAATAGGATTTTTGAACATGGAGGTAGAGAAAAATAGTTAGTTTTTTTCCCCCATGCTTTGAGAGTCTCTAGTCACTCCGAAAAACATGAAAGATTCATTTTGCATAATAGGTGACCTTTAAAATATAAAGTGTCTGGTTTATGGATATCACTGGATCATCAAATATTAATACTTCTGTTTGATTAACATATAATGTAGTCACTGGGCACACAGGTAAGTGCAGTGTATGAATGAGTGTTTAGTTATTGTACCTCATTCCCAGACCAACGTTTGCTCCCGCTGTCCACACTGTTGAAGCCAGAGTCCAGCCCTCCAAACTGACCTGTGAACAGCTCATGGTCTGACAGACTGCAGGGAAGCATGTAGAGCACACATTAGGATAGGTTCAACACACACACACACACACACACAGTAAACACACAACAGTGGTTAATTCGTCTAAAGGCCAGTGACTAATTTTTTTTTTTTTTTCAGATATTTTCTCTTATCTCTGTCCTTGGTACTGTCTATTTCATGGAAATGGCTCACTTGGCAGCAAAAGGGGGTCTACTCAGGTCTTTAAATAATGTATAAGACTTACTTCCTCTTAGATCAACATTCCCTTTCACCGTCATCATTAACATCCATTTGTCTGCTCTACTTTTACTGTACTTCCTGCTATTTATCCCCTTACCTTATTTCAATGTTACTGTAGGTTATAACTATTGACAGCCAGGCTTGCAGTTGCTTTCAGTCTTTATGCTAAGCTAGGCTAACAACAGCCTGACTCCAGCTCTGTATATTTATATCAATGGTGGTGTCATTTCACTCTCACAAAGAAAGCAAAAAGGCTTATTTTTTTTCTATAGCAGTAAAAGTATTGTTTAATCTTTCATTTTAGCAAAGTTTACCTCAAATGACTGGAGCCATACCTGGTGTTCATTGTCAGAGATAAACCTAAGTTCTGACAAAGTGGAACTTTGCTCATTACTTCATCCTCTCTACTACTCTCTGAACATTTCCTCCTTAATTTTTTGCCTTTTCTTTGCCTTCTCCCTTTCGTTATCGTTCCCTCCCTCCAGTCTTCCTCACCAGCTGTTGAATCCAGTGGGCCTCAGGTGTCTCTCCAGCTCCTCCTGGCTCCTCTTGCAGGCCTCCATGTTGAGGTACTTGAAGATGTGGTATTTGCCCTTGGAGCAGATCTGCGCAGGCGGCATTTGCAGCGGGTTGTTGTCGAGGGCGATGCTCTGGAGATGCCGGAGGTGGCGGTAGCACAAGGGCACGTGGGAAATGCGGTTGCAGGACACGTCTAGCCGGACTAGGGGGAGCTCCGATATTTCTGGAGGGCGCAAAGAAAGGGGAATCTGTTAGCTAGAGTGTCATGCTTGCCTCAAATAGTTGGTACTGGGCTAAATCTTAATGTTTTCATAAATACCTAGTTAATATCAGGGATGGTAACGTTTTAATAAATGTAATTGTTGACACTGATTATGGTTTGAGTGTGGAGCCTAAATACTGTAACTAATAACTACCTCTTTATTTTAACAAGCTAGCTTGGCTCAATTTCCTCTTAGTAAACGCTTAGTTGTCTTGTAAACGCTTACTTGTCATAACTTGGCCAGGATTGAATTAAGAACTGGTGAAAACAGCTCTCCTCTGCAAAACCCACGAATATTCGGTTTATTCTTGTTTTTAAGAAGTACATTCATTTACATTTCCTCCTAATGAGCCAGAGAATGGAGCACTTAAGGTGTAAGATGCATTAGGCAGGCAGAAGTCACAAGCAGTTCAATACTTCTACGCATAAACAATCGATAGCCCGCAATAATGATGCAATTACCATCTCACTGATATTCTACAGTATACAGAGACATATAATTTGATTGGTGTGATGAACTTTCACTTTCAGGCTCAACAGAGCAAAATATTAGTGGATAAGTACATGTATCATGTTCTATAAATGCTTTATATACCAATTGATGAAAAATGATAAAGTGTCTCAAGAAACAGAATAGAGAACTGTGGGAAGAGTTTAGGGATAACTGCTGGAGGTTTGTGGTGAAGTGAATGGGGTAAAATGTGTCAATATACCCTCAGGTAAAGTGGAGAGCTGGTTCCTCCTCAGGTTTAAATCCCTCAGGCACTCTAGCTGACCGAGCTCCGCTGGCAAAGACTGCAGCTCATTACAGCTTACATCCTGACAGAGAAAGACAGACAGAGAATACAGTGAGTGAGACAGGTGAAAACTGACCAAAGACACCGCTGACACTTTTCAGTAGTCCATGACCAAAAACAGGGTAACCCCCAAGAATCACCAAGTTAAACTTAAGAATGATATTTAACGGCAACGTCACAGCCATACTGTTAAAGGTAGTGGCAAAGATTCTGACGCATTTTAAGTTACCTTTCAACTCATTGATATACCGTAACAATAAGCGTAAAAAAAAAAATCATAAAGTGCGTATTTGTAACATAACAACCCCTCTCTAAGTATTTCATAGGGATATTAAATACTTTGCTCCAAAATGCAATACTTTTAAAGGCCTTACTTTGAGTATTTTAAATTGAATGATTTTTTAATACCGTTAAAAAGGACATAAAAATATCTGTACTGACCTTTTTATAAAAATCAATTGGCTTGTGTTTAAACAACTGAGGGTTATTGCACATAAAGAAACAATTGATTAGAGACAGCAATATGAGGGCAAGTATGTGTGTGTGTGTGTGTGTGTGTGTGTGTGTGTGTGTGTGTGTGTGTGTGTATCATACCAGCTGACGGAGGTGTGTGAGAGAGAAAATGGCTGCAGGCAGCGAACACAGCTTGTTGTTGCTTACGATGAGCACTCGCAGGAGGGGGAGCTGAAACACCGACGGGGGTAAACTGGACAGAAGATTACGACTGTGGAGACAAGTGCACACACACACACACACACACACACACACAAACAATGATGTCACTCAAGAGGCATTGGATTTCAAAGACCATAACTGATAAACTGCTGTTTAAAATCTCTTTTGAGTGAATGAAATGTTTTGTAAATGTTCCTACCGTTAAGTTTTTGTTTTTTACAGAAAGTTTCATTTCGAAGCATGTGCGGCCAACACTGAGTCTTAGTATTGTGACACAGTGAACTTGCTTTGAGCCTTGATGTTTGCCGCCTGTATTAGCAGCCACCTGGACGGCTTTCGTTGGTCTCCTAGCAACAGTTACATTATAGCGCCGTGGAGGAGAGAGGGGTGTCGTAATGTGGTTCTGTTGTTGTGAAAAAGGTTCAGACAGGATTTGGACGCCCTCTCTCGCTCTCAGCTTAAACAAACACTCAAGTTCAAAAGTAGGTTTCAAACAACAGCTGTGTTTTAGAGGCACCAAGCACCTGCAAACTGAAGACTAGCCTGAGATGGATGCAAAGGTCGGACTGCAAAAGTAAAAGTTTTAAAATAATTATTTCAATTTAGTACAAAATAAGATTTATTCATTTGGGTTTTCACGGTTCAACGTTAGCTACTGTCCTTCTTACCACATTTGTGGGCAAACAGTTTTCCATGAGGAAACAATTGAAGTGACTGATATGTTCCATAACAATATCTGTAACGACACCACCAGAGTGTTGTTGAGACGTCCATCTGTAGTTTGTTAATTTAGTGAGTGAAGCCAGTGAAATACTTTGTGTGATTTCTGCATGAAATGAAACATACATAACTTGTGAACAGGCATGTGAAGCCACAAACAAAGGGCGTGTGGTACAGGTGGGCCTAATGTCACATTTATCTTACAGTGTGGAATGTCAACACACTGGTACACCACCACCAAACACAACAATGTTGCCAATATGAAAACAGTCAGCGGAGGAAAAAAGGTTGGGACCATCTGGTTTGGATAATTTTTTGGATTGAAAGCAAGGTTGTCATGTTCCTAACTGACAGCAATGACGGCCAGGGGTTTGAAAATAAGACCAACGTTGTTGATGATGTGCCTTTCGGAAAAAACATGTTTAAAACGTGGAGTTTTTAAAATCACATTTTGTCAAAATCAGTAAATATTTCCTCATGATCCACTATCTCTCCATACTGTGTGCGTGCTGAAAAAAAGCTGGTGTTAATACACAGCCTAGGCTTTGTTTCAGCTCACACAGTACAGACAGGTAGCATATCATCCGGAGACATTCACTGATTTTGACAAAGTGATTTTGACAACAAGCTTTCTCCAGAATGGCTGAGTCCATCTTTAACTGAACTAGTAACTAGTTGAACCAGTTCATTTCACTCAGTGATTTTAACAATTGCCTGTTGTCTTTCATTCTGAGCCAAGATGGCGTTGAGGTCAGATAGCCGAGTTCACTCAGGACCTACAGGTATCTTTTGTTTGGTTTTTACGTGCGGCACCAACGACTTTTGTTCAAAGGGAGCTGCACTACAATAAGAACTACCTTACAGGCTCAGATGGTAGTAATGTGTTTGTGTGGTGTTGAGTTACCTGAGGTTGAGGTAGGTGAGGGCCTGGAGGTTGCCCAGGTTAGGGGACAGTGAACGCATCCCATTGTGATACAGGCTCAGCGTCTCCAGAGAGATGAACTGACACAGCTCCTCGGGCAGCTCACACAGACGGTTCTTAGCCAAATCTGAAAAAAAAATGGAAAAAAACGACCGAACGTTAATATGGGTTTTTAGAGTTTATCCAGCATTCATACTGTCACAAAACATTGGAAAGGAAGACATTTGGTAGTAGGAATGATTTCTATAGTCGACTTTCTAGCAAGAAGAGTTTTATTATTCAGGTAGGTTGAATCATGCTTCAATTTTATAAACTCATAAAAAGTCATACAATAAATAGTAGGACTGTGCTACAAACTTGATATGTGAATATATATTCGTGATGTTTATTTTAATGCCACTTGATAGCATCTTTTGTTGAATTCTTTCAGTCTGAGCTTTTACTAAAAGCTTTCTGTAAGAATCTTCTAGTCTGCACGCCCAAACATAGTTCATGACCCCATTGCCATTTGGTCTTACACAAACTGTATGATGTATCCTTGTACGAAACCGGCAGCCTAAAATTAACAAACCGCTCGGGCAGGGAACCTTCCCTGCTGTGACAGGAACTTGGCACAGCCAATTTTCATCCACTTCTGACCAAACTGGGTGAACATTTCCAAAAATAGCTGCTATTGGCTGTTTCTAGCTCTCTGTTTTCAGAGTTACGGTATGTAGGCCATTCTCCTCCACCTTGAGGGACACATGAATATACCAGTTCAATCTAATTTCAATTACGTATCATGATGAGCTTTACCAAGCAGAGCATGGCATAGATGAAAAACTGTGCATACATGCACAATTTTTTTTTTAAATTTGACAAGGAACCCCCGATGACTAACTATATGGTAGAAATTGTATGGGCAGCAGTAGCAGAGTGATATCATTGGTCAGATCTGCAAGTTTGATTCAAGATGAACTTTATTGTCATTCAGACAAGGACAAATGCACAGCAGAACCAAATTCTGTTTGCATCTAGCTCACGAATGCAGTTGAGAAAACTTTTAAAACTCAATTTATTTGATACGGGTAAAGACCTACTTTACCGGTGGGAATATGAAGGTGACTGGAACACTGAGATCCTATGTAGTATAAATGCGCAAACATTTTTGAAATCGGTTCATCCTAGCCTGATTTCTGTGTCCTTATTACCTTCCAAGCATTGCCCCATATTTCCAAATCTCCCCATTTCCTCACACCAGCATTACTGGGCGAGCTCAATTTTGACCCTGTCATCAACATGTCCATCTCCACACAAATATCTGTATCAAACTCCACTCCAGGCCTCACTTGGATAAAAGAAATGTGAGTGTACAGCACACAAAAATAAGGCATCAATAGATTGTCTGTAGAGCGATTCCAAAAAGCCCCATTAGCGCTGAGTTTTCACTGGCAGCAGAATGAGACAGGCGTCTGTCAATGGCAGACAGCCCAATGGCTGTTTATTGATCGCTGTTGGAGGCAGCAGGAGGAGGAAGGCGTAAATAGGGACTTTTATTGCGGAAGACCTAAAAACTGAAGAATTGATCAGCATGAGTATTAGAATCAATCATTGTGAAGAGTTCTTTCTTTGTATTTATGATCTTTTGACATGGATCCAAAATAGAATAGTGTCATATAGAAGCTAGCAATACTTCCTTGGCAGTCGTCACGTTTTCTTTATCAACCTGAGCGGAGACATAAAATCAAATGAATTCATTAGTTGGTCGACAGGGAATTAACTATTTTCATAATTTAATGATCTTCATCTTTGCGTTATGTGATAGTAAATGTAATATTTGGGGGATTTTATAATGCTTGTAAAAGGGAAAGTGATGTGAAGAGGTTTTAGGAGATTGTAACAGGCATATTTGTGCATGTCTATGGGGGTGGGAGGGTTGGGTTCTTTTCATTTTTTTCTCTTGATTTTATTTGCTGTTTTTTCTATTTCTCTGTTGTTTTTAATCTCTGTAACGCACTTTGAGCTACTTCCGTATGAAAAGCGCGATATAAATAAAAAATGATTGATTGATTGATACAGATAAACTATTGACTGTTTTAACAAAAAAAGACTAAAATATTGCAGAAAACAACAATGTTTTGATCTCTTAAACATGCCACTGTAAATGCAGAATAAGAAATGGGACACAGCTCAATGAAGGAAAATAAGGTCCAACTGTGTGTTCAATAGAGCAGAAGGGGTAAACACTATATGGAACTACTAAGCCATGTTCTACATTAATGGGAGAGTGAACAAAGAAACCAGAGCAAGTGTTTCATTATCAGGACCATTACACATGCCCTTAATAAACTCAGCCACGTGGTTCAATGTGTGATGGGATAGTGTGTGTTTGTGTGGGACTTTTCTGTATACAGTAAATGAGTGAGTGGCTAAAGAACTGTACAGTAGCTCTTAAGCCTGATATCTCCCCCCGTCTTCACTGTCCCATAGCTGGAGGGGAGCCGTGTGAACAATAGGTGGGGGTGGAAACAGTGTGTGTGTGTGTGTGTGTGTGTGTGTGTGTGTGCGTGCGTGCGTGCGTGCGTGCGTGCGTGCCTGCTCTGGGGGATGGAGAGGTTGCCTGGTCTCTCTGCATCCGCTGCTGCAAAGAGACAACCAGACAGTATACCGTATGTAGGAGCTCCAGTTTAGCATGAAAAAGAAAGTGATAGTTCTTCTGACCTTCTGCAGCAAAAATAAAAGTATTTGCTAATACTATATTGAGCACCTTGTAAATAAATACTCATTCCATCCTTACCTTGTATCCTAACTGTACAAAATAAATAGAGTGTAATGGTCCATATTTGGTCTGAAGTATATAATCATAAAAATGCAAACACACACGGACACAAACACACACACTAACAGCTGAAGAAACCAAGCAGCCTTTCCCTGCTGTCTTTTTTTTCCCAGGAGGCCTTTCTGCCCTAATGTCCTGGTAGCTGTTGAAACAAAGCCAAACTAACTTAACTATGAGAGCATCATGGGAAAAGCATGCGCTGTGGAATGGGCAGTGAAAACGTCCAGTCTCACACTGGTTCAGACAGCAGGACGCTGGCTTTAAACAGACATGCTCTATGGGCCAAAGCCAAGTCTGGCATCCAACTAAGAGGATGAGGGCAAACATGTGTCACCATGTCAATAAGTGAGATCCTTCCACTTAAAGGGGCAGTGTGTAGAATTTATTTGAATTTTTCAGAACAGACTTGGTAGAAATGGAATACGATTTTCACAAGTATGTTTTGATTAATGTACAATATTTTACAATAACTTTAAAAAGCTGAGTCACACTAGCTGAGACTGTTGACTGCTGGTATATAGCGACCTGGATGACTATTTGTGATGAGATTCGTCTTCCACGCTCTGTAATTTGCCTGACTTCCCAGTGTCCAGTATAAACAGCTAGGGGCACTATTGTGGATATTTGTTTTCCCACCACATGTACACGCTCCAAAGCCTGGTTTGATTTGTCATAGGCAAATTAACTGTGGCTGATGTTGGTCAACTAAGGCTGGGAAATACAACATTACATTATCTAATTGTTAAAGGCGGAATCTATGGACAATGGAATTCAAGTTCATTGGCTGATTTGTATTACCAAAATAAGAGCCTATGCATTAGGTTTAGAAGTTTGGTCACTTCCTACAAACAGTAAACATAGCTAGATTTATGAAAAATAGTGTCAGAACAATGGCCACACAAAAATAGGTTCAGGGGTGGACAGGATTGCAAGGCTGGACAGGTTGTTGAACGTAGACTTGCAGAAATAAAAAGCCCTTAAGCAACATATTTATTGCATCTGGTAGCTGCTACCACAACTTATATATCAGATGAAAATGTCTTACATGGAAAGACTAACACAATCACTTCTGACTGGTTTGGGGGGGAAAAAACAATAGCACCACCTCCCAAACAGAAATCAGTTGAGAGAAAATTATGAACATGATATCATACTGAAAGACTTAGGAGGAAAAAATGGCAGTTCAGTCTGATAACTCCAGCAGATGCATAAAGTCTCTGCTCCAATGAGTTCACTACACATTCAAAACACAGCAGACAAAAATATCTCTGGCAATGACAGCTATTTGTTATTGTGGGGCAGATTTTGTGCAGGTCCACTGGACTGACACTAACTGGACAGGGAAGTGAAATATGCATTTATCGTGGTTGTGGTTATTGTATATTGAAAAAAAAAATATCGGTAACAATGGTACAGTACACTTTTTTTTAAATAGCCTAAGAAAAAAGGCAAAAACGATAATAAAAAATTGTACGAAGGGCACAAAAGATAATAAAGAATGTTTTATTAAACTGACTAAGAATGACATATTTTAGAAGTTAAACAGGAAGTCGATAGCTTGCGAGGACTCAAACATCAGGTCAATAAGTGCCATCCCACTAGACAGGATTGATCCATACTAGCCCCTTTAAGGTCTATGCTGACCTTGCGTGACCCATGTGGAGTTACTATGGTGACCATGCAGATTTGGTGATGGGCTTAAGAGCAGGGTCATCCATCATTAGCCTGGAGAAATGAGTTTAGCTGAAAGAAGACAGCCAAACAAAATGCATGCAGACGTCAACATGTATATGGGTTTCTGATGGGAACAAATTCTTCATTCGATGAGAACCTGGGGTTCATGTTGCGACTGAACGGCACGAAAATGCGAGTAATTTGGAATGGGAATTTTGACGCATCTGATTATCGGAAGCAACGTCTTAGAATAATCGAACTCCGTTCGAAAAAAAAGCTTTGCGAAATTGCGTCGCTGATATGGAAGCTTGTATTGGCTCTATATACGTTTGATAATTATTATATTAACGAGCGAAATAAGCGCGCCCAGTGTGCTACGTCCTTAAAATCAAGTCTTTTTATTGTTTTGATAGACAATATGACCTTTAATATTCCAGAATTACAGTCATATAGAACAACTAGCCGACGTTGTCTAAATAGCCAAATAATACCCTTCATTTAATTAAACCTATGTCGACTGACCAGCTGAAAGCCGATTACCCCAACTCGGTGCAGTATTTCTCACAAACCATTAGTGTTCCATATTCTTTTATACAGATAATATTTGTGGGGAAATAAAGTGAAAACGGGTCATAAATTACGTGAATGCCACTTTTCTAACCGTGTTGTCAGAATAATGCGTTGAAAGATGTTGGAGAATTTCTTTCTGGTTAAGTTATCTCTGATGTTAACCAAAGTGAAAAACGTTATTTAAAGTCTGTCACAGATTTTTGAGGGAGCTATGGCTGCTAAATCACATGACCAAAAACTCAGTGAATCTCTCATTGTTGTAACAGCAATAGCCAAATCCAAACCTTTGCACAATTTAAGTTTGGCTACAAATTTAAAAAGTCACACAATATAAGTCTATGCTATAAACAAATTAATAAATTTATTTAGCATATTTCCCAATGGACGTGTTGACTGTCGATTTTTAATTTGCCCAACAATTTCAAGTGATAGCGGCCAAAAAGCATCCTATGCCAGTTAATGCAAACCCTGTCATAATCCTGTGTCACACTTGTCTGTTTTTGTGGTCTGCCCTGCATCTGCTTCAGCCTCCAGATTAAAGCCTCACTGAACTCTGTTAGTCCGTGCAAAGGCGAGCTTCAGTACTTGCTAGTTGGACCTCCTCATGGGCCCTCTTTGACAATTAATAGAAAACAAGTGCACCAATTCTGTCAACCCACACTGCAGGGCAGCAGCAGCCTCCTGCATTCTGTAAAATCTGCCTGTTCTAAATATTAAAAAGTGGATTTTTGTCAGCTTTAAATTACTATAGAGATTTGTCAAGTGTCAAAGTAAGTATTTGCCTTATAAACAGAAGGTTATAGAGAGAATACAATCCAGACTCGAGGTCAGCTTACTAGCTGTATCCAGACCTTACAACAGCGTCACATGCTCTTCATCAGTGGATAGCGTTTAGTCAGTTCTCATGAACAGAGATCTATTGATATGCTATGGATAATATAATAACAGCTAATGTGCTCCCATATCAACATCCATCTCTTTGCAACTGAGCAAACTTCATGAAAAGCACATGATATGGATGAAAGCTCCTGAAAAAAAGTGAACCTTGTACATTGAGTTATTGTAAGAATTTTTTGAATAAAAAACTATGTTATTTTCAACTTGTCCGACCTTTTTCACAGAGGGAAGGAGTATTGAACTGAAACTCTGTGACCAGGATTTCAAAGGATCAGCAGAGTGAGGGGGGATTTGTATGTAAGAGCAGAGCACTGTGTCTAATTACAGGTCGGGATGTAATGAAGGAGGATCCACTTAGATCTCTGCCGACCCCATGACCTTGAGAACTTCCTGCTAAGTAGGCCTTTTGTAAAGTCTCTTAACACACAAGGAAAACCACCATCGGTGCATTCAAACAGGTTGGCAAATTCATTGTAAAAAAAACAAAAGGAAAAAAATCAAGGAATAGCAGGCAACAAAAGTCTCATACTGCGGTTTGTATTGCATAACCTGGGGATTTACTCATGCACTATTCAACACACTGGAACAACAAAGTTAGAACTTGGCCGATTATGTGAAAGTCTCATGTCGTTTTATAGCGAAGACTATGCTAGTAAAATATAGTTTCACAAGACTTAAAGGGTTTCTGGATTCTTTGTTTCTCAGTTAAACATCATAGTTAAGGCCACCCATGTTTAAAGCCCCTATCTCACTGGGCTGCGACAGTGTGCGACAAGCTGGAGACACAAAATTGCGAGAAAATATGCGAATTGGCGAAAATTTTCACTTGCAGTCTCACTGAGTTGGTTCCTCACGACGTGCGAAGGCCAACACTTGCCGGGAGGTCGCATTTATGTCTCGGAAACGTCTGCCGAGAGTCGCACAAACGGAATGTCAGTCTAATTTTTGTCTCAAATCAGTCACAATTTAGTTTCATATGTCGCCAAACCCTCGCACATTTCTCGCACTTTCTGACTCGCTGAAACTAAATTGAGAAGGGTTTGCAGCGCGTTTGAGACACATGCGACCACTCTGACTATTTTGAGACTAGATTTGTCGCAGACTTTTTTTGAACAAAATTCAAGCGACAGGACAGCGCGGCTCTGCGACTCATGCGAGGAAATTGAGACCTCTGCAAACGTTTGGAGACAGTTTAGAGACTCCCTCGCGAATGCAGTCTCCAACTTGTCGCAAACAGTCGGAGCCCAGTGAGATAGGGGCTTAACTTAGTAAGTGTTTCCAATGATAATGTAGATATCTTATTTTTCTTTCAAAAAAGGGGTTGAAGTCAATAGAATGGTCTATTAAATCCATTTGCAAAATGTCATTGCCTTTTCAAATCACCAAAATGCTCCAGCAAACCGTCAGTACTACAGAAAGTTGTTGTCTGTGTTTCTGAAGGCTACTAAGGATAATGTAACTAATCAAAGTCTTGTTGCTATGGCGACAGCTGGGTGTGGTTAGGTGCAAAAACTGTTCACCAGCACAATGTGGACAACCTAATCAAATAGGAAACTGAATCTTGAAAGGAAAACTGTAGCTTTGTGGAATGCCAGCAGTCAGACCAAGCTACCAAGTATGTGAATAAGCACTGAGTCAGCAATAGTGCCAACCTGCTACCTGGCACTGACCAAGTTTATCCATCAGTCATAGCAAGAGTTTGCATTATACAACTTACTACATACAATACTGCTTCAACAATACCCAGGTTTAACAAAATACTAAATATTGTAAGCTTTTAAAAAAGGGAGTTTTCTTGCAGGGCCGTTGCATTGAATAGCAAAATACGTTGATTATGTACTATTACTATTACACTCAACAAAAATATAAACACAACACTTTTGTTTTTGCTCCCATTTTTCATGAGATGGACTTAAAGATCTAAAATTCATTCCAGATACACAATTGTACCATTTATCTCAAACATTGTTCACAAATCTGTCTAAATGTGTGATAGTGAGCACTTCTGCTTTGCTGAGATAATCCATAACACCTCACAGGTGTGCCGCATCAAGATGTTGATCTGACATCATGATTAGTGCACAGGTGTGCTTTAGACTGTCCACAATAAAAGGCCACTCTGAAATGTGCAGTTTTGTCTCACAGCAAAATGCCACAGGTGCCACAAGCATTGAGGGAGAGTGCAATTGGCATGCTGACAGCAGGAATGTCAACCAGATCTGTTGCTCGTGCATTGAATGTTCATTTCTACACCATAAGCCGTCTCCAGCAACTTCGCACAGCCATTGAAGAGGAGTGGACCAACATTCCACAGGCCACAATTGACAATCTGATAAACTCTATGCGAAGAAGATGTGTTGCACTGCATGAGGCAAATGGTGGTCACACCAGATACTGACTGGTTCTGAGTCCCCAGACCCCCAATAAAGCAAAAAAATGCACATTTCAGAGTGGCCTTTTATTGTGGACAGTCTCAGGCACACCTGTGCACTAATCATGATGTCAGATCAGCATCTTGATGTGGCACACCTGTGAGGTGGGATGGATTATCTCAGCAAAGCAGAAGTGATCACTATCGCACATTTAGACAGATTTGTGAACAATGTTTGAGAGAAATGGTACAATTGTGTATCTGGAATGAATTTTAGATCTTGAAGTCCATCTCATGAAAAATGGGAGCAAAAACAAAAGTGTTGCGTTTATATTTTTGTTGAGTGTATGTTGTCCAGCTCTTGAGTGTTTTGTCACACTTACCCAAGAAATACCTTCAGAAATGAGGGGATATCAGGTTTCTGAATGCCTCACCTGCTTTAGGGTCTAGACTGGGTTCTAAAAAGGAGCATGATGAATACATAAGGAGTTGGTATATTTCCATGAAAGAAAGTAAGAAGAGAAAGAAAAAGTAAATGCGAGCAGTTGACGAAGATCGGATTATAAACGGAGAAGGACAATAGTAAAAAAAAGGAAGGAAAATACTTGTAAATAAAGCCTTTTTTCCCCTCAACCTTGGTATACAAGGAAGAGGAATTTAGATGCATAATTCTAAATAGAGGGGGAGAAAAATACAAACACCTTTAAACACCCTGAACTTCTTTTGGCTGCTTGAAGCTGATTATGTCCAACACGTTCACACTTCTAAAAACAGCTCTCTGCTATGACTTCACTGATATACGATATCACAATTTGAAAGTTTTCGGATTAGCTCATGTTTATCTGAGTACATAACTGTACCCACACCTCATCTTGAAAGTGGTGTTAGGTGTTGATAAAACTTCAACAGTGACCAGTTCAAAAGCAGCAAGCTTGAACATTGATTCCATGACACTTTGCCAAGACACACACACACACACACACACACACACACACACACACACACACACACACACACACACACACACACACACACACACACACACACACACACACACACACACACACACACACACACACACACACACACACACACACACACACACACACACACACACACACACACGGTAGAAAAGAGGGACCCCACGACTCCCTTTGTGTACAGAGGCACATTTTTGTGTTCACAAAATGAGGCTCTAGTCATATTACATTCTGGAGAAGGGAGGTGAGCTTTATAAGAAAGGTACAGGAAAAAGGGGGTGGAGTGAATGAGTAACAGGCAGCTCATACCGGCAGGAGACCGTGGACAAAGGAGCTGAGGAGCAGCTGAGGAGCAGCCAGCGAGAGCAAGAGAAAGAAAAACAATGAGGGTGACCATGACGATGCCAAGACAACACAGCCCCCCAAGAGGAGTGACTCAACAAAAAGCGGTTGCTTCACAACTGACTCAAGGGGAGAGGATTATGAGTGGACCTCAAATCCTGCTATTTGCATAAGCTGCTCAATGCTAACAGTCATAATATGAAACCTTCTCACATTTAAATGTGTTAATTTCCAATGTATGTCTAATTTCATTGTTTTTATCTTAAAGAAGGACAATACAAAGCATCAGTATAATGCTTTCCTATAAATCACTAATTGAACCAGCAGGCTATTTGTTAAATGGTAGTGTTTTTGTCTAAAAAGGTTCAGCAATTAAGATGAATCTGCAGCCACAATCGACAGTGAAATTATTTATATTTTGATGGAAATTAAAGTTGAAATCTACAAGCAATTAGGGGCATCATTGATAAGATGCTTCTGGTGGCTAATGTAGAAAATCAAATCAAATATTCACTCAGTTTATTTCTTCAAATTGACGATTGTTCCCCTACATTCTATTGGTGTTTGGGTTTATTTCACAACGTTGCCAATGACAACCTAACTCTGCTGTGCTGTAAGACAGGATGTGGCGGTGTTGATTCCTGTTACAGTGTTAGTTACAGCGAGTGGTGGACAGAAGCTGAACACGGCTCCGTTAGCACATGTGTTGTGTGGGTGAGACCTTTGACTAGGACTGCATGACTAGGAGCAAGTGTGAGACTAGAGAGAACTGCATGATGTTCTCTTTGCTCTGAGCGGGTGAACATTTCAATCAGGGAAAGACATTTGGATGATCCTTCAGTCCACGACAGTCACTTTTTTCTATTAACATCGTTAATTCCGATATTTGTTATAGTCTTTTTTTCTTCTATTTGACTATTTATTTATTGTGCGGTCATATGATACCGAGACATTCTGCATCTGTGATGACATTATCAAACTACAACATTTCTTTTTTTGTTAACATCATACCGTACATATAAACTGTCTGAAAATCAGTTTTCAAGGCGCAAGGAGTCAACGCAGTGTCAGACAAGGCTTGTATCGTTGCCAGGCGAGCATGTACTGTTGTGACTAACCAAACCCCAGGTGACTCGGCTAGAAAACAAGATGCAACATGTAAATACGATGGTTTGGGATTTGTCTGAAGGCTATTCTTTCAGTTTTTGTGGAGCTACGTGAACGGATTCCCTCCTCCTTCCCAGTCGTACATCAAAGACCCGTTAACTGTGGTTGTAATGGCAACACACACTAATTTACCAAAATGTAAGGGTGTTCCCTTAATGCCTTAGGTTATGTATAGTCCAGCCTTTTTGTTTTCTATAATTACTGTATGATTGTCGATGCGTTAAAACATGGTAAAGAGAGACCGGGGGGGGGGGTGTCTTTTGTTATCACAGCAGTTCCAGTAAGTAAAGGTGGTGTTGTAAGACACTGCATGAAAAATGATTTTCTAGTCTACAACAGATGATAGGGAGTAACTCCTTTTCTGAAGAATTGTACTTGGCAAATCAAGTCTGGCCTGAGTTACTTGCACTCCCACTCAGTCTGTCTTCCGCTTCCTACTCCAACTCCTCTCCACTTCCATCTCTCCCTCTCTCTCTTCTCACCTCCTCCTTTCTCTCAGCTCTCCCTCCAACAGTCTGCAAGGGGGTTTGCTTTAGCTCCCATATGCAAAGCTCAGTGTGTTCATGCAAACGAGCTAGCACACTCAGATCTCATGATGAAAGCTAACGAGTAAACAGAAAACTTGCATGGACAGAAAGTGAAAATCACAAGAATCACTGGTCATTCAGGCCGGGGAAATGGGCCTAAAATAGGATGGAATACGTTTTAATATTACTGTAAGCCAAGAAACACAAAGGACTTCACGAGGAGTTATAGTTTTTAAATCTTTGAAATGGAATGAAAGTAGAAGGATAATGTCTGGAGGTGAAACGGAGGAAGCACACGGTAGAAATGTCCGAAAGAGTTTCAATCGTCATGGCAACGGCATGCATACTGCAAGCGTCAAAACCAGTTACACCAAAGAAAAGAGAAAACGGAAGGTATTTATTGCAATTCGAGTACAGTCCATCAAACTTGAAGGCTGGTATTAGACATCAGATTATGTCCGTTTAGTCTTGTTTAATTAAAATCAAAGTGGTTACAGTGAAGTTACAGATCAAAACATCTATGGAGGGGACATTGACTGCACATGGAGTCTATGGTATTAATTAGCCTTCCAGATGTCCCTCTGATGATAAACAGACTTCCGCACGTGCACACGCGCACGTAATGGACATGCGCTAAACTCTAATTTTACCCATTTTAGCCAGACTACTGTCATGGGTTAATCTCTGGTCATTGCATTCCCACAAGACTTCAATCTGCAACTGTTGTACCCTACACAGACATATACACCCTTGAATAAATCTGTCATACAAGTATTTCTGTTCATTAAATTAGTCTATTTCCATCCATCGTGGCTTGCTTTTCTTTTGTTGGAAACCTTGTTAAAAGTTAGAGCAACATCCTCACCTCTAGAATCCCATCCAGAGTCTGAAAAGGTGATTTTTACTTATCTTTATACAGAAATCCTATAACAAGTCTTTCGCAAGCGTAAATGCATACTCAAACCTTGCCATTTCAACCCCTCCCAGGCCCCACGCCGTCTCTACCGTGCGATGACCTCCTCAGTTAAACAGCTATCTGGACTACAAACACTGTGCCTGGTTAATGGATCTGCTGGGTTACATAAAACAAGCAGGGCCCCTGCTTTCATTATTCACCAAGCAGTCCACTCCACACCATTAGATTATTTACACACACTCCTATAGTGTTACATTGTGTTGCTGGACAAACACAGGGCCACGGGAACTGGGACTGAGGCCCATTATCTAATGGCAGCCGGT
Organism: Hyperoplus lanceolatus; assembly: GCA_026929865.2. Classification (NCBI taxonomy): domain Eukaryota; kingdom Metazoa; phylum Chordata; class Actinopteri; order Uranoscopiformes; family Ammodytidae; genus Hyperoplus; species Hyperoplus lanceolatus. The sequence continues at coordinate 12,309,202 of CM049417.1, read as the reverse complement.
TGAGCCTGGAGGAGACAGCAGCTACAACACCACAGATTAAAGGAAATGAAGAAAGTAGAGAGCCATTGCGTGCAACCGTGATGCCCTGGTTTGAAATCCAGCCTGGGACCTTTGGTGTGTGGGTCAGCTGTCTAGCATTTGTCTGTCTATACTTTGAACTGTCAAAAGATTAAAACAGCACTGTGTAGCTTGACTGGGTTCCTGATGGTTGCCTTTACTGATGCCAGATGCATTATTCTTGAGATAGATGAGATGTCAATGTAGAGAGATTTAAGTGGGTGACAAGAGGATTGTTGAACACATGGTCTACTCTCTTTACTTCCTTCCTTACAAAGGCAGTTCAAAATGCAGTTAAAGGATAAGAATGAACTGGGTTTCTGATACATATTTCACAGCGCTCCTTTGTTGAACTAAAAACACTGACAGGTTGCCAGAATTACTTAGAGAACCAACATTATTCCACCAGAGCAAATAGTCCAAAACAGATGCACCGTTTCCTCCTGAGTGAGTAACTTTTGCTAAAAATATACAGCCCATTACTGAGCCTTTTAAAATCTGGATCCATGTGTTCAGCAAGAACCAATTGGCTTAGGGCAGAAGTTTGTGTTGTCATTGCGAAATATCTAGAATGATACCCGATGTCCCCGATCCAGAAGTGATAAACTTTGCCTGATTACCTTCTTCAAGTATAGCAAATTTCAGATGTTTTTATTCACAACATTCAGTACCTTCTTTTCAGTACCACTGTAACTGAAATTCACTGGTTCCGTCCTCAGAAATTAACATTGTCCGGCATCCACATATTTTGTCACTTTTCTAGTGAATATGTCAAAACAATTTGGAAATGTCACATTGGGCTGCAGGAAATTGTGATGGGCATTTTTCCGAAATTTGCTAACATTTAACATATCAATTATACCGTAAACACTATATAATTCGATTATAAAAATAACCAATAGTTGCAGCCCTACTTTAACTGCTGCGTGGTACTCCGTGTGAGCTGGGACAGACACAAGCTAGGGAATAAGCGGGTGAGAAAATGAGTGGAGACACATTTGAATAGGTGTGGACAGTGACGAATAAGAACAAAGTAGATCCCAAGGCTAGATCATTTGGAAAACGCTGCATCAAAAAGGATTAAAAATGGTTAAAGAACAAAAAAAGACAGACAAAAATGACTTCCTCATTTAGAAGCAGGCTCACAAATGCAATCACGCAAGTGTCAGTGTCAGATATGAACTTATGCAAGTTCAGTTTATGTAGTACATGAATCATGAAAGACTGAAAATGCTCAGAAAGCAGTAACAGCATACAGCCACAAAACCATTGAATCAGCTGATAACGAGTTGTGCACTGCAGTGGGACCTGCACACCACCTCCAAACAACCTAAATGTTGCTGACAACGTGGTATCCACCTCATGATTCAATGTCTCCGGAACAATGGTTACGGTGGAGAAGTTCTTCTGACCCATGCTCCCTCCTTCACACACACACACATACACCGGGGCTATGTATGGCACAGTATATGTTTGTTGGCAGACTGGTTGTGCTGCTGTGTCTCTCTGTCTTTTCTCTGGTTACCTCCCATGGGACAGAGGAGGGATTCCCCCTCCCCACCAGCTGCTCCGAGAGTGAAAACACACCAGCAGGTTTCAGAGAGAGAGAGAGAGAGAGAAACAGAGAGAGCAAGAGAGAAAGAGACAGAGAGAAACATCCAGACATGGAACTAAAAATACTGGAAATGAAAGCGTGACAAATGAATTGAGCACAACGAAGCCTTATTTACGCTTCATTGTAATGACTAACTGACTTCTGGTGCCTGCAAATGCAACAATGCGTGAAGATGTGCACACTGCTCTGAGCTACAAGAAGGAGAAACTTCATTTCGTAATGATACAAGCCGTGCCATTCATTAGCCGATACTCAAAACTTTTCCAGTATTTATCAGTTCATGAAAGGCTCCTTCCAGTTTGCACATGAATATATTTGAGTAAAAATATCCATCTGGCATTTTATTTGCTGTGACATTTACAACAAAAGCCCCTATAAACTGGTTTGAAGGGTTGCATGGAAACAAGTTAGCTGACAGAAAGTGTGAGGCAATGCAGTGAAGACGACAGACAAAGCAGAAGTGCAGACTGAGAGAACAGGCAGTAGCCCACATCCGCAGCACAGAGGAAATAAAACGCGAGGGGTGAATGCAAGCTCTCTCTTTCACACACACACACACACACCGAATACACACTGCAACAACATGCATGCATGTACAAAGACTCATTTAATGACACAGAACAGATGTAAACAACTGACAGAGAAGCCTCCAGCCATATGTTGGGCTCAAACTGCACTAGCACATACACACACATGAAATCAGGGCTTGCTTAACCCACACGCATTGACATGCAAACTGTAGTTTTGTAGTTTCTAATTTCTCTCCAAGCCAGAGAGCTTTTCAGCAATGGACCAGGACATTTGTTAAAGTGGCTAGAGGATTAACTGTATCATTCTTTATAACTGTATGTGATTTCACTGATTTATTTTCAGTTTTTCATGGGAAATTTGATATTCTTAGAATGTTATTGTCGTGGCCTTGGCAGTGTCTAACTGCTACTAGTATAACTGATGTGATATGCTGGCAGTATGCTGCCCCTTCCCAGACACATTGCTAGAACTCAAATAAAAATATTTGTCTAAACTTGAAAAACAATTAAAGGAAAGATGATCAATAAAAAGACTCAATCTTCACAGCGATGGTGCTGCTCACAATGACAATGTTAAGACATCAATTTATTCGCTTTGCATAGTCATGAATCAAACTTTTATGACAGCAATTTCTAGTTCCAAAATTCACATGATTGCTTATCATAAGGTTCACACTAATATTCCAATGGCAACAACTTGCAACGTAAAGTTAGCATCCCTGTTGCTGCATCAGTAGCCCAAATGAGGAGGTACGAAGGGGTTTAATATGATTAGATGCATTTTTTTCTGCAGTGGGCTAATTCAGTTTCAACGTGACATTTGGATCATAATCAGAAAAAAAAAGATTTATCCCAAGAAGGGCAATTTAGTTCACAGTTCCAGTCTAATAATAACTAATGACTACCCTAACCTTATTAAGGCACAGAGGGAGGAAATAGGTTTTAAAACTAGCTAGTCAATAGCATCTGATACCAGTGCTGTGTAAGTAAGCTTTATTTATTTATTTTATTTACCTCATTTGTGATAATGAGGTCCTTGGTTGACAGCCCTGTCAGTCCCTTGGTGGTACTCTATGAAGCTATTCTGATTTGGTTCTAATCCACCAGAAATGTGCCTCCTTCTTGCAATGAGACTGGTTCACAATTTACTCATCTCTACTTAATGGTTCTAAATCTAAGATAAGCACAGCTGTTGTTCTTCAAAAAGGAGCAACAGCTAACACAGGTTTATAACTTTTTTCAAATTGTCCGGGTGATGATAAATTATAGTGTTCCTACTGCCATGGCCTAAGGACAAACTGACAAGCCAAAGTGACTGTAGACAATGAAATATTTCATCTAAATTGAATATGAAAATATAATTGAGAGACATGTTTTTCAGAATGGGCCCCTGGGTGTGTAAACTGATGGAAAACATTGAAGCCACTCTTAATTCAATCAATGAAATAACACTTTATGAAAAAGGAGAAGGGGTGGGTGTGGGTATTGGATGAAAGGCCAACACCAGCTCTGTAACCCTCATTGTAAGCCTCTTTACGGGAACATGGTGTGGAAGTACACACACACCCACTCATTCATTCACTCATTATTTCTCAAAGTCAGCTGCTGACCTTCTTAGTTGTGGTATGGAGTGTGTGTGCTGGCAGTCCAGCCCCCCTCAGCTCTCAACAACAAGCTCTTGTCTCTCCCAGCCCCAGAGACAGGAGGCCACACTATATTAACTTCCTGCTACTCAACAAACTATAAAGTGCGCTGACAAAAGCCTTCACTGGTCCCAACTATTGTATTTTAATAAGGCAAGAACTCAATATCTTGTTTATTACCAAGAGGGATGCCTTGATCCAATCTGAGTCCTTTAATATTGAGTATCTTGTACTTTTTTTGGCTTTAGGGAAGGCCTAAAATTAAAAGAACAATCTAAATCCACAGAGGACACAGTGTGGGTCTGCTGTGGCAGGAAGGTCTTTGGACAGCATGAACACAATTAAATGCAGTTTTTATCTAGTAGCAAATACAAAGTGAGGTGCGTCTGCATAATGTCACTGAAGTTCAAGCAAATATCCTTTTTTATTGCTTTTAAACCCAAAGTGACTCTGCTTGAATTACTCACAAATCATTGACTGAATCTGCTGGCTGCTTTTTTTTTATTTGGTGTGCTATGCTTCAATCACTCACCATGCTCTGTGGTTTCAGTGTTTTAATGAAAAGAAATGGGGCCTTTGTACAGCCAAAGGTTTCCCAGAAAGAATACATTTAATTATAGAGCAACAGCTTTATAAAAGCAGACTGGCAACAAGTCACAGGGTCATTTTCATTTAAGGCCTAACTCAGTACGCTTCAAACAAACTGGTGTCTCAACATCTTTGAGGTCATGATGTAATGGGACGATAACAAACTTTTGCAGTCTTTCTGAAGGAGTTCGTCATGTTGGACTTAGCCGTGACATTAGTTTAGTTGTGTGTGAAGAATAAACCAATAGAGACCTTAAGAGGGCTCAAGCCCCGCCTACTTTAAACCTTAGCAGGCCAATAACTGCACTTGTCTGCCCACGTATGTCAAGCATCATTTGACGGATTTCAACATGGCTTTTTCTCTAAATGGGTCTCTGTGATAAGCAGTAGACAGCCAACCCCATTGAATCTCAAGCCAAATTGCTTTTAAAGCTCTCATTAATCATTCCCCACTAAGAACAGGACCAAGCACAGAAAACTGGAAGAATCACAACCAACACAAAGAATGCCAAATAATGTATGGTTGGTCATTTGCACTTGAATAGATTTTCAGATTCATAGCCGAATTGTTTAACCAATTAGTTAATTATTTAGCAATTGTAATGGTTAATTAAAGTCATTTGTCAAGGAAAATATGTCAAACATTTGCCGCTTAGAATGATGCATTCTTTGTCATAAGTGATAGTTAACTGAGCAGTTTTAGGTTTTGGATAGTAAAACAAGCATAATACTTAATATTGGGCTTTATGAAAGCATTAAAAGATTCTTTATCTTTTTGTGAAATTTTATAGACAAAACCAAAATCTGAACCTCAATATAAGACAGAAACTGTAAGAAAAACACTACCATATTTTCATTCATTCATATTTGCCAAGGGAGTGATTAGATTTAAAGATGCAGAATATTGGCCCTATGAATCCGTTATTTTACAGCTTCCTGTAACACACACAAATATCATAATTTCACACAAACGTGGTAAATAAATAATTGGAAAACCATTTGCCCAAGGGTGGGCTGCAGTGTGTATTCGCTCTGCAACAACACACAGGCTTGTGGGTCTACAAGGTGCACACAACACACAATGGCTGGGCTTTGTTCCCTCCAACCGCTCCGAGCTACCGGGAAATACTCTGGGGGAGGCTAGCCAAGTCTTCTTCTTTGTGTGTGTGCACGTGTGTGTATGGTGTATGCGTGTGTATGTGTATGCGCATGTGTGTGTGTGTGAACCTTTGACCCTCCTGAGGGAAGCTGCTCCAGTAGGGAAGAGAGGAGACTGATGTTATCGTAAACACTGCGGGGTCTCAACCTCTGTGTTACCCCAGTCCAACCACCAAATGCATGTCTTTGTATGACAACACAGCTTCACAGACATCCGGTCCACTACAACCCACTTAGCATAAGATGAGCTCAGCTGCATCTTTACTTGAGCAAATACAGAGTCTAACCTCAAAGAGGAATGCTAATTATTGACTGTATGACCAGCAACATTGTGAATATCTGGAATAGACTTTGAGATGACTGGTTGATTCAAGTTCTAGATAGAGGTCATTGGTTGTTGTAGTTATTCAATTTAATTATATGGGATTTATTCTATTAAAAATACCAATAGCCGATTCTGTGAGAAAGACGAAAATCTACACAAAATCTCAAGACACACCTTTTTAGCTTTGCATTCTCATAATACTTTTGCACTTTATTCTCTATATTCTTAATTACCCTCTCCATCCATTGTTGCTTCTATTTTTAAATTACATTTCTTTGGTTTTTTACTAGTTCATGTGATTTTTTCTCTTCCTATTCTCCCTTTTAAACCGTTGTTTCTATTTTTAATTCTTTGATTTAGTCATGTATTCTTTTTGTGTTTGTATTATGAACATATATCTATTTATGTATCCCACCCCCCCTTTCTCCATTTTATATCTTTCCATGACAACACTGAATAATCCTTTGATCAATGTAATACATACATATAAGTAATTTATGCCCCAAATATCACACACACCATTAATGTCTAAACTCTGCAACAAATACCCCCTTAAAATCCAAAATATTTTGTGTCCCATTATTTTCCACACTCCTTAACCCTCTTCATTATTCCTAACTTCATCCTACCCTCTTCCACCCATTCTGACGCTCTTTGATTATATTATCCCCTCCACCTTCCGTTTATCACATGCAATAGGTTTAGGTCTGGAGACATTTGGCCATAACCTTTCCCTCACTTCTTTCACCCTTTTTTAGGTGTGTTTTATATGTTCATCCACCCTGCCCCATTTCGAGTTATCACAGAGGTTGCTTTGGAAATATGTACATTCTGAGAGGTTCGTCTCACCTGCCCTTCTCATTGCATTCCCAGAGGCCTATTCTAAAGATGATGCACAGAAACCCCACAAAAAGTTTGCTGAAGACAAACAGACTACGACATGATTACTCACCATGTTGTGGTCTGATGAGACCAAAATACATTTATTTGGTTCAGATGGTGTTAAGAGTGTGGCCCAGGTGAGGTCAAAGACAAGTGTGTTTGTAGTACATGGTGGTTGTTTTGGTTTGCCCACTGGTCTGTTATTGATTCTTTTGTGCTAACTCCCCTCCCTTCTAATCATGTGCCCCCAACCCCCTAACACCATGTGTAAAGCGATATTATGTCTCAGTCTTAACCCTATTCATCTTTGGGTCTAAACGGGAGATGAGGCGCTTAATATCCACACTCCTTGATTCGTCATGAATGGGTGAAGAGTTAGTCCTGTGCTCTGGTGACTACATGCCCAAGAGGGTTAAGTGTGAAAATAATGATGGAAAACAAAATATTGACCTTTCCCTTTCTTTTTTCTAAGGGGGTCTCCTTTTGTTACGTTTGACTTAATTGTGTGGTTTTTGAGGGGGATTTCCTGTTTCCCTGCCTTGACTTATCAAGGTTTTTTCGGTTGTGAAAGAAAAGAAATTTTGAAGAATTTGGGGGACCATTTTTTATGTACTTTATATCTGATTTTGTCTTGTTTTTTCTTCACCATACTGTTAAGCACCTTGTACTGCAATTTTGCATGAAAAGCGCTATATAAAAAAAGTTTGATTGATTTTGATTCACAGCTTTGTAGCTCAGTGTTTTGGTTCTCCAGCCTTCACATAGATTACACAGAGAGTCACTACTGCTATCATACACCCTCGCCAAGGACAACCGTGTACAGTCAACAAAGCTTAAACAGGCTTCCTGTATGCTACTGGTTACGCACCAAACACCAGAGAGGCAATGTAAACGAGGGACTGCTGGAAGGAGTGGAGAGGTTAGCAGCAGTTCAGCCACACAATATATCTTCAGTAGAGTGACATTGGGGACTGGACTTTAACACTAGTCAGGTGGACAAGAAGATTGGCTAATGGGATGCTAATGAATGCTCTTTGGGTTTGGCTCCTTGGTACAAAAAAAAATCATGAAGCAGTCCTAGCACTGATTTGCAAAATGTTCCACAAAGACCTGACAAACACAGAGACATGAAAGGGACAGCTACCGTGGTATATAACTAACATGGAATGTTTTTCTAACAAATATACATTACTCTTGAATCAAATATGTTTTACCCCAAGCAAAAATAGCCAGATTCCATCTGTTACAGCTTCTCAAATGAAAGAAATGGCAAATGAAGACAAAGCAACATATTTAAAGTGGGGGACTATAACAACCATTTTTCAAATTTTAAAAATCTGATGATTAATCCATAATGAAAAAAACTGCCTTTGGTTACTGCCCTAGACTCACAGAAAATATTATATTGAACCAGAAAGCGTCAAATTAAAAATATGATTTAATACCATAATATATATAATTACTTTGATGCTTGTTAAATATAGCTGCACAGTTATTTTCACTATTCTAGTTGGAGGCATGCATCTTTGCCAAATTCTTCATGTGGAATGAACACATTACATATTGAGATGGGTCAGCCTCTGCTTTTGCCTTTACAACAGATTCCAGCTGTGTAGGACCAAACCATACAAAAATGCTTTCTTTGCTAAGCTCTTCATTAAACTTTGATTCAAGTCTGGCTGCAGTGTTCTAAGAGGATGTCATGTACCACAGACAGCACATCCACTGTTTCAAAAAACACAGTAAATGCATCCTAAATATCAATAACTTCAACAATATGCTGTTTGTTGCATCAGTATAACTTGCAAAGGTGTACGAGCTGGATGTAGTACATACTAAAGTATCTTCTGCCCACTGAACATCAGGAAGAGTTTGAATTAAAAGCTGGAATCAGTGATTATGGAGAACGCTTGTTGTCAAAATCACTTTGTCAGGATCAGTGAATAACTTCCCACAACCCGCTACCTGTCTGTACTGTGTTTGCACTGAAAAAAAGTGTTAGTACACAGGCCTAAAACCTAGTAAACCAGCCTAGTAAAACGGCCATGGTGCTAGTGGTCCCCCTTGTCTACATATGAGTTTACAGAGTGTATTAAGACTGGATTTCCTTTCTGCGCACACAGTACGGAAAGGTAGCTGATTGTGAGGAGATATTCATTGATTTTGACAAAGTGATCGACAACAAGCGTTCTCCAGAATCGCTTACTCCACCTTTAATGGTATAAGATCATACCTGACAGCCACCATGACAGTGTGGTGAATCAGGGAGGACTGTCACCACTCCCCTCCCACACAGACAACCAAAAACAATACTGCACCTCACAGCTGATAGATATAACCTCTGCCTGAGTGGGCATAACTACCAGGTATCTCAGAGAAACAGAAAGCCCCTCGTTATCCAAATGCTAGACATTATACCACAAGACAGCCTGGATGCTGTGTATTCAGGACTAAATGTATACACCTGGGCCTCTAGAGGAGAGCACAGCCCTAGAATTAGAGCCGAATGAATAACAAACGAGTCACCGTTTAGCTGGTGACGTCAGCAACTGCCTCGTTCCATGTTGGGTTTGAAGCCGAGGCTGTTTGAAATGATTCCGACTGGATTGTTCATGATATTACTTTACGTGATCCGTCTCTGGAATTGATCAAACTTCCCCTACTCTGCCCATCTTTAATAAACGTCTAAAATTCAGAGTCTCCCTCAGAATAGGGCTGTCCAATGTCCAGTGAATAGACTGTGCCAACAATAACAGATTAGTTTCACAGACCTTTCTCATGGCAGATACTTTGACTTACATGCCGGGAAAAGTATCGATTCTAAAAATGACACAGTGCAAAAAATATAGAGCGCAACATAACTTTGTAAATAAATAAAGCACACAGACACAGGACCGTTTGGTGACATAGTAAAGTTTATCTTCTGACTGGCTGTGGAGGCAGGCGCATACTTTCCATTGACTACCAGTATTTGTGATAAGCTAATTAGTGATTGAGCAACCTTTGACCATTTCTTCTTCAAAAATGCCAGACATTTCAAGGAATCGTTTATGTCGCCCTTGACTTGAATCAAGTCTAAGAGTGAGGTAACAAGCTAAAAATAAAATAAAATGTTGAACTATTCCTTTAAAAAGGGGTAGTGAGGGATTCTGGGGAATGCTTATTGTCAAAATGGATTTGTCAAAATCAATGAATATCTCTCGATCTGTTTGTCCATACAGTGTCTACGCAGAAAAAAAATCTGGGGTTAATACTCAGTCTAGGTCCTGTCAATTGGTGGTATGTTAACAAAGGGTATGTAAAAAAATTTAAAAAAAGAGGGGGGCTCTATACTGTAGATAGCAACATGCCCGTTTCATTTACAGAGCCTAAGCTGTATATCAACACAAGATTTTTCAGTGCACACACAGAACAGACAGACAGGTAGCAGAACATGAGGAGATATTTCCTGAGTTTTTTTTTTCTAAGTGACTTTGACAGCAAGCCAAGTGTCCTCCAGAATCACTGACTCCACCTTAATTCTATACCCCAAAACCCCATGCTGAGGACTCCTCGGGACACAGTTATTTTCCAGGCCTCACAAAGCTACCTCCCCAGGCACAGAAACACATTAGACTGTCTTTTCACAGGCTGATGATGATTAAACTGTACACTGCCGTGTATAATCAGTGGGGGCGCCCCTTTAAACCCTCGGAGATACACATTGCAGTGGTATCCTTTACAGATCCTTTACAGACTTACTGAACTGCATTATCGGTGTATCCAGGATAAACACATCCTAATCAAGTGGCATCCCGGTAGGTATGGGAAACATTCATCACTTCCATGGTCATTAGGGTCGGGTTGCCCCAGCCAGTGGCAGGTGCCTGTGCATGTGTACGGTGCGTTCAAGGCCTTCTCATCCCCACAGGGTCCCAGCCGGATCTGCATGGGTTGTTATGAGCAGATGGTCATAATTACTAAAGCACAGAACGTAGCAGCGGATAGGGGGGGTGTTTCACTTTAAGAATCCGTGTAGCCAGATTGATTTCACCAACCTGGGATGGGGTAATCCTCTTTTCAACAAGGAGAGGCCAAGGTAGTTCCCTGTAATCCACAGTTTCACCCACACGTAGGCTACTTACTTGACGGTGTTTTACTCTCTGCACTGTTGTTGTTGGAAATAGCCCTGCTCTACTACTAGCTCTATAAAATTAAAGTGACACAAGTTCAGAGAGAGAGAGGAGGCTGGAGGAGTCAAAGGTTGCCATGTTGTTGTCATCACTCATAAGAGAAAATTCTGAAAAAGTACTGTCAGAACCACAGTTGAAGCCAAAAGAGTTTCTAGACAAATGAATTATTGAATTAAGCACGAGCGTCAAGTGGAAAGGCTCAGAGAGGCTGGCAAGAGGAACTCACATGTCTGACGTTTTTTTCTTTTTCTTTGAAGATGAGTTTGAAAAATAAACCGGTACGTCAGGCTTCTTGAAGTAGGAACTTTATATGACTTTGCCTAATAGCAGCAGTTGTCTAAATGCCCCATAAAATAAGCCTGGACCTTGATAAAGTCAACCAAATAGCATAGGCACTTTTATAATAAATTAAAATAAAAACAATTGTGGTGCGTATGGCTACTGCAAGCTAACGGACACGCTCATGCTCAAAAAGACTACGCCATAGGCAACTTTCACACGTTTTCATGTTTTCACTCATTTAACAGCTAGCTTAAAAGAGGAAGCTATAGCCTACAAGTGCCGAAGTAAGACGTTAATCCTAATAATTTTAAAGACGTCTACATTCATAATTTACGTGGTGTACGGTTGTGACAGCCGTCAGAACCAAACATTGCCGAGTTATTTGAAAGAGTCCCGTGAAGCGTTTCGGGCTAGAGCAGGGAAGAGATGTGCCTTCCCAATCTCCTTCCCCGTTATTAGAAGAAAGAAGCAGGTGGCGATAAAACAAAAGGCAGTTCTCATGGTAACAGCTAGCTCGCTCGCTCGTGCTGCTTTGTAAGTTAGGGGGAAAACAAGTGAAAAAAAAGTGACCAACCTGCATGGGTAATGTCGGACAGGTCGTAGTTCCTGGCGTTCCGGGGAAACTCCTTCAGTTTTCGGTTAGTCAAGTGAAGCCCTCCGCTCGCGGCAGCCTCCTCGAGCGCCTTCTCCACGCTCCGGCTGGCCGCTACGGTGGCAGGCAGCTGGGCTCCATCCCCAGCAGCCATCAAACGTACAGGTTTACCTCCGCTTTTTACTTAGTTTGGACCGTGTGCTCCACTTTCATACCCAGGGGATACTGCTGAACTCTCAACGGAGTGCTCCTCCAGTAAACTTCTTGAAAAAAGTACAAAATTAAATCCGAAAAAATCTGTTGGCGTTGGGAGTTGTGATTGCGTCCCTCACACAACGGGAGCTATCGTTTCCACTCACTAAAACGAGAGCGTTACAAGCTGTCAATCTCTCAGGAAGTTGTATCAAGTGAGCACATTTTGCAACGCCGTTACGAGAAGACAATGTTTGTCCTTCAAAATAAAAGCAAACACAAGTTGCCAGTTCAAGGAACGATACAATCCCCTCTTTTGTTCACTTCACACTAACCTTTGTCACTACAGTGTTGTTCATGGTTGGCTTTCAGGCAGAGCAGAATAAAAATAGTTTACAGTATTTATTTTATTTTGTGCTTTAACAGTAGCCTATGTCTTTATTTTATGCTTCTTAAGATGTTATAATACGGAGTTCAGTAAGTTTACCAACATATAATTATTCTTTGCTGCATATGATGGCTATGAATGAGCAGGACTTTCATGTTTGCAAATGAAATTGAAACTCCATCATTTTCTAATTATTTCCTAATGAAAAATTCTAAGTGAGAACTATATGAACTGCTATCAATTATAGTTATGTGAAAAAAAGCATTAAATACTTTTTCACTCCATGCTGGTACAGTTTGCACTCTAATTTATAAATAAGCCGTAAGGGGTTTGGTGCCCTCTACACACCTGGAAAGTCCCAGCTAGGACAGTCCCAGTTTTGGGCTTTATTTCATCACATAAATCTTCTGAAAACAACTCATTTGTTTATGAAATAATATTTAAGGAAATCGAATTGAGTAGGCCTTGAACTCAATTAATAAAAAAATTAAATTCCAAATAATGTTTTTAAAAATACTTCGGGGTTAGGGACAGGGGCATTGACAATAAGTTTTTATAATATCTTGTCTATAGCCATGAGGTCAACTGAAACTTTTAAATAAATGTTTTTTTAAATTGGTATCCTTTGGAAAAGACAGTGAGGCCTTGCTGATTTGCAGACTGCTGAAGCCTCATGTTATAGTTTCAGCTGAACTTAATGACGACATTTTTTGCTCAACGCAAAGACTTCAGCAAGAGATCCGTCTTTGTTTATTTAAGTATTGTTTTAGGGCAGACCATAAAAAACTGTGAAAATATATCCTTTAATGGACTAAAGCATGCAGAACCACACGTACAATCCTTTAAATAGCTGTAACAATAATGAATAATGGCCATTAAAACAAAAGTATCGTGGTGAGTGGTTATTGTCAGTGGCTTAGTTTGCATGAAAAATCACATTTTGCTTAATTCAAATTGTATTCTTTTATTTTGATAGTTACAATCGGAAGTCGGCCTAAATAGTTTTTTCTTTCTACATTGCTTTCACACGGGGTTTCGGAAGGGTGCAGCCAGCGCGAGCGAGGCAACGAGGGGGGATAGGCGTGGTCACAACGCGAGTATTTTTTGACTGACACCCATGTGGGCGGAGTTTCTGCTTTCATGTTTTTTGTATATACTATCTGTGTTGAACGGGATGTTATATTGATTATTGCTTACAAGCACCAATCAGAATGAAAGTATAGTAAAGAAACTTTTGTGACATAATTAAATAATTAAGAAATCATAAGGCTGTGCCAGGTGATCCAAGTAATGTCCCATTTATTATGAATGCTCATTCGAATTGAATTTTTTTTTACAGTAGAAACTGAAAAAACACATAATTTTTTTCATTTTAAAGAATATGGGGAGTGCTATCCTAGTGTATTTCCAGTGTGTTCATGTGTGTTGGTGTGGGTCTGAATACACACACTTGTCTAAACATCCATACAAGTGCAAATGCAGCGTCAGCAGGAGTCCACACTCCCATGAGGTTTTATAACCCTGATTCTTATTATTCTATTCTTTCAGGAACAGATGACTCCCCTCCTACACACACACACACACACCCACGCACACACACACACACACACACACACACACACACACACACACACACACACACACACACACACACACACACACACACACACTTCTGCATTCATTAGCATTGTCCCCTCCTCTCCATCCTCCTCTCTCCATCCTTTCCTTTAGCTCTTGCCTCCTCCCTCTCTCCCTCTCCACTGTCCCATTGGACCATCTGTCAAAGTCGTGTTGGACTAGTCGCCCAGCTGTGACCAGGGTTAATGTGTGTGTGTTTATGGGTGGGGGGTTAAGGTTAACTTTCACTACATTCACTTGTAAAATCCATTAACTGTCTCGGGCGCACTGGCTTTGCCCACTGTATTTCTGTGAGATTATAATGAAAGCATAATGACTCCCCCCACACACCCATGGGAATTTTGTGATATTGCTTTGTCTGCAGGTATGGGGTTTACATGACTCCATTATTTTTTGTCTTACAGACCCATAAAGTGTACATATGATCAATCTACAGCCACTGCATGAAATACTGTTTGCGTTTTAATTACATCAATTAATGATTAAGTAATCAATCAGTCAACACATGTTTGCCAAGAGCACAGCAATACTGTAAATACTGAGAAAGGATAAGCTAGCAGCAAACAACATTGGCAGTGACTCTGCTGAAACAGACGACTGCTGCAGTGTTAGCTGAGGACAACAGTTCTTCATCCAGGGTCACACCCTCGCTGACCAAGCTTCTGTCACCACCACTGTGTCGCCAATGGTGAAGCACAAGTCACAACACAGGCATTCTTTCCACTTAAAGGCACATTTGTGACTTTATTTGTCATTGTGGCAAAGATGTTTTATCATCAGAGAATTTGCAGGTTTTGAATTTATACGAGCTGCTTGGCTGAAAAGAACTGCAAATGGATGGATGCACGATATTATCAGTACGATATTGGAATCGGCAGACATTGGCTTTAAAATGAAATATCGGTCAACCTGCAGCTTAGTGAGAAAGATGCTCAAAATGATTATCATAATGTAAATTTAAGTGTTTTTCTTATATTACACAAAATAAAAAATATTTTATACAAAAATATAAAATCACATAATTTTAAGCTAAGTGTTTTATGTCTGCATTTTCCAGTGGGCTAACACGATAAGAGTATGCATAATGATATGTCAATTCCTTTACAGAAGAGACTTGATATCTGCAATTTTGTGTGGGAAAAAAATCAATTATATAAATTCTATATAGTATCGATATCGGTGGAATGAGTTTTACAATATCCGATATCAGCAAAAAATCCAATATTGTGCATCCCATGATTTAAAAGTGGAGTCAGCGATTTTTTTTCGAGAATGGTTGCTATCAAAATTGCTTATTGTCAAAATAAGGGAATATCTCCTTATATCTCTGCTACATTTCCGTACTGTGAGCGCTAAAAAATATCCAGTGTTAATACACAGGATGGGCTCTTTACAAGAAGCATGTTCCTAGCTACAGTATATGGTTTGTTTGTTCACATTTACTTTGTTTACATACCGATTTACAGAGCCTAGGCTGTGTATTTAC
This sequence comes from Hyperoplus lanceolatus, assembly GCA_026929865.2. Taxonomy (NCBI): domain Eukaryota; kingdom Metazoa; phylum Chordata; class Actinopteri; order Uranoscopiformes; family Ammodytidae; genus Hyperoplus; species Hyperoplus lanceolatus. The sequence continues at coordinate 12,293,654 of CM049417.1, read as the reverse complement.
ACACAGTACGGACCGGTAGCGGATTGTGAGAAGATATTTGATGATTTGACAGAAAGTTATTTTGAAATCAACTGTTCTCCAGAATTGTTGACTCCACCTCTTTTTGTAGAATTTTAATGTTATTATAGCAGCTTTTCAATTATTCTTATGACGTAGGCCTAGTTTTTTTTCTGGAAAATGGTAAAATTCCAGTGAGAATACATGTAATCTATGTTGCTTTCGACACATTGTTGTCTGTGTCCCTGTCTCAGATCTGGGAGTGGGGGTATTTTATTGCAACTGCAGAGAGATCCAAAAGTGTTTGATGGTTTGCCACTGTTGCTGTCATGGCATGTGTTGATTAAGAGTGGTATGTCACTGTTGGTGTTTGGTATGCCGCTTCAGTTCTACCGGCTTATGGCATTCATAGTACACCTGTCATATACCACTTCTCATTAGCATATACAATTCTTAGTAACAAGAGAACCGACCACAGGTCAGATTCGAACAAGGTATGCTGCCATTGGGACTGAGCTTTTAGGGGTAAGCTCAAACCACTACACCACAAGCACCCCACACATGGGAGGCTTAGCATTTGGATCCAAGAAATGACTCAAACCAACACAACTTAACTTTAGTTGGTCTGCTCCCAAACCACATCCTATTTTTAGTAAAAGTTTAACTGTTGGCAGATGTATTTCTTAACTGCTTTTAAATAGACAACCAAACGGGGTTGGGAGCTGAGCCACGGTGGCAGTGAGCATAGCAATAAGCTGAATAATGTTTCCTCCTTACTAAAAGCATACATAAGTAGCATCAAAGCCAGTAGTGTTAGCAGCCTTGCTAACCAGCTCAGGTAGCAGTTGTCACATGGTATTGACATGAAAGCTAGAAAAAGGGAATGCTTTTTGTTTTTAATCAATTGCAGTATATAGTTTATATCAGCACCGCAAGTGTGTGCTAGAATATATTTAATCCAACTGTTCAATGTAATAGTTCAACATAGTGAGTTGTCACAATTATTAGCGGATTTCCAAGAGTGATCTGAAAAGATTAATTCTAGTGCAGAGCTGGTTAGCCTATAGCTTAGCACAAATACTGGAGGCAGGGGGAAACAGCTAACCTTGTTCTGTCCAGATAGGCAGAAACACACACGGACACATACACGTTTGTACAGCTATACTTGTTAGGTCATTTATTGACATAATGCATTCCCTGGCCTAGCCCCTTGACCCTAACCCTAACAATCAAAACAAATTGCTTAATAACAACCCTCACACTAGCCATAACCTAAACCTAATTCATACCTGAACCTTAAAACCTAATGTTAACCCCCAAGCAGCCCTTTGAAGGCCTGACCAAAATTCGCCTCACTTTTCAAAAATATCCTCACTCTTTAAAGTCTAAAACTCAAATGGGTTCTCACAAAAACAGTTGTACAAGTAAGTAGTGATGGGTCGGGCAACACCGATCTCCGCATGTTCGGCTCATAGAGCGAGCCCCGTGTCGGTGCGGTATCGCTTTAAGAAAGTCACGTGACGATACAGTTGCAGTATCGTTTGTCCATGGGCTCGTTGGGGCCAACAGTGTTTGAAAGGAAGCGCATCTGTGAACGGGATGCTTCTGTGCCAAAACAATCACGCATCATTTCAAACGAAAACCTTGTCTGCAACCATAATGGAGCCAGAGAGAAAAATAAGTTTCCGCCGGCGGGACCATGATCTTTTATCCGCAAATAGTTTTTATTTCCTTGTAATTTCATATGGTTCTTCCCAGTTCCCACTTGATCTATCAGAACTCAACACCCCAACTTGCACTACAATATCAAAGATATTCAAACTTTGATTAAGATATGAAATATTACAATATAAAATACAATAAGTTAAATTATATTATTGTATAGCCTATCATGGTCATTAAATCAGTTGAGTCTGTCATTGGGTTGCCGGTAATGATTTTAAAGATCCAGCAGATGTCAGTATGGAGCAGCACAGTGACACAGTACCGAGTCCGACCAGTAGCCTATATTATACTATCTATGGTACCGACACAGTATCAATACAGTTTGGTAATGTGTCGAAACGCTTCACGAGGCCTCATCGACCCATCACTACAAGTAAGTACAAACACACACACACACACACACACACACACACACACCCACACGCGCACACACACACACACACACAAACACGACGCGAGCTGCTACAAAAGAAGCAGTGACTAATAAACTAAAGCCTCCTGCTAATGAGTGTGAATATTCATGCTCTTCATTGACCCACATGCTTTTGGGATGATGTCAATAGTTTATACACCATGACCAATCAGTAGGGCTGAATGTCCCCTGTTTTTTGGGATCATATACATTCTTATCAGATAAATAAACTGGTTTACTGCATATGATGTGTCAATAAAAATGGCAACCTATGTCTCATATTATTCAGTTTAATTGATTACATCATGTTTTTTTTTTAAATCAAAAACGATGCCCCCTATTTGTTTTTTAGGTATGTGCAGACCAGTAGGTGACCCAGTAACCTAGAGACTAGATTACTGGGTCAATGCTCTGGTGGCTTCTTTTCCCACCAATTTTTTTTAAAGTGTTTTATTTTTGTTTCCCAGTGGACGGAGTGACATCACAGTTTCTCACGGCCTTTGTCCATCCCTCCTTCCTCTGAGCAGCCCCTCTCTTCCTCTCCCATCCTCTTGTTTCCCCCCCGAGTGGCTTGTAGGGAGATTGTTGGTTTCCTGTCACTTCTGTCAAGGCAGTCATGTGCATGCTAAATTCACTATCGAATATCTCAAAGTGAGGGGTGTTATCTGAGAAAATATGCGACAAGTGATTTATTAACACCAATGTAGGATTGTGTCTAATGGGTGGCAGAGGTTTGATTAGTCACCCTGAAATTCTGACACATGATTGGCTGAAGGTCCAGTTAGAGTCAGACCTTTTATCTCAAAATTACAATTACATAAGTAAGGCTCAAAAAAGATACAACACCAAAATTGGTTTGGAATCAATCATGGTCCAGGATGCAACTTACACTAGTGAAATGTGTTGTGAAAACTATACGCCTGAAGGTCACAAACTGTGTATGGACTGTTCAGTATGACAAGGAGACATCTTGTGTCCAGGTGTTACAACTTTTTTTTCTTTTTTTTTTTTGAAAGACCATATTTTATATTTAGATTAAGATTGTTTCAAAGAGAGAGAAGGAATGGATGTAATATTATGATTTTTTTTTAAACAAAGCCAATGCTTTACGGATGTATCCAAAAGTAGTTTCAGCTCGTAATTCTCCCTAAAGCACATTTGTTTTGCTTTTACATTTCGGTTTATCTGCAGATCAAACAAACAAGCAACAACGTTTTTTTTTTGGAAAGTATGATGTAGGACTGGCCCCATTATTTGTACAAACCATTTTTTTTTCAAAAACAATTGTGACCTGATGTATTAGGAGACCGAAGAAAGACAACAAATTGAGGAACTCGGGGTTAAGCTATGGAGCATATTGGGGTGATGGTGACGGACATGTGGAGAAAGTGACTTTAAAACTTTCAGAAATAAGAGACAGGGTCATAACAGGCCAGGGGGGTGATTTACAGCGTCTGGGGCAGAGAATGAGAGGGGACTGGGCGAGCGAGGTAGAGGTCAGTGGAGAGAGACTGAGTGAGTGACTGTTGAAAGGGGAGCATGCCTGGGAATGAATGGTATGAGATTTAGACGTGACCAGCCCACCACCAGCTGTGCATGTTGTCACACACACACACACACACACACACACACACACACACACACACACACACACACACACACACACACACACACACACACACACACACACACACACACACACACACACACACACACACACACACCCCAGATTGTCTTATCAAGTCCCGACACACACAAGGCCCCTGACTGGAGCCTGTGACACATTAACACTGCAGTAAAACAGGATAAATAGGAGACTGAAATCTCTCTGGTTTCATGACTCTCCACCATACGTCCCTGATTGCTGATATCAGGCTAATCGCTGGACCATCACTCATGTATGTTTCCCGCACTACCCTAAACAAGGTTTGAAATTACTGTGATACAGAAAATACAGGAAGGGTCACTATTATTGGATTTTAAATGTGAAATGTATATTCATTCTCATCATCTATACCAGATAACCACACGAAGGATATGACAGTCATATCACAGACACAACAACAAGAGACAAGGAAAGTAGTTAAAAAATAAGAAATCTTAACTCAAAGTCTACTTATGTGTATTTTGAAGCTTTCAATTTCATCTGATTGATTCCCAGCTGAGCACCAACGTGTTTGCATGTCAGCATGTGTCCCACCAACAGACACATTTCCCCAAGCAGCCTTTGTTTTACTAATACAAGAACTATCAGCAGCCAAAAAGTTGACCGTAAATTAGATTAATAACCTTTTCTCTGGGATTCATTGGACGATTGTCTTTGGGTGGGGTCATTTTGAAAGTGGGAGCTGGCACAATGTCCCAACCTATTTTGAATATATCAAAAATTACAACTAATTTCCAATGAAAAAAAGTAATAATAGCATGGTGTATTTGGTTGTTTCTGTTTGCTCACACTGCACTATGTGTGGCCATGCAACATTGTACATTACTTTAAACTGATAATGAGCTATTGGGTAAACCCAAGTATTTATAAGGAATATTGACTGTATGTTCAAAGATAATGTTATCTATGTGTTTTAAATGTTTACGATACAAGCCACTTCTTTGTTCTGCTGTCAAATAAAAGCCTCACATTTCAAATAATAGAGTAATAAAGCATGGCTTTAATAATGGGGTCAGCCCAGCCCTGCAGCTCTAGCAATGTGAACTATTCCTCATGATCGTTTGGCTTTACATCATGAGGTTCTATTATTCATGACTGTTGTTTTTATATGCGGGCACCAGATTGCAAAAACAGCCTATGGAGTTACAAAATAAAAGTCTAAAGACAATGCCTGTATATAGCCAGTAATAGCCTACTCGTCGTCTAATACATGAATGAAACTAACTCACCTTATTCAAATACATTTTTGTAGTCACTTTGATATGTTATACATCTTGACATGGCAATTTTCTCTAGAAGCTGTTGTGGTATAGTATAGGAAAGTCGATTGATGTTCTGAGTGTGTTTAGATTAGAGACTGTATGTGTAATCGTGTGCATTCACTGCCCTCCTGTGGCCACAATACGAAACTACAACACAATGCCAAACAGGTAAAACCACATCAATACTATTAATCCTCTAAATGAACTACATTGTAAATTTGACAAAGAAACCCTGTTTTAAAAAAGTTTCTGGTTCCCCCTTTAGTGTTACATCATTGGACAGTCATATGTATGTGAAAATGTGAGGGTCCCATATGTCTAAAAAGACAAATGTTGCCAACATTTTCAGTCAAAATATAAAATTGGCCAGACTTAAAGGCCTATTTCACCGGTGGGAATATGAAGGTGTATTGAATTCTGAGATCCTATGTAGTATAACTGTGCAAAAAAATTGAAATTGGTTCATCCTATCCTGAGAAAAAGCAGAAAGAGTGTTTTATGGTCTCACTGTCTACCTACATTTCTCTTTCTGTGATGTCACAGAAAGAGATATGTTGGGTTAGACAGTGACACTCTTTCTGCTTTTTCTCAGGCTAGGATGAACCAATTTCAATTTCTTTTGCACATTTATGCTACATACGATCTCAGAATTAAAGGTGAAATTGGCCTTTAATATGCATATTAAAGGACCATTAATAAAGAAGACTGTTTTCATTAATAATACTATGTGGTTGTTTAATTGTGAAAAAACTCACTATCTAAAAGTCGGAACTACGTTACCTACCATTCCTTTGAACGGAAATGTACCAATTTTCCCGCAAAGTGAGGTCTTTTCTTGTTTGTGATTGGCTGGCGCGCTCTATGCAGTTACCCGGATGAGAGCTTGGGTATATTTTAAGGACAATCGAAGGCGGGGGTTGTAGTTCAAACCGACGGTCAGTTCTCGGCGACAAGAAACTCGATTTTGTGCTGCAGCGTCAGAGATTATTTGTGGATTTTAAATATGGTAAGTGCTTCAATTCGTTTTAGGGACACATTAGAAAGATAGACGGTGTATGGCAATGGGTGTGAAATAATATGCATTTAAGTGACTGGCTTGGTGTTAGCCGCTAGCGTTAGCTGTTTTAGTAGCTTAGCATGCTAGCTACCGTATGGTTATTGGCTGCGTTGAGTAACCAATACGCTGGCCACAGAATGCTCAAACTGCGGGGGGGGGGGGGGAAGGAGCCCCAATAGAAAATGTTATTTCGCGGTTATAATCGGCATGGAATGGCTATTTCTATTTTCTCCCCAGGCTGGTGGTAAGGCAGGCAAAGACTCCGGGAAGACGAAGACCAAAGCCATTTCGCGCTCCCAGAGAGCAGGACTGCAGGTCTGTCCACTCAAACCCCATTCATTTTCTTGGCTGTGCTAACTCAAGCTAGCGTTGAACGACCAGATGTCGTGAATGTTACTCTCTAAACCCTTTTCTTTGTCTGCTCTTTCTTACCGCGGCAGTTCCCCGTGGGTCGTATCCACAGACACCTCAAGACTAGAACCACCAGCCACGGCAGAGTGGGCGCCACTGCGGCGGTTTACAGCGCGGCTATCCTGGAGTACCTTACGGCCGAGGTAACCTTACTATTACTTATCTCGCATTTATATCCCTATACTTTGAGTCATGGATATGTGCTGTATTTTTTGGTCTGGCTTTTAATATCGAACGTTTGGCTTTCTTTCAGGTTCTGGAGTTAGCAGGAAATGCATCAAAAGATCTTAAGGTGAAGCGTATTACCCCACGTCACTTGCAGCTGGCCATCAGAGGAGATGAAGAGCTGGATTCACTGATCAAGGCCACTATTGCTGGTGGAGGTAAGGAAACGGTTCTGTTGCTTCGGTTTGATTTTGAAAGGTTAAAGGCTACTGCTTTTTTTTCCCTAACTTCTAAGAGACTACACTATTTACCTATTGCATCCCAGAGACCCAGGTGTGAACACAGATGGTCAAAAATAAATGGAATTTTTTTAAATATAACAATAATTGGAAGTTTCTTTTACTTAATCAGCACCGTTTGATAGTCCAAACTGTTGCCTCTAACTTATGTAAACAGCAAGCGTTTCTGTGTGTCTGCGACACTGTTAATGGCTCATCCATTGTTCCTTGTTTCCCCCCAGGTGTCATCCCCCACATCCACAAGTCTCTGATTGGAAAGAAGGGCCAGCAGAAGACTGTATAACCCAAAGTGCTCCGGCAGTCTCCATCATGTGGTTATCAATGTCTTAGATTTAAAAACACCTTTTTAGGAATTATTTGTATGGTTCAGCTTGCATTTACTCACCTGGGGGTATTTTTTTAAAAGTGGCTTCAGAGAAGCTCATTTTACGTTATGTTTTTTGTTTTCTGGTGCTGCAGTTTGTTGTGTTGAAAGTTGCTTTTGTGGGGTTCCCATGTTTTAAAGTGGTGTTTTAATAAAGCTCTCATTGGGCATATGCAGTTTTGTTCTTTCCGTTCTTGCATTTTACATGAGCTTGGTGCTGTAATCATATCTACACATGAAGCTATTAAGTTGGCTAATCCAATGTTGAGGGTGTTCATGAGTTGACTACCACAGCTTGCATGTGGAAAGAGTCATGGCATGATTGAAGCATGCCAAGCATGAAATGTTTTATATCTGTTTAACACTGGACTGACCTGCACTAAGGAAACCCTGTGGTGATTTTTGGATTCCTGAATAAATACTGGACTGGCACAGTCAGAACGTTTTGCATACTGTGTATGTATGAGTTATTGCGTGGAGGCAGTTCGACGGCATTCCTGATTTTTAAAGTGAGATGGTTTGATTATGAGTGAGAAGATCTCTAGCATGACCAGTGTGTTGGCTACCATACTTTTTCAAATCCAGCAAAAAATAAGTGTCCTTCAGCTATTCTAAATGATGTATTCTGTAAAATGTGTTCAGTGAATTAAGGACTTTTTTTTTTTTTTTATACATTTATCAGAACTTAAATTCAACCATCTGAATAACTTTTATGAAGATGAACATTTTCAAATATTTAATTTGGTAATGGACCAACTTTAATTTAATACAATGTAAAGAACAAATGTCATGTGCATCTGATCTGTAGAGAGAAAGGTTTAAGTAACGTCTCAACTTCTGCCAACTTTTAACCATAACATTAGACCACCACCAGAGGGCACTAGAACACTACACGACTCCACTGTATTCATTCTGCTCTATGGAGCGCATATAAATAGAAGTCAGGAGGCTACTTATCAGGCATCAGACACCACTTTTACTGGGGAATGTTTCCTTTGAGAGTGAATGGCAACAGTACTTGTTTAAAAGCTGGAAATATGAGGCTATCATGTGGATTCAACAAATATTAAATACTGAAAGAAATATATCTATAGGCTTAGGCTACCATTCTAACATTTGATCCCAGACAGCCTGCATTCATTGTAGAGAGGATGGAGATCTGTGTGTTCAGGCAGATTTATGGGCACAAAACTCATCTCCAGCATATCGACCTGCATGACTTTGCGTGAGGTTTTCTGGCAAACTGGAAGCTGCACTCGAAATAGACACTGACTCAGCTTTCAGATTTAAAGCTTTGCACTTTGTCAACGCTCAGTCAAAGCAAGAGAGATGACAGGATTTTTTTGACCGTTTAATTTATAGGATTTCGTTACCAGGGAATATGTCGCGATATTAGCCGTTAGTCACAGAAAGATGAGATTCTGCCTTGTCATATCCACACCTTCGTTGGGGACTTAGTTTTTGACTAACACACACCGACACACACACACACACACACACACACACACACACACACACACACAAACTCCTTTGGAAGTTACATCTCATGGCTCATTTCCAATCTTCTTTTGGACTCCAATGACATGACTTAAAGGTGGAGTCCGCCAGCGATACTGGAGAACGCTTGTTGTCAAAATCAGTGAATATCTCCTCAAGATCCACTACCTATATGTAGGCCTACTGTGTGCGATGCAGAATCAAATCCAGTGTTAATACTCAGCCTAGGCTCTGTGAACGGGCATGTTGCTGGCTATGGTGGGCCCCCTTTGTTTACATACCAGTTTTTCAGTGCACACACAGAATGGACAGGTAGCAGATGGTGAGTAGATTTTCACAGATTTTGACTAGTGTTCTTCAGAATTGCTGACTGCACCTTTAAGTACTTTTATCAGACTTCACACAGCTCCCTCTGGAGACACACTCTTTACACATGTGGGGTGGTACTCCCCAACATCTGGAAACACACTTTGATGTCCAGTATCGACGGGGTGAGAACCGTTGCGTGTTAACAGCCCTTTAGTGGCACCAAGAGACAACTCATTTTCACATATGTCATATTTACATTTTCCAATTTACAGAACTCTACTACCCATAATTCTTCTCTGATGTCGTCGGAAAGCTCACGGCCTGCTTCTTAATGTGTTGGTTCAGCCTGTGTAGGTGGATCCAGCTGTTGCACATCTGGATGGGTGAGCTCCTATGTGCCGGTTTCCCACCAAGAGCCTGTCGACAGAGCAGACTTTTATTTTGGCAAAGAGAAAATCAGTAGCTCTATGATGGTATTTAGATGATAGTGTAGCTATGGCTTACCAATGACTCTCCTTTATTTTATTTTAATTTGAAACATTTATTTTGTTGAGTTAATAAAATGTGGTCAGAAGTAGTGGTCATAAAACAGTTGATAACGGTTACAGTACTATTCAGCTGTCTGACCAAGTCACCACGCACTATTTTTTATTATTAAGTTTGATGGGTTTGCATGTGAGCCAATGGGCATGAATTAGTGAGCGCCAGGTATGTTGACGGTGCCAGGCTAGTCGTTTCCCCTTGCTTCCAGTCTCTATGCTAAGCTAGGCTAGCCAGGTCATGACTTAACACACCGACTTGAGATGGACATTGGTTGTGTCAGTTCACTCTCAGACAGAAAGTAAATTGAGGGAATCCAAAATAATTTGAACTATCCCTTTAAGATTTCCCTGAATTCCACAAATTCATTAATGTTGATCAGATCATGTTGGGTTTTGTGCACAGCGCATATTCAAAAATAATTAAATTAAGACAAATAGGAAGGACTTCAAACATTCTTTGTTACAGGCCAGAAGGACTTAGTAAAATGCAACTGTTTTCTTCTCACCCTTTGTGAAAGTGAAATAGGATGTGACATTTAAAAAATAATGAAGTAAAACATTGCAGTGTGACACAGACTGGGGCCTGCAGGCAGTTGCCGAGCTGACCTGGCTGGCTTGTCCAAACCAATCAAACATGCAGCAGAGGCGGAGGTCCCTAACTGGACAAATGAGTCCAAAATGCTACCTGGGTGCTCACTCCTCACTGGGACGCTTTTATGAGGAAATAATGAAAGGAATAATTATTAATGAACTGATCCCATATGCCACACAACACCAAAACTCACAGTGGTCCAAGTCACTTGTACTTAATCATGACAAGGGTTCAGCTCAGTCCAACACTCGGGTTGTCATCACTCAGACTGATGCAGACATTTTAGCATTTTTATGTTCAGTTGGTTGGGTAACTGTGTTAATTTTAAAGCTGCACTGTGTGTAAATGAAATCGGCGTTTTTCAGAAAATATTTTGGTAGAAGTATGTTCAAATGAGACTATAAACGCTTGAAAATAGATGTAGTACAGAACTGAGCAAAAATACACATAGCTGAACTACAGCTCTGCAGCTCGCTAAAGAGGCTACCATGTGGTTTTTATTACAAACACAAATGTCATAATTAGATTAGATGAGATAACATTTTGGTTTAAAATCAAAAAGGTCTACCAAAAAACTAATGACTTGCCTCAGCGTAGGCTACTTTGTGTTTTTAATGCTAATTAGCAAATGTTAACATGCTAACACAAACATAGAAACTAAGATTGTAAACCAACTAAATGTGATACCTGCTAAATTAATTAGCATTAAACGTTAAATTAAAGGTGAAGTAAGCGGTTTATTTGTGTTAATATAAGTGTTAAATCTTTATTCATACAGTGATCACTTACATAATGTGCGCGTTTCATAAAGCTGATCTCTCAGTCAGCTGCTCTGCATGTAATCGGCAAATAAACTTTTCGGGGGATCCCGAAATTAATATCCAATCACAAGAGAGAACGCTACAAACTGAAACCCATCTCACTTATGGTCTCAGTCACTGCTAGTGCACCGACAATGGCGGAGCAGGTAAAAATCCTTCCCAATGTCTGTTTTGATGGTTTTTATCATGTTTTATCACACTTAAGGAATCTGAGATGATGCTAGATAACTCGCTGCTTGAAGGCCGCAGTGCATTAATGTGGTAACGTAGGGACGAGTGAGGGGACTGCTAACTGTAGTAACTGACAGGCTAAAAGAACCATTCTGCTTACAGCACCTTTAACTAAATACACAAAGAGGATACAACACGGATATTGAATTAAAGGCACATTTATAGCTGTTTTCCCGTGCTTCCGGTCTTTATGCTAGGCTAGGCTAACAATGTCCTGACTGCCGTTTTTTATTAGATGGGTCTTTCCTCATAAATCTCTGTAGAGCAGGGGTTTTCAAAGTGTGAGAGTGAGCCCCCCCTCAGAGAACACATTTTGAGCCCCCCCCCCCCAAAAAAAAAATTAAATAAAAATCCCTGTGTTTTGAAAGATCTTTTCATTATTTCAACTGTGGGGCGCGCCCCAGTTTGAAAACCACTGCTGTAGAGGATTTGCAATTCAACAAAGTTCACAGTTGAAATTCAGCATGGAAATGGGAGGAAGGTTGGGGGGCACATACGTTTGCACCAGGTTTTCTTCAACCAATCCATCGTGGACTAATTATCTACTATTGTCGGGTATGAGAACTAGCCTTTATGGATCAAAAACCTTTCTCGAAGTCTAAATGGCTGTAATGAAACTCGTGATCGGCTCATCTAGAATTAACCTTTGCCGTTTTTAACGAGCACATGTGTCCGCTCGGGCTATTGATGATTTGTTTAGTTGGCCCTGGTGAAAAGTGGAGTGCTAATGAGGCTTTCCCTGGCAGCTCCAGCCAGGCAGGGCACCAATCAACCATTAAGTCAATTAAGAGTAGGCTGAGGAGGGGGGCTGTGGATGTGGGGGTGGGGGTTGCTCCTTTTAATTTGGTTGTAATTAAAGTGCAGGAAGGGAAACCGCGGCGCTCACCTAGCTACCTTCAGGCTGGACGGTCTCTCTCTCCGAGGCGCTCTCTGGAAGCCATTAGCACATCTGGCCTCAATGGATGGATTTAAAAATGCATTTATTGAGGTTTAAAGAGTGTAAGTCATCACAAGTAAGTTATGCTCACTTCCACTGTCTCTGACAAGACTTTCTTTTGGTGGATCTAAATTGCATACTTTATATATTAAAAGTACACACTAGTAATATTTACAGTCAAATGCATTACTGTCATGTATGCAAGAAACAGAGTTCCAATATCTTACTACATGTGCAAATAATGATGCAATATCTGGTGTTGTTGGACGCCGCTCATATCTCAACTTTGACCTTTAAAGACCATCTCACTGGTTCTGCACGTATTAGCCCATGTACTGCCAACTTCCCATACTTTTCGCAACAAGTTTTGCGTGTATCTTTACCACAGTTTTCCCCAAAAGGCACCTTGTTCCATAAATGAGTCTTTTAAATTGTACCTTAGATTCATCTCATTTGAACTATCAGAAGAGCCACATTCATGTCAAAGTAATGACGGCAAACAGACATAGCAACATTTACCGTAACACACAACTCAGCTCAACGTGGAATTCAATGATGTTTCATCAACGTAACCGTTAAAGCGGCACAGTTTTATATGCGCACAAACATATAAATGCATGACATGTTTCACCTCCTGGAGAGATACTGTAGCTTTCAGGCGAGCTGTTTGGCAGAAGGCAGGCTGCAAAGCACTGATGGCCTAAGTACACGGCAATGATTAAAAGGGTGCGTTGGATTTACGTTTGCAGTCATAGGAATATGCCATGGGAGAGAGAGGATAGGGTCAGAAATGATGGCGTCAATTATGGAAATAAGACCTAAGTTGTATTGAATTGGAATGAATATCAATGGGGTTCATTTGACAGTGTTTCCTAGATGTGTAAACTATGCATTAGCGTAAAAGCATTTTATGAAGGACTGGGCTGTCCACATGCTGGGTATTGAAAGATATTTAGTGACATACCAGGAAGTGGTATGCAGCCTCTATAGACTTGCTTGATGAGCAGCTGCTTTGTTTTTTTGGCCCCACCAGCACACACACACACACACACACACACACACACACACACACACACACACACAACACACACACACACACACACACACAAAAAAGTTCCGTGCATGAAATATTCCGCAGCAAGCAACTTTAAAGCTATAGTGCATAACTTATGCTGCCCCCATGAGGAATTACAACAACAAAAAACATTGTTGAATCAACAGTTGAAACATGTTCTTGTTTTTTTTACTGAGCTCCAGTGTTGGGAGGCGACACCAGTTTGTAAACGTTGCCATACTGAGAAATACAGAGAGAGTGTTTGCGGAGCTGAATCAACTTTGTGTCAACTCGTTTAACGATTGCTTGAATGTAACCGACAATTAATTTATATGAAAAAGTTACACACTATGGCTTTAAAAGCTTGTCAAGGTACAAAGCAGATACAGTGTGGGGTTTAATAGAACAGTGAGAGGGGAACAAGAAGGAGGATGCAGGGAGGGCTGGGAATTGAAGTGTTTTTTTGGCCATCCATAGCCCCCATCCCCCCCCCCCCCCTCCCATGGCACTCTTCCTTGTTCAAGTTCACACTCGGGTCCGTCTGGTGGCAGGTGGTTCAGAGCAGCTGAATAGGCGGCCGGTCCAGACATCACACATGGCTAACTTATCAAAACAGACACAATGAAAATCGGCATCGACACTCACCGCGCCTGTAATCTCTGTCAGGGATGAGACTTTGATTCGCAAGACGCTTTCAGCACATTTGTTACTTTTTCTCTCTCTTTCTCTACTTTCTCCTCCTTTCCTGTGTTGGGCTCTGTGGCGGATTGTCTGTTAGTGGTGTGTGTGTGTGTGTGTGTGTGTATGTACTTGTACAACTATTTTGTAAGATCCAATTTGAGTTTTATAGGTTCAGGTAAGAATTAGGCTTAGGTAAGGGTTAGTGCGTAGGGGTTGGGGTTAGACATTTAGTTTTGATGGTTAAGGTTAGGGTTATGGTAAGGGGCTAGGCTAGGGAATGCATTATGTCAATGAATGTCCTCACAAGTGCGTGTGTGTGTGTGCGTGCGTGCGTGCGTCCGTGTGTGCGTTCAACACAGACGGGGTGGGCTGGCAAGGGGTCACGGTTCGCCGGCCCGCCTAGATCCATCAAGAGGAACAAAGCAGGGGGAAAAAGAAGGAGCAGTGCCAAGTCCCCCCCACCTCCTAGAAAAATCAAAGACCAGGTTTTTTTGGGGGGGGGATTGGGATCCGCTCCAAAAGGCTGGACCCCATTTTGCTGGTGCAGGTTGTCTGTGTGGGAGCCGGAGGGAGGAGGAGGAGGAGGAGAGTTAAAAACAATAATCAAATCCACCAGCGTCTGAGGAGAAGGGACCGGTTAAGTGGGGGCCCGGCTGGCTGAAGCCTCCGTGTGCAGCATCCCTCTAACTTTGAAGTCTGCTTGCTTTTGTTCTTTACATAACTTGATCTGATATTTGAAAGGCTAATTTGTATGCATTCTAGGGAGCTCGGGCTTTTTGAGGAAAGCCACCGCCACCCAGAATTCCACAGGGTAGCTGACAGGAAGGTCAACACGATTTGGCCACGGGGGGGGGGGACACACAAGCAAGCCAAAAGCATATGATAAGTGTCTTTGAGTTATTGCAGCTCGGTGCAAATTTGACGACAATGGCCCAGTGGTCATGGGGGCTGAAATCCCTTTGCAAACAGAGGCAGGCAGGCAGCGCATGCTTTGGTGGTCTTCATTTTGCTGTCAGCCTTACGACACCGGACAAGGCAGCAATAAGCTGTCAGGGCAAATATGAATAGAAACTTCAAGGAACTCCGATACAGCAGATTTACATGAGCCGGACCCCTCCAAATGTTGTCCTTTGATACCTTGATTGTATGTACTTAAAGGGCTATTCAGTGCATTGTTCATCTCCAAACAATAAACAGAAAGACTCCTCCATCCGAATTCAACTTGGAATGAATAGAAACAGATCTTTATCTAGAAAGGATTAGAAATACATTGTCACAGCTGACTGGGAAATATGCACTTAATCATTTCTTCAGAAGAGCAGCATACATTGTAAACTGCACTGTAGATTTAACTGGTTCTCCTTTTTCAGGAGATGACTGGTCGTTTGGCGCCGTGTGTGTGTTCATCGCAATACCAAAGTGTTATTCTATTGGTTAAATATAGTACTTCAGTAACACAGAAGAGAAACCTGCCTCTTAGGCACCATGGTGCATTAATAAGGAACTTAAATGTACTTTTAAAGCCATAGTGCATAACTTTTTCGTATGAATTAATGTCAGTTACATTCAAGCCATTGCCAAACGAGTTGTTAACAAACCAAAGTTGATTAAGCCTATCAACTCCACAAAACTGTCTGTATTTCTCAGTATGGCAACGTTTACAAACTGGTGTTGCCCCTCAAACCTGGTGCAAAAAAAATTCCAAGAAGCGCCATAGAAAGGTTTCAGTTGTTGATTTTACTGCAAAGAAAAAACCTGGACGTACAGCAGAAGGTATAAAATCCATGCACAATCACCAATGGCATACCTCATATAGATAGGCTGACAGTGTTGATGTAATTACTCAGAAAATCCCACATGCAGGCAACACACGCGCTATATCTTTAAGTGAGCGTGAAAAGCATTTCACAAAAAAACAACACAAGTGTGTAGCCATGCTAGATGCTAACACCATCATGCAAACCATATCACAATCATACTATTGCCCTGCGGATGTTCAGCATCCATAGCTGCCTGCATTCTAACATGTAAATTAGCACAAAACACAAAGTAGAATTGAAGCTACTGCAGAGTTATAGAGGTGCAGGTTATGAACCAAAGCACTGGCCAAACTGACTTCACCACAGCACCATTGGTGAATCCAGAGGATCAGGATTATTCCTGGGGAGAGCATGGACATCTGGACCAAATTCAATAGCAACCAATGCAAGACTATTTCTCTTATTATTTCTATCATGAGGACCTGGAAGCGACAGTTGCTTCTGTGCAAGTAAGTCAAAAGTGTTTTGGGGCGAGCCTTCAGACAGCACTGGGAGGTGAGACGAGGGAGGAAGAGAGAGACTTTTCATCAACCTTGAGCTTTAATGACTTCCTCGAGGTGCTTTTTGACTGCCGTCCAGAGGCTCGGGGGGGGGGGGGGGTTCCCTACTCGGGCCTGGCCTCGTGCCAGGGTGACAATCAATGTCTCTGTGTCTCTTCTGTGGGAGATTATTTTTGAGGGGTCTCCCCCCCCTTTTTTTTTGGAGGAAGTGGTATTTGGGAAGCTCAAACAGGATGTCCTGCTGGCTGGCCTCCATTCTTCCTCTACACACACACACCCCCTGCCCCCCCCCCTCTACTCAGTTCCATTCTCTCAGAGGGAAAAAAGCTTAAAATTAATCCAGGATTGTAAGCAGCCACTTTCTCTTTTCCTTTTCACTCGTCTCGATTTCGAAATGGCAGTGAACTCTTCAACAAATGAAGCGTTCCTGCTTCCCTAGATGAATGCAGTATGGCATAAAGCTGCAGATAGAGTTTGACTGGACACACACACACACACACACACACACACACACACACACACACACACACACACACACACACACTGTGCTGTCCACATCGGTTCAATTAAATAAAGAAAAGGCAAAAAAAATTCTTGTGTAAGCAAATAAAGGATCTTTTGGATATCACAAAGTGCATTTGAAAGTTCTGTAAAAAGATTAAGATTACTTTGTTAAAACAAGAACAGTGATCACAGAGAAAGCCAAAGGTGACGATGAAACTTTACCCAGATATACAAATGGCATATCTGGCCATGTGTGCATTCAGCTCTCAGAAGCTACAGTGGCCTTCAATGAACAAGAAGCTAGTAAAGATCAGGTGATAAGGTGAAGATGTATTTAGTAATTTAATCTATTGTACTTCTTCGTCTTCCAACAGGTGTATTTCCCCAGGACACCCAATATATATAAAAAACGCGTACGGCCATTAAGTTTGTCCGTTCTGTGCTACTGTAGAAACATTGCGATGCAACATGGCATTTTCAAGTGATTACAGACTGATTAAAACATACTTATGAATAATATATTGCATCTCTCTATCAAGTCTGTTCTGAAAAAATACCAAAACATAACACACACAATTAAGAAACAAAAATGTATATAATTTAAATTGGAACTTTGAGGGGAGAGTTGCGATAGAAATATTGGAACCGTTAAAACACTTTTTCAGTGAACAACAGCTGGATGCAGTGACTGAGTGCAGCTCCCTTTGGTCTTGTTGTCATGGGGAGGGTTGCCAGTTTTGGTTTTGGACACACAAAACCGCTGCATTTTGTGCCGTTGTCGGAAAGACACTTGATTCATTTTCCATTGTATCTTCACTTTCCTCCCGACTGAGAAAGAACAAGGACTCAAGCTTTTATGAAAAATCTTGCTTACAATCGTCTGTTCTGAGTGGATAAGCCACGAAATGTCGCAGATCCCCCCCCATGTCTGGTTAATGTCAGGAGCATAAAAAAAAATTAAAAATCCCAGCCACATGATACGATGCAGGTTTTTACATTGCAGCCTTTTGATAACAGAACACAGCTCTGACCTTTGATTCATAACACATTTTGATCGTTCAGCTTTTTAATCAAAGCACAAAACAGTAACTAGCTGTTTCTGTTCTTGGCATGTGTGTGGGGCTCATGCTTGGCTTCCCCCTGCTATTAGCATTGACCCTGTGACCTTTAAAGAGGCAATTTAGGCTGAGTAGAAATGAGAGGAAAGAGGGGGGGGGATAGCTGCAGCCACTTTTTCAGTGTGCTGTTGCTGTTTGAAAGACATACAGTTCATGAAGGTATGAAGAGGTGTCTGATGGGAGGTGAAGGCATTATAGGATTAAAGCATGGTAACTTTGAGATTGTCAATTATCCAATCCGAATTATTTACATACATGGTACTACACTTATTTACTGAGTATAACTAAGGTTTTAGTATCTAGATACAATAGTTGACTAGTTTTCTATCTCATGCATGTTGGTAAGGATAACTGACAAAGATAAAACGCCCTTATGAGGGCTTTGTACCGAAACACTTCGGTAAAACAGAGATAAAAGTACTACACCCTTTGTTGAAATTCTTCACTTAGACCGGTATCCAATGCTTTTTCTGTCAACCAAATCAATGGGATGGCTAGCAATATATTTTATGCAATGAAAATGAAAAAAGTAGCCTAGTGGAAAATTACAAACAATCAGACGATTAATTCCATTTTAGGGTGAGGTAGTTCAGGTGTGCAGGCGGGGACAAGCTGCAGGCGAAGTCATAAGATGAATATTTTTGAGAATAAAAAGAAAGCCGAGTTGTAGGAGAGCAAGCAGGGAGGCAGAGACGGGTTACGGCCATTGGAAACAGGAATAAACACTGGTGGTGGGACAAGTCGAAACACGATCATGTGAAGCATGCTGAGGCCTTTGCACACTGGGGCTGAAAATGTGAACGTGATGTCGGAGCAAAGGCCATGGCATCAGTTCAAATCAGGAGGAACACAAATCTGCTGCTGAGGAAAATGTGTTGTGTAAAGTCAGAATTTTTTTTTGCCTTAAAAGGTTGAATCAGTTATCCTGGGGAATGCTTGGTGCGAAAATCACTTCTTGCTAAAAACAGCAAATATCTCATGTTCCGCCACCGGTCTGAAACGTGCATGAGTCGAAAAATCCAGTATAAATACACATCCTAGGCAATGGAAACTGGTATGTAAATAATATGTAAACAAAGGGGCCCACCGTAGCTAGCAACATGACCGTTTATAGGGCCTAGGCTTTGTATTAACCCTTATTTTTTTTTCAACTCGCACAGAGTACGGACAGGTAGTGGATTGTGAGGAGATATTCAAAAAAGTAATTATGACGACAAGCGTTCTCCAGAATCGCTGACTCCATCTTTAACGCCCACTGTTGCTTGCCAGTGGGGCACATTGTGTATAAAATCCACAGGATGGAAATGGAATGGAACAGCACAGATTTGCACCAGAACTAAATATGTAGGAGAACACTTACCAACTCCTCCACAGAGACATTTTTAACATTTCTCCTGCCGTCAGCATCACTGAGCAAGCCCACGGTAAGATGTGTGACACGGAGGACTGATGAAAGCCTGTGTGAGTCGTCCTCGCCCACGATAAATGGGGAAACTGGATGACTTCCAAACTTCTCTTCTATCAGACCACCCACTGAGACCGACATTCAAAGAACATGCGCGGCACAGATTTGGGAAGGGAAAGCAGTTCAATGTTTTGATCCCAGAGTCCAAAAAATGAAACTTACCGACACATTTTATCCCGTCACTTTATGATTGAGTTACACTATACTGGAGATGAATATGGCGTTGTAGTTTTTAGGTTTCATGTCACAACTTTCTGTGCAGTTACTTCTACTAAAAGGTGGAGTCAGCGATCCTGGAAATCACCTTTTGTCAAAATCAGTGAGTTTCTGCTCACAATCTGCTACCTGTCCATACTGTGTGCACACTGAAAACATCTGGTGTTAATACACAGCCTAGGCTCTGTAAATTGGCAGGTTGCTAGCTACAGTGGGACCCCTTTGTTTACGTACCAGTTTACAAAGCTTAAACTGTGGATCGTGTGGATGTATTCACGGATTGATAACAGATTAAAAAATAATCGAATTTGAAGCCTTCGCCAACCCAAAGACCAACCGAACACCAAGAATAAAATGTACAATAATTGTTTTTAGTGGTCTTAATAGGCCTACTAAATTGTGGCATATTGGTTTTAAAACAGAGTTTGCAACCTGGTAAAATACCTGCTGTTTACACGAACAAACAATGGAGATCTAGTTCGACCCACTGCTGAGTCTTTTTCATCGGTCAAGTTCTTTTGTTGTGTTTACCGGTGATTCGCATGTGATTGCAAGCACCTGGCAAATATGATGTGTGGTCACATTAGATTTTTCCAAAATTACACGGACAACCTCAAATGCACCACAACCCAAAAACGATACTGGAGAACTGTGGGATGACTGAAGGACACGCTGGTTACGGGCTTCTAAATTTAAGCAAAACAAAGCTGAGTTTCTTAGTTAAGTTTCAGAAGCCTTTGGAACGAAACAGTTATTCATTAATGTTGAAATGTGGAACTTTGAAGGCTGACCCGACCTGAACAAATTGTTGCCAATTTGGTCATAAAAAAGGCTGCCGTAGCGGTTAGCTTTCACTGAAAACGAATTGTTTCCGTTTGTGGTTACATCTACGGGAATACATCAACACTAAGCCGTATGGCTGTACAAGTGGCTGACAGGCAATGCAGTAGGCCTACAGAATACTGAGTGCAATCAGCTGCTCATGCCAGAGAAAGAACGTGGGTCCAACCTAAACCTCAGATGGTCTGTAGTGGTGCCAAGCCCGATGGTTGTGATTATATTGCAATATCTGCAGCAAGGCAACTTATATTGCATGTCCTTTCACATTCCTCTCCAACAAGCTAGTTTTGGAAAAGAGTGTTTCTTCTAGAGACATTCAATAACCAATCACATCTATTAAACACATGCTACTGAATTGTGGGATTGTTAGCAAAAAGCAGTGCATACGCCGCTGACACTAGGTGGAGTGAAAATATAGAGCACTCTATATAGTTTATATAACTGGTAAGAAAAACACTAACAAAAGTTAAAGCCCCTGTATTTTGATTTCTTCTGCATCCTATGATGGAGTTCAAATGAAACAAATCCCGGTGAAAATTGGTTTGGTCTAAACTATAAGAAGTGTTGAGCGCTTTCGTCTCCCTCTGACATTGCTTCTTTTTCGATATTAAGAATTTTCATTTCAAAAGAAAAAACAGAATTTGTGGTAGGCTTTGGGTCTACCAAGAATTCTAAAGTTCTTAAGTCATGGAAACATTATTTAAAATATATTTATCTCATCCACAACACATTTTTGGGTTTGAAACACTGAGGTTATGCAACAACAGGATACAACTTACACAAGCCACTGAAAAAATTACTCAACAGGTAACTTAATAACTCATCTGTACATCATACAGAATATTTATTGGATCTCAAAATACACAAGAAACCATAGACAGAACACAGGGTCAGAAAACCCCTTTAAAAAAGGTCATTTGGAAAGGAATCGCCACAGTTACCATCCTCAACTTGAGACTATGGGACTGGTAAAAAGTGTCCACTGGTACAAATCAAACAAAGGCCTTCTTCTTGGGTAAACGAATGCTGCTGAGCTTAGATTGAACAATTCAAACTCCAACAAAATAAATAAAATATCTTTTTTTTCCTTCTTCTTCTTTACACCCGTAACAGTACCTGTCTGCCATTCCCATTGGCCTTTTTTTGTGTTAAAGCCGCCCAAAACATTTGACATTTCCTTTGAGAAATGCACAACACAGGAGCTGTATATATTTTCCACATGATGAAGGGAGTTTGATCTCCCTTTCCTCTTACGGGGCTTGGTCTGTTCTACAAATCAATTCCCTCCCCCAGCCCAGACAGAAAAGAAATAATGCCTTCCTTTAAATCCTATTCTGTAGATTGACACACATTAGTAGTGTCCTAGACCAACTGAATCTATTTACTATGATTTTGGCATGTTCCACTGGCCCTGAAGCACTAAATGAGCCCACACAACAAAGCTTTCTTTAAGTCGCAGCCAATGAGGTTGCATCAATGATTCCTGGATTTGGTTCAAATGTTTCTTATTTGTCGTTTGTTTTTTTCATTATATCATGAGAACTTTCACGTTAGTCATTTGTGCTTGGCTCTCTACAGAGTCTCACTTTATACAGTGTCAGAATATGGGAATAAAAAACTGCCAAATGCACTTGTATGTAATGCCTCAATTGTATACAATTAAAGTGAATATTTTCATATTTTGAACGTAGGGCCTTGAACTAATCAACTGATCCATTTGTTTCAGCTCAAAATGAGTGGCAGTGTAGCAAAGCTACAGTAGCATGGGGGACAATCATACATTCCGGTGATGAAGAGGTTCTTAGATGCAGTTTTCCAACAGCATTGAACCTGCATGTACTGTCTTATAATGGCAGCCAAACAACCCAGCGTTCTTCTTGTTGTGTTTGCTTGGATCTGGGATGTTTTCAGTGCACTAAAAGTTGTTAGCTGAAAAAAAAAAATTTTTTTTTACTTTTCAAAGGTTTGGGCTACAACTGGATCAAGCTTTTGAGGCAGTTTTCTGTTCCCATTGAAAATGATTCACTATGAGATTCAACTTCAATGCAAATCGGCGACAGAGTGAGTCGTAATAATGCCCAACTGCCACACAGATTCAAAGATTGGCCTTTTGTGAAGTGCTTCAACAAAGTCTCATTCCGCCACTACTCTCTTTTTTTTTAGTTTTTCTTTTTTTTTGCCATTTCAAGTACACACGCACACCTTGCAAATTAAATTCAATAAATAAGACTTATACAATGTTGTAAGGCAATGTTGACCATGCATTTTGTCACAATGAAGAACAAATTAAGGAACATAACATGGTAACAATATGCACATTCATTTTAAGAGCAACAAGGTCCCCACTCCACCCCACTTGTTTTTTTTTCCACCAATCAAAGTGAAGTTTTCAAGGCTTTCTGGGTAACATCTTCCTCACCACACCGGGAGAGAGAGAGAGAGCCCGGTCCCAAGCAGGCAGGCGGTACACACAGCGAGTGGACCCAGCCACAATGGAGGGCTTTTGCATTGCATCCACAAAATTGGAGTTTTTCTCAAATCAAAAGTCATCATGTATGTGGAGAGTGAGATCCAGCAGCCAGCTGCTCAGAGCCTCAGGACAGTCCAGAGGTTTCCAGGTAACTCTGCAGCTTTCTCACTGTACTTCTGTCCAACGAGCAAAGGTCAAAGTCAAAGGTGGTGTTGGTGATGTGGAAGTGTCCTGTCTCTTCAATGAGGTTCACAATCTAGGGAAACAAGAGTGTACAATGGGTGAGGCATTTTTTTTCCCAATTTGTTTCTTTAATAAGGGAAAATATTCCATCTGCATATGCAAGAGAATTATCTGTCCTGACAATAAGGTATGGGTTAATTAAAAGGTGTAGTCAGCTATTCTGGAGAAAGCTTGTTGTCAAAATAATGTGTTGTCAAAATCAGTGAATATCTCCTCACAACACACTACCTGTGCCTACCTGTGTGTGTGTGTGTGTGTGTGTGTGTGTGTGTGTGTGTGTGTGTGTGTGTGTGTGTGTGTGTGTGTGTGTGTGTGTGTGTGTGTGTGTGTGTGTAAAGTAAAAAATTATGTTATTACACAACCTATGGGTATGTAAACAAAGCAGTCAAACGTAGCAAGAAAAATGCCTGTTTACAAAGCCTAGGTAGTGTTTTAACACTGGATTTTTTTCAGTGCACAAACAGTACAGACAGGTACTGGATATAAGTCCATTTACCATTTACCAAAATAAAAATAAAATGCATCATGAAAAAAGAATCCTTACAAAATAAAAGCTCTCCTAACTGATTTGAACAAAATGTGATTTTAAAAACAAGCATTCTCCAGAATCACTGACTCCACCTTTATCAATGACACCAAACAGAACTAATATCAGAACACACCCAGCCTCTTTCACTGACAAAAACTGAAAGCGTACATAAGTGGAGAGTGCCATTGATGGGAAATTGTTTCAATTGCAGCCTTACTTGTCCTGAGAACAGTAATAAGACACTTCAGTCCTCTGGCATATGTGACACTTGATATGTGAAATTGCTTCAAACAGGCTTCTTTTTAGTTTGCTAAGCTGACCTCAATTACACGGGCAAATTCTGAATTAATCCAACGACCATGACTAAGAGTCGACAGCCACACTATGTCACGGCACAGTCCACTAAAAGCTGTTGACATTTCGGAGCACTTTCTGGTCTTTGTTTAAAAGACTGAATGGATGAAATGAATCATGATTATATCTCTAGTGTTTTAATTTTTTCTGGAGTAGGAAAACAAACAGAGCTTTGTAGTTCAGCAGAGGAGATTTGTTTTACAGCATAAAGAGGAGAACACGGGTCTACACAGATCTGATCTGGTTTATAAACCATATGTAGGGAACA
Source organism: Hyperoplus lanceolatus (assembly GCA_026929865.2). Taxonomy (NCBI): domain Eukaryota; kingdom Metazoa; phylum Chordata; class Actinopteri; order Uranoscopiformes; family Ammodytidae; genus Hyperoplus; species Hyperoplus lanceolatus. The sequence continues at coordinate 12,269,305 of CM049417.1, read as the reverse complement.
AGAGCTATAGTTTAGGCAAAGCTAGTGATGTACTATCATGAAAATGAACGTGTCCTCCCACCATCCGACTTTATTCATTATGTTTTCCTAAATACGTCTGTACGGTCCATTCCTGTGTGCGCAATATCTTCAGAACACTTTGAAGGAAAGATTGCACAAATGTCCATTCTGACTCAACATTAATTAGATTTTGGAGGTCAGCAGTTACTGTGACCTTACATGTTGTGTAGTCGCAGTGACCTTGTACCACATTGAAGCTTCTCAAGAGCTTTACCTTAAAGCACCTTCACTTTCACCGTTCAGCAATTGTATGCTATACGGAGGCATGTAACCGCCAGAAGGTAGTTTTTAGTTATTATACTGGATTTCAGACTTGGTACACAGTGGTCCTTGGGTTTCCATGGAACATCTTCCCATACATCACTGTGTGGGTACACTTCTCAGAAATATGGAGAAAACTTACATTACAGTCTTATTTAAACAGGGCACATGTGGGTCAGCTCTCTCTTTCCACTTTGGATCGTTGAGTTAGTGGGATTGGGTGGCAATTTGGCACGTTTGCTCCCTTTTCATTGGCGTTTAGGACTCACTTCAACTGGAACCAGCTCCCAAAGCTTAATGTGGTGTGTAAAGACGTATACCATCTTCATTACAGCGCTCCCTCCCTGCCATACAATATGTGGGTTGAGGCAGCAGAGAGGCTGGGACCCTTAATCACTTCCATCTCTTGTAGCAGGAAGTGGAGCCAGTGGGTTAACTGGGGCTAGATTAGCTTGATTAGCGTGCGGGGTTAAAACAGTGCACGGGGGCCACCATTTTGCCTTGTTAGGAAAGCAGAGGCCAGAAGTTGGCAGCCGCAGCTATAGGGAAAATCCACTAATACCGTCATATGATACGCAGAGGCGAATATAAGCAAAAGAAACATGCAATCTCTTAAGGTGGAGAGAGAGAGAGGTTAATCAAATAATTCATTGCTTCCAGATGAAGGCGCAGATCGCAAGAGGCTCTGTAACGGATCACGGCTCCTCTTCTTAATTCAACGCGGCAATACAGCTGACCAATAGCAACTGGCATGTAGTGGATATTACACTGAGATCAGTGGAAACGTCTGGGACACCAGCCAAAACATTTTTCATTGTTTTATTTGGCGCGCGGCATGCTCACTGTAACTTCTTGCACACAGAGGGTAATAATGCGAGCAACGTGAGAGATATTATTACAGCCCAGAGCGCGGCTACATTAAAAATGTTTTCTCATCGGCTATGGAATTTGATATGTGTTAGAGATGGAACACAGGTCTGCTCTGGTCACGTCATTTTTATTGCTTCCAATTCATTGCCCGGGATACTGGCGCACAAAAAAATAAACAAATTGTTATGTTCGTGAAAATGACAGTGAGATTTAGTGTTTGAGCCATGTTTACAAAATCTTAAGTTAAACTCATTGCATCATACCGCGGGCTTGGATGTCTTACTTTAGCTTCAGACAATGACCACTGGGGATCGGTTGTAATAACGGGCCGGTGTAAAAAAAAAAGATTGCATAGGCAGAATCTCTGGCCAACTCATCCACCCTGTAACTCAGTTCAACTGCATTGTCAATGACCAAGTTATTCCCTATGGAACTCATCATTTGACAGAGAGCCTTTAACAGTCCTGCAGGGAGACATCCAGCAGAGCAGAGGCCAACAGATGACTATAGTGAATCCACAGGAAGAACCGTGACTGCCAACTAACACATGTCATAGTGTTCAAATCTATTGCACATCTAGTGCACGCTGTCTGTCCATTCTGGGCTCCACTGTTGCTCTTCCCTGTTAAAAGTATTTTGGGGAGTTTTCCTTAGCTGAGTTAATGTTCTAAGGACAATAGCTGTCGTATTGTGGGACAGATTGTAAAGCCCACTGAGGCAAATGGCTGGTGATATTGGGCTTTAGAAATAAAACTGATTACATTTTTTTTCATTGTTCACCTGGCAGCTAATAGTATTTTTTATTTGTATCTATTTTTGGGGGGCATTTTTGCATTTAATGGAAGTAGACAGAAAATGTGGGGGGAGAGAGGGTGGAATGACCTGCAACAAGGGTCGCCGGCTGGAATCGAACCGTCAACGTTGCGCATTTATGCGGCATGCACTGAATCAATCAATCAATCAATATCTATCATCCATTCACACATACCTGTTGCAGAATATGACCTTCTCTTAGTGTCATCAGTCTTTTGTGCAGTTCCACCAGCTCATCCAGGTAAGCCTAGGAAACACAGTGACATGATAAGCTTCATAGCTTAGCTTTAGAAAACACTTTAACAATGAACACAAGCTCAACCTTAAGTCATATAACAGACTGCAGCATTTCACATATGAGGTCAGAGAACTCCAGCAAAATGTAATCAATTTAACAACTGAATTCCCCCACCCCCCTCATCAGTTGGTCAGCTTGCGCACCTACACAATGTCAGTGTAATACAAAATGATAAATCTTTCGTTGACATATTCTGTCATCTTATTTGGTGAGGTACACAGTAAGTTAGCCACACCTTCAGACCATGAAACTGTTATTTCCCCTAATAGCATAGCCGTCCATTCATGGTGCTGTGAGCGGAAGGTACTCAAATGGGGTTAGTAGACAGGAGGGTTTTGACCTCTTCTCACACACACACACACACACACACACACACACACACACACACACACACACACACACACACACACACACACACACACACACACACACACACACACACACACACACACACACACTATTATCATCATCTACCAATTCTCCTTTTTCCATATAACAGAAGAAGTCAAAGTCATAAAAATATGCTGTCATATAAACACAAGCAGCTGCACAACAACTTTGGTCACATCATGCAGACATAAAATGGAAAAAGCTTGTTTCTTATTAGGAACTAAACGGTCCAAAAATAAGTTCTAGGAAAAATCTGCTCGTCTGATAGTATCACATAGTGTATATACTTGTTGGAGCACTTCATTGAAGCTGTACAATGTTTAAATGACATTGGTATCTTTGGGAACTCCACTGAACGTAGATTTTTACAATCTTCTATTGTCCAATTTTGGTGAGCCTGTGCAAATGATAGACTTTCCTGTTCTTAGCTGACAGGAGTGGAACCTGGTTGGGTCTTCTGCTGCTGAAGCCCATCTGCTTCAAGGTTGGAAGTGTTGTGCGTTCAGAGATGGTATTCTGCATACCTAACAAGTGGTTATTTCAGTAACTGTTACCTTTCTATCATCTCAAACCAGTTTGCCCATTCTCCTCTGACATCAACTGAACTGCCGCTCACTGGATATTTTTCCTTTTTCGGACCATTCTCTGTAAACCCTAGATATGGGTGTGCATAAAAATCCAAGTAGATCAGCAGTTTCTGAAATACTCAGACCAGCCATCAACCATGTGTCAAGTGTCAAGTCCCTCTTTCTTCCCCATTCTGTTGCTCGGTTTGAACTTCAACAAGTTGCCGTTTCCAGGTCTACATGCCTAAATGCATTAAGTTGCTGCCATGTGATTTGTTGATTAGTGATATGTTTTAACAAGAAATTGAACTGGTGTACCTAATGAAGTGGCCGGTGAGTGTATATCTTAATCCATTTCATATGGGCCGTTTTAAACTGTAAAAACAAAAAAAACCTTTGTGTACCTTGTCACAGTCTAGGTTTTTGTTCTTGTCCTGCTTGCTCTGCTTGGTGGGACTCTTCACTTCCAGTATCTGATAGACAACAGAGTAAAAAGATGGAGCTGTGTGGGTGACTCACAGCTTCATACCCAAGTTACCCATGGTACTAACCAAATGCATGATATACTGTAAAATATATCAACTTACCTGGTTATTAGTAGTCTTTAATAGGGGTGGGGCTTCAGTGCGTGATGGGGGTGAGGGCGAGCAGCTGTCACTCTCACTGCCATCACTCAAACTCACTCTGGGTATTTAGTCACAGGAGAAAGAACAAATGCTGAATTAACTAATTGTTAATGAAAAATGACAGCTTCCTTACATTCTAGAAAACTGTGTGTGCATCTTCTGGGAATCATTTATTGATAATACGACAGATGTTAATGTTCGAGGTGGAAGCTGCACTGATTGATTTTCTTTGATCAATTTGGGGAAGTAGAACAGGCTGTAAACACAATAGCTGACATAGTATTACCATATAAAGTGCAGATGGGTAATGTGTTAGCAAGCTGCAGCCATTTGAACATACAGCAGATATGTCAACATTAGCATTCATGTGAGGCTGTGTTTGTGTCCACCTGATGAATTTAAGGCAAGCCCATTATCCCTTCTCCTCTTAGCTGTAGTCTACTCTAACTGTCTGTCTACTGTTGGGTAAACTCACTATACATGACCTGCCCAGAGCCTTTTCACTTAAAATATCTGCTGCTGATAACCAGGATGTTGAGAACAGGGTGTAAACATTAGCCTGGTCCAACCAGACCATCGTACTTCCTTTCATTTGTACAGAAGGTCTGGAACTGCTGTAATTGGCAAACGTTCACTCACTTGGAGGCGGGTGTCTGTTGAAGTTTAAAACTATTGGATCTGCCCAGTGCCACTCTGGATTAGCCAACCAATCGCATAACGTTTGGTCATCACGTGTGTCATGAGCCGGCTTCTGACGGTGCGTTGAAGTTGGACAGGGAACTTGGAAATTTCTGACTTCACTACATATTGTAGTCTATGAATCTACCGGTACCTGGCAACGGTAACTTGCTAGAGCCTAACGTTTAGTTATTTGGACGAGAAAGGTTGTCGGCGCCCATACTTTTGCGAGCAGATGCACTGGAACACAGACAGGTCGGAACTCGGAACTACCAAGTCGGAAATCTCCTTCTTCCGAGTATAAAGGAATGCAGCAATCAACTAAAACTGGAGCGCGACTTCAACGTCATCGTTCTCAGCCACTCGCTCTGTTCGCTGATTGGACGACCGGAAATTTTCCAGCTAGATTCCACTAATACCACCCAGCCCCAGACTGACTACTGAAGGGAAAATTAAATTTGGTCGGAAGTAGGTAGGCGGGCGGAGCCAGGCTATGTACACATAGCATGGTGTCAGTGAAAGATCCTAAGATTTGTAAGGGATCTATACCATCATATAAGACTGTAGATTGCCAGCTGGTGTATATGTTATGTCTATTCAGCTGTGCCGTTCTTACTACAGGGCTATAGCCAACCAAAAAGCCTATTTACTCGCAGTTGAGCATACAGGGGACAAATCGACCATAACAGATAAATTCATCCAGTTCTGATTAGAGTCCCTCGCACTCAATGTAGTTCAAAGCCAAACCGAACCCAAACTTGTAATTGACTGCAAGCCCACCATTCTACTGGTAAGAACAAGCCAAACACTCCATTGAGCGGAAAATGTCAATTACCGTTTGCTGCCTGTGTTTGATTACAGTTTCATTAAACAAATGTGTGTTGTACAGGTCTATGAAATATGCTAGCTGTGAGCATTTGTTAACCTGCGTTGGTGGTGTGTGTGATGTGTATGTGCCGGTCGCTCCCCGTCAGAGTCCATTTCGTTGTCGTCGACGTCATCTGAATCGTCATCGTTGTCGTCCGAGTGCAGATCCTGCATGACTGACTGCAGCGGGCCCAGGACTGTGTGTGAGGGACAGAGCAGAGAGAAGACGCTGGGATTTAGTTAGATTTCTGTTGATTATTTGGAGAGCACAGGTGAACACATGCATTAAGCAGCAGAACATGCTGGGAGGTGGAAGGGCCAGTGGAACTGCTGCTGGTCTAATGGAGTCTGCAATTCTGGAGAATGTTTTTTGTCAAAATCAGTGCATATCTCCTCACAGTCCACTTCCTGTCTCTTGTTTTGATACACAGCCGAGGCTCTGTAAACAAAGGACATTAAACAAAGGGGGCCCACAGTAACTAGCAACATGCCAGTTTACAGAGCCTAGGCTGTGTCATGGCTTTCTCAGCAATCACACAGTACAGACAGCAGGTAGTGGATTTTGAGGTGATATTCACTGATTTTAACAAAAAGTGATTTTGACAACAAGCATTCTCCAGAATCACTGACTCCACTTTTAATACTTCAATTTAAATAATAAAACGGTTAGTAACCTATATTTTCTTATTGTCAACAAATCCCACACAGAGGCAAAACCAAAGTATGAATCCATTTCTCATCACCCTATAACTCTCCTACTCTTAGCTCAAAGCCAATTGGTTCCTACTAAATACACAAATCCATAGTATCCAAATATCCTAGAACAGTGACTTTATCCAACATTACAGAGACAGAAAGAAATAGTCTGCCGAGGACTATTTTCAGCATTGGATGAATCCACATTTTGTGTGTGTTGATGGAAATAAAGGAACATGTCACGAATTGCATCAGCAGCGTGGCGCACACATTCATTTGGACAAAAATCATCTTAAAAAGACAAATGGTGTGTTCATGTTCCCACATTTGGACATCATAAGGTGCAAGAGGACACACTGTATCCAGACATGTTGCTGTTCGATCAGCAGTGATGGGAGCTGTGGAAGGTGGTTGCATAGCCCTGATATATTACCAAACCCTGCCAACATGACTGCAATGAGATGCATGAGTTTTCATGCACATAGACGAGCTGGAAAAAGATATACTCCATGCAGATGTGAAAGGGGTGTAGGGCTCTGTGTGTGTGTGTGTGTGTGTGTGTGTGTGTGTGTGTGTGTGTGTGTGTGTGTGTGTGTGTGTGTGTGTGTGTGTGTGTGTGTGTGTGTGTGTGTGTGTGTGTGTGTGTGTGTGTGTGTGTGTGTGTGTGTGTGTGTGTGTGTGTGTGTGTGTCGGCCCCACAGGTTTCAGAGTGACTGTTACCTGTTTGGGTGGTGGCAGGAAAAGCCACCCTTTTCCTGATGATGAAGTCCACCACTGCATCCAGAGACAAAATTACAAAACACACAAGCAGAGGTCACCCTCGAGAAAAGAAGCTCAAAAATAGTATTCAAAAGAAAATGGTGGCCATTTTAAGGACCAAACAATACAGTCTACACTCACCAACCCCCTCTTAAGAGTATTGGACTGATGGAAGTAAAAGAAGTCAAGTTGAAACACGATGGGGCTCTTTGATATCTTGCTGATGTACAACTGACCATTAGGATAGCTCTATCAACACCTGCCTCTGCTTTAACATTAAAAGTGGAGTCAACGATTCTGGAGAATTCTTGTGGTCAAAAACAAATGGTCAATTTCCACTTGATCAGCTACCTGTACGTACTGGGTATCAAATCCAGTGTTGAAACACAGCCTACGTTGTGTAAACGGGTATGTTGGTTGCAAAGGTGGGCCCTTTGTTTACATACCAGTTCACAGAGCCTAGGCTGAGTAATAATACTGGATTTTTGCTCAGCACACACACAGTACAGAAAGGTTCTGGATTGTGAGGAGATATTCACTGATTTTCACAAAAAGTGATTGGGTTGACAAGCGCTGTCCAGAATTGCTGACTCCACCTTTAAAATAAAGTAAGTGGTAAGTGGGTTATGCTGGAAACCAAATATTATGGCAACTGTTACGACATAAATATAAAATACAGTAAGCAGGCATTCTATTTGACCTACGAGCAAACGGGTCTGCAAAAGGGTATGCCATAACAAATATAAGGAGGTATTCCATAAGAGCTACACTGTCCAATCACACAAGATGGTTTCTGACTGAAAAAGAAAATGATCAGCTGAATCTGGTGTGGACTCCAGGTAAATTACCTTGTCGTTTGTGGTGTGTGGGGGCGAAGCCTGAACTGGAGCTGGAACTGGCTGGACTGGGCTGTTCAGACTGGGAGGAACAAGAGGAAACAAACTGTCATGAATAAAATATACATGGAAAAAAAGTTAAAGCAAACCAACCAAAGGAATTTGGCACACATCAACACCATCCAATACATTTGTCTTTTTGTCCAAATTTGTCAGACTACCGAGTTGTTGGAATAATGGGTTGTCCCCTGCATTTTGACGTCTTAAGATAACATGTGGAAGGAGGAGCTAGTTCTAGTTAAGCATCTGGCCCTGACAGTCCATAGCTGTATGGTATATATGGTGTGTATGGTATATATACTTACAGCAACAAATTAAACTAAATACCTTCATATCCTTTAATCAATTTAAACAAACTATCTTAAATCTGCCAAACTCTACCTGTAACTGTTTTAATTAGGCTATATTGTACTTTCACCCATTTAATTTTAATTGCTGCCACTCTTCACCACTATGTAAATGTTTCAATTGTTTTTTTTCTCTCTTCACCTGTTGTTGTGTATTTGATGTATTTGCATTGAATATTGTGTATGTATTGTTGTTTTTCCTTGGAATTTATTTGAACTCGACACCATTGTAAATGAGGGTCACCCCTCAATTGGTCTCTCGAGGATAAATAAAAGTTAAATGAAAATGAAAATATCCTTCGTAATCGTTTTTTTTAAATATGCAGAAAAATTACAGCTTTGCAATTAGAAAAGTAATTTTTATAATTTTTGTGGATTCGTTTTCAATCATGTTTTAGTCTAAAGCGGAAAAACAAGCAGACAAAAAATAAATTATCTTGGCATCATAACCAAATGCCAGCTGGCCCATTGGCTGCTGTCTTTGAGGTGTGGTGAAGTGCTGCTTTTAACAAGTCCTGAGATGGCACACATCAGTTCTTCAGTGTCAGCACTAACTCTTTGAAGTCATCTTGTTGTGTCAGGGCCTTGAGCCAACATCCCTCCAACTAATCCACACAGAGTCGCTCCATCCCTGGCTTCATCCACCATCTTTACTGCTCTGGGCCTCAGGTCTACATCTAGCTTCTAAATCACACAGCCTAATGGTGTGCCACACACAAGGAGTGCTGTGCACATTTAGTGTGGAAGGTACGGCATTGTGTTATAGTGACTGCACTCCTCCAACCTGACTTTTGGGGGGTGGCACAGATGGTGTAGGGGCGCCCCCCAGAAAGGGAGACCTGGAGCTTGACTCCTGCTGGCTCCTGGCTTTTGTTGTAAGTTTGAACACAAGACTCTCTTGTTGTACTTTGATCTTTTCTGGTTCCATTAAAAGTTACAGTTTGGTTCTACTACTTATTTAGGAAGTATTTATGAAGTAATATGACTTTTCCTTTTTGGGTACACATTAGAGTACACATTTAATACAAAGCAATATATTATGAATAGTTTTACTGGAATATGAATTTAATTGTAACATACTGACCAGAAAAGCTTGGCAAAGAGTTTAATTCAGGGTTGTGTTATTTGAATATCTAATTCTTCACAAACCAGTAACGTAAGGTACATTTCAATAATAAAAAAACAAGAAATTAGAGTAAGCAAAATCAGCAAATACTTTAAAGGTGATTCTGGAGAATGTTTGCGAAAATCTTTTTTTGTCAAATTCAGTGAATATCTCCTCAGCTACCTGTACATAATGTGTGCGCTGAAAAAAAATCTACAGCCAGACGCTCTGTAGCTAGCATGATGCCAGCTACGGTGGGCCCCTTTGTTTACATACCAGTTTACAGAGCATAGGCTGTGCATTGACACCAGATTTTTTTCCAATGTACACACAGTACAGACAGGTGGCATCATTAGGAGATATGAGCTGCTAAGCCAGAATGAGCTGCTGGTTTAAAAATCAAGGCAGGAGGTAAAAAGCTGCCTTTTAGACACTGCCAATCCGTCAGCCACGTCTGCTCTCTGCACTGAGCCAAGGTGCGCACAGGTGCAAGAATAGGCAGGGCTCCAAGAACTCCACGGATTCTTTTCACCACATTCCTGACATTTGTACTTCTGCCACTGAGAGACGCACAGTGAGCACAGACTGCATGTTGCCTGTCGATGGGAGAGTGAATGCTATCCAAACAGGGATTAAGCTCGGAACAACAGCCAACACAACATCTGTGCCAATGTGCTTCATTGTTATTCAAAAATCTGAATCTTTTCCGTGGGCAGCCTTCCCTGTGTGTGTGAGCTTTCCCACATGAAATATGACACTTACTCCCGTGAAATGTCTAGTTGGCACCTGACTTTAAGCCCTCATGAGTGTCTTTAAAGACAATGTGGCAAATGCACAGCACTCTAGCAAGGGATGTAACCGGAAATGTATACCTTCTGGATTTCGCCCCCTTCAGTGTTATATGAGGGACTTTAAGGACAGAGAGGGCAGAAAAAACCTCCAACACATACAGTTCAGTACATTTGGAGACAGGGACACAATTGTTAACCTAAGTAGCCATTAGAATTAACAGTTAATATGAATTCATTTTGGTTCAACTTCACTGGTTCAAGAATTTAAATAATGTACACCTGACTCTCAAAGGTGTTTGGTCAGAGTGAAAGCAGTAATGATTATAAGGTTAGGAAGAAATGTTTTCTACCAACGTTTGCTGAATGTTATTGGATAACATTTGGGCAGTCAACTGACATTAGTTAGTTTTACAATGTTCTTCTAGATTAATTAATCACAATACATGACCATAATGAGGAGGAAAATAATACTAAAGTTGTGTTTTCCAACTGCAGCCAGTCACTGACGACCAGGGAAAAGGTTTGAGGAGAACCTAAATGTTTCATAGAGGAGATAAGATTAGCTTTAAAGTGAGAAGCTGTCTGTTCCTACAGCAACCAGCCCTTATCAATTTGATAGAGCCATTTTATGTTTTCTGTTATCCGCAGACAGAGATTTTAGATGTGTAGAGATTAGAACTTGTTCATTTCAACAAAGATGCATTGTCAGGCCTTTAGGGGAGACAAAGAGGTCACACTGGGCAAATGTACACACCCAGATAGTCAGATGGGATTATCTCACCCCCGATTTGTTGACAGCACTGAAGACCTTTTAAATTGAAATCAATTCCTCAGCTTTTTGCATATTTGTTTGGGATAGCAAAGTAGGTGGCTTACACACTGTTTCACCATGGTTGTGTAGTGCATGTCCCAAAATTCTGGAATCACTGTGATAATAAACCAATCAAGTGCAGTAGTAGGTGTTGCCAAATGTGTGAATGCTTTCCTCAATTTTTTAAAAGTTTTATTTAATACGTTTTTCAAAGAAATTCAACCTCAATTTGCTGTTTAATTAAAGTAAAGGTTTTTCTAAAACTGCTGAGTGTTGAGTTGCTTAGCCATCAATACAGCAAATTAAATAAGTAATAATGAATGAAATTCATCACATTAATATTGACAACATTACCATAAACCGGCATGCTTATTGATTGCATCTACACTGCAGGAACTCAAACCCAGTCACAAGTTCTTTCGTTTATTTCCTGAGTCAACTATGGGGACGAGTTCCTGGAACTGACCCTGCGTCCAATACAAATACTTTCTGCTATTTAGTATGGTAGAATAAAGATTTAGGATCTCCCAATTCTTGTGGTTGATCTAGTATGCTTAAAAAAACCTGGATGTCTACTATATCCGGCGGAGATTTTTTGTGTTTAAATAATTAAAAGTATGTCCCAATTGTGTGCCTACTGCATGCCAAATAGATTTTTTTTTTTTTTTCAAATTTAGTATGTAGAATAGAAAAAAGAATGAGTATGTGATTTGCAAACGCAGACTGAATTTGCACAGTGCAAGACAGGAAGTGATACAAAGTTCAAGATTAAGGTTCTTTCAAGGATAGTCGTTTGTATTTGGTCAAGCAAATGTGATGTCAAATCCTAACAAGGTCGATCACACAGCAGCAACCATCATTTCACTACTGCGTCTGAATCACCCAGGACAACCAATGCGTAATTAGATTTAAAACTAAAGTTCAGACAATTGATTAAATCAAATCAGACGATTCATCCAATAAGACAAAATGTCAAAATGATCTGGTTTCAGCTCCTCAGGTTTCCTGAGTATACTATGACCGTAAACTCCTGTCACACTCACACTGGACTGATGTATCAATACTCAAAATGATAGTTTGCTACAGTAGAAAAATACGTGTTACAAAAAAAGACATAAAGGCCTCATAAATAATTGGGAAAGAAATGTAGACGGTAGATGGTCAAAGTGCCCGGTATCTTACCAAAAATAAGGATATAACAGCCAACTGGAAGGAAAAAAGCAGGAGAGCAAACAGAAAATATAAAGGTTGTTTTGAGCAACTAGCTGAGCTTCTGAATTTCACATTAAGATGACAAACTCCACAATACAAGTGCCACTTCTATTGTTTGTTTTCCCACAGCCAATTGCTTCCCTCACCCACCAGACAGAAAGCACATACAATTGACAGTTATATGATAAAGTATAGTTATATAATGTAGTTAAGTTCTATGATGAAAGTTTCACGATATGATTACTCTAGCCAAAAATTTCACAGTAAATCATAATCGAAGAATTGATCAAACTTACTGAAAACTTTTATGGTGCTTCACAGCATCACTGGACAACCTTGAATTTTATTAAACTGTATATTGAAAAAAACTCTGCAAATAACTGAGGATCAAATACATTAAAGAGATTCAATGCATTTGTTCATGTCTTCTCACTTTTGGATTTCGCTGTAAGTGTCACTCGTTTCAAAAAAACCCAAAAATGTGTACACTGTTGATCACTTCACAGTCAGACCAATTGCTGAATTGAAGTTGCTTATAAAATTAATTTCATGAATTAAACTTAGGTATTCAAATGTTATGCTTCTTTCAGTATATATAAGACTTTTCCTGAGTAAGTGTTGCCTGCTGGTTTTTTAATAGTTAATATAGCGAAGGACACTCACTCTTGTCTCGCAGTTTTCACATAATTGTACGTACAGCAAGAAAAAGAAACACCAGCAAGTCCCAAAATCATTATGAGATAATTTGTCTCTGATGGTCACGATAGTCACTTAATACATCCCTTGTTTAATATCTAACGATACATCCCGTAAATTCAATGTATCGCCCAGCCCTAAGGCTACCAGCGTAAACCAGAGTTGACCAAGAATATCAAAGTAGTGAGAAGCGACCTCCAGAAAATGACAAGTGAGGACAAAAGGCAGAGCGACTTCAATGGTTGTCACCTCCTGCCAACAAACAACACACAGCTGGTCTGCTGGTTTATGGGACAGCTTCTTCAGGGGGGCCATAAATCTTACCACCACTCCCTTTTTGGGTCTTTTGTCCGGGTTCACTCAAAGCCACCAAAGCTGCCCTCTTCAAAGACAATAAATAGGCTTCAGTCAGAGTTGGTTGGCATCAATCTGGCGTCTTCTCTTGACTCTTGGCACACTTGGAACAGCCAAAAAGAAATGCAAGCAAAAAACAAGACCAAACGAAGCAACACTGTTTGGTTATGCTTGTCTAGTTCAGCGGGAGCTGTCCAAACACAACTATTAGAATGTGAATGAAGAAGATTTTCGAATGTGAATGAAAAAGATTTTTTTGATACTGTAGATTCATTCAAACAAAGCCAAGCCATTTATACTGACATTTTGATGTCTGCAACACAAATGTACTATTAATTTATCAGTTATTTTTCACTTTTACGCAGTAGACCCAAGGGTTTTCTGAACCGTTTGGTATTTTGCTGAAAAATTAATGTGCTCTCCTAAAAGTGATTGATCAATGACTAGCACTGAAGTCATCCCCCAAACCCTAACAAACCCAAGGGGTACTGGGTTTTTCAAACCAGATCTTTTCAGGTGGGTGCCTTCCAGGAAGTTTGTGTCACTGTTTATATGAGGCATGCTTAGGGTGAGGCTTTCAAAAGGTAATCATTGTTGTATGTAGTTTAGTGTCAGAACACAATAATGTAAAAAGTCAATCTGTTGGTTTTTCAAATCGGAAATTACTACATTTTTGGCTCAGAATGAAATTTTCCTGTTTTCTGATTCGAAAATGTTTTTAAGTTGATTCCATTTAATTATTGGTTGAAATATATGATTTGTTTTTGTCAGATGTTTTCAATAAACAGTCCCTCCCTAACTTAAAGGTCACATATTATGCTAAATGCACTTTTTAAATGTGTTCTAACATATCCATGGGGCCACGGTGTGCCTAGAGACTGCCAAAAAATAAAAAATAAATAAAAATCTCTCCTTTTCTCACTGTCCCCCTTTCTGAAACCCCCACCCCTCCCCCCCAATATACTCCAGTCAGAATTCTTGCCGACTATTACGTAATAGTCGGCACAGCCACATCCCTATATTTTCTTTATATGTCCATGCTTCCGATGCTTCCCCCCCACATTAGTAACCAGAAATTTCCACCGTGCAGTAGTCTATGATAACCCCACCCCCCCATTTCTTATTGGTCCACGGCCCCGAGATCCCGTGCCCGAGATCCCATGACATCCTCTGGAAAATTTTCCGAGCGACAGCCATGTTGCTTTCCCCACTAAGCGACAAGATGCCCATAGCCTACAGCCTGAATGTTACATACACCAACACAGAATGCTTTTGCTCATACTCCACTAATTTATCTTAACCACAGCAGTCTATGTCTCGTTTTTAATAACACAACGGATAGGAAGCTACTTGTGGGTTTTTGCAAATAGTGAAACTGAAATAAATGTTTTTATTGGTATTTTTGCCTGACTGGTGTATAGCTATTTAGCTTTGGGACAAGCATTCAGCTTTTGCTCATAAAAACATAATTCTATTACCCACACCAGTCTGGAAATGCCTCGTTTTTAACAGGACAAAGGATTGTAACTTAATAGTGTGGAAGTCAATTTTGAAGATATTTTTTCACTGATTTGTGTGGTATTTTTAGCCGGTAGCTCACGGGCTAGCTTCGAGACAAGCATTGAGATTTTGGTCATAAAAGCATAATTCTTTTACCCACACCAGTCTGGAAATGCCTTGTTTTTAACAGGACAAAGGATTGTAACTTAATAGTGTGGAAGTCAATTTTAAAGATATTTTTTTCACTGATTTGTGTGGTACTTTTAGTTTATTTTATCTTCTGAGTCTTATTTTTAGAGTTAGCGCCCATGTAGCTTCTGTTGTAGCACCAGGTTTTGCTCATAACACACTGTTTATACTCCCCACAGCAGTCTGAAAATGACTCGTTTTTAAAATGACAAAGGATGGGAAGATATTCCTGTAGAAATCAAACTTTGAAGCTACTGTTTTCACTGGTTTTAATCATGTCAGGTCATGTCAAACTGTTCTCTTAGCTTAGCTCCGGCCCGGAGCCTCCGGGTGAACACTGTGTTCGCAGTCACAACTCACGTAGTGTCTCTCCAGTATCGCGAGAGCACAGCAGAGATGGTGGGAGAGCCCCATGGCCATATAAAGAAAGCCCGGCAGAGAGGTGGGAGGGGCCAGCCAGATCGCACAAATATATATGTCATCCTGAGACCAGAGGACAATCAGGGTATAGAGGCTTGCTACAATAAATTATATGAACGGGTTTTTCAGCAAACATCTAAAAAAATAAGTATTAGGGACTACTTAGACCATATAAAATTGACAGCAAAGTGCATAATATGTTACCTTTAAGAAATTGAGAGTACTGCAGCTGCTAAAACTGGGGGCAGTGTAACCTCTGTCCTAGGGATGTCCATGGTTAACTGGTTAACCGTTAAGAAGATCTTTAACCGGTTAATACTAAAGGTTAAATGGTTAAAAAAAATTAAATCATCTTAATTTCTCTGAAATCCGGACTCTTACTTTGATATCGCTAAACCGGATGTAAGAATGCCAACTGTCGGTAAAGAATGAAAAGAGTCGTGTAGGCTACTTTCAACTTTATAATAGGTCCAAGGTTCGCTCCCAGAAAGATAGCCAGTCACAACTTATGGTCACAACAATCCCCTGCCATGTGTTTGTATAATTTAATTAACAGCGTGGGCTCCCGCTAGCTTAACATAGCGCTAGCATTAGCCTTCTTGAGGTGGATGCTGTTCTGCATCTATCACCGGCTCAGTGAGTGTGAGAGAGTGACAGACAGGCAGTGAGTGCCCCTGCACAGACACAGAGAGGTCTGCCATGCTTGTGTGCGAGGATCAATAGCAAAAATCCGTCATAAACAAAAGCGTAAAGTACCGTTATGCAGTACTGATAACGTCGGAGCTTATCAATACTACGGTATTTCAAAATGTTTCCCCCGTGCTCAGCACTACCTAGCACCGGGTTTCAGTAGACTATTATTTCACTTTCTGCTCCTACATTCGCATACTAGACATCTTCTCACAACAGACAAGGTGCCGTGTGAATGTCAAAATGTAGGCATTTAAATTAGCTACTGGTCCCTGAATTGTTTTTAAATTAATATGCAGGTCCTTGGAACAAAAAAAGGTCGGGAGCCCTGCTATAATGTTTCATGTATTTCACTATAAATACAGTAGGCTACATTAAATCTTAGCGGTTAACCGGTTAATAACCGTTAATTCTTGAGGTTAACCGGTTAAAGAAAAACTTCTAAATTTGCTCAAGATAGAAGTGGACAGGAATGTTCAGGCTGAACAAAAGACGGAAATAATTTATAAAATCAACAAAAAAGGGGTTACAGGGATACATGAACTATTTACCTGTTGTGTTGTTTGCTCAAAATACAGATGAGCAAGTTCTACAAAGATTGCATTGGTAGTTGAATTAAACATATGAAAGAATAAGTAATAATCATAAACTGTTATTCTTAAGTTGTTTTTCAAAACAAGAAGATTTTTTTTATATTTAATGTATCTGGATTTGATACACCAAACGGCCAATGTTGCCAAAAATATTAAACAATCATTCTTGAAATTACAAATAGTAGTCTTTAAATAAATTAATCTTACTAAAATGATGACACTAATATTAACAAATCATCAGATAGCATAAATCTTAAAACCACTGACACAGAAAGCCATACATGTCCCTTTAACAATGTGAGGTTTACAACAGACTTGTGCAGGTGACAAATCACTCAGCCTGTGCCCACATCCAATGTGCAAACAACAAGGTTCTCATGCTAACACGCCAGCCTGCTTTCCCTTCATGTCATCACCTACTCCACATTTCCTCCTCTCTGCTGTTTCTGGCCCAGTGCTCAGTGGGAAAAGACTGAGATCAAACAAGTGGTCACATGAGAAATGAGCGCGGTGCTCTGTGTTGGCCCGGCCCTCGGCCACCGGGGTTGCTAGCCTGGGGAGAATCAAACACCTGGCATTTGTCACCCCACATCCCCTTTACAAGCAGCCTCGACCCCCAGTCCCTGTACGGGGAAACTTAAAAAGGCATTTACATACAGCGCAGACAAAAAAAACGCAGGCTCTGCTAGTGCTAAGTAATAACTCCCCTGGCTAAACAAGCTGCCCCCACAGAGAAGGATACATAAAGACCCACACTTTATACAAGCGTTTGAGAATAGAAATGAAAACACCATGACATAAAAGAGAAACTGCTCAAAGAAAGGGATTTAGACCCTTTCTCCACAAATGCTCACCCTTTTCTTCTTTTAAAAGCTAAAAGGATTAAAGGGGAACTCTATGCAATTCACTGCAGCGTCTCCCCTTTCTCCTCAGGTGTTGTAAAACCATAAATCTTCCCTGCCTACTATTTGGCTTTAAAACAGCCCTTCTTTATGGGGAAGTTTTCCAGCAAGTGTGCGTGGACCAGGCAACCCAGTCAAATGCCTATTCATTTCAGAAGCCACTGCAGACATGAAGTACCGCTCTTGAGGTAGAGGTACAGAGGTAGTAAGTCTTACGGTGCACCCGTTCTACATCCATATTCAATTAATTCCAATGCAAACATATTTTAAGTAGACGACATCAGTCATTTGCTGTCACTTAGGAAACAAAACTGCATTTTGTCACTTTCTGACACCAGGTTTGCCCACTTCCTGTTTGGCCACCCAGACGAATGCAGCTGAACCCCAACTAGGTTTATTGGTGCCCACCCCTTCTTCCAATTCCCCCGCCCAGCCCCCTGGAGTCCACCAGACCACCATTAAAGAAGATTCTCTCACTGTTGGTTATCTGACTTTACTGCCCTTCCACACTTAGGAAGGTCAGTGGCCTCTAACAATTCCTATCCCTGAAATCCTTGGAAGAACTGGATACTTTTCCAAACCCCCTCCCTTCACCTCTTTGGTTGCCTGAAAGCGCAAATCAGTTGAGTCCAACGTGCTGGACTCGAAAAAGGAAATATATATCACTAGCCCCTTTTACACAGAGATTGTGGCATATTGATGGAACAACATTACTCCAATATGCCGGCTATGCTTGCTTCTGTGTTATTTACACAGAACCAAGCAACGCCGGCCTGCTGGCGCATCAGTAGCCCCTTTTACACAGCATTCCGGAATTAAAGAGGTGCTTGTAAACAGCGTCAGGTGTGACGTAAACATTTAGCGCCGCACCGGTCAGCTGCCTTACAAAAACAACACTGGCCGGTGAATTGAAAGCAGAAGTGCTGGAGCTTGCAGTAAGAGGGCCGTATTTTACTGTCCCCACGATGTGCCAGTTGATCTCGCTACGCACCGAGTCCAACATCACTGGGACTGTTAACCGAACTGACAAAATCAATCCGCTCACTGCTTCAACTCTGTGTTTGGGTTTGTGTGTCTGGGTTTGTGTGACAAATTCTCTTTGTGATGGCAGTGCTCTGCCATTCAGACATAGCCTACACATACACATATTCGGTGTGTGAAGTCACGTTAGCCTACTGTAGACAGAAATAAAGTGTGGATATACGCTCAGACGTAAGGATAATAATAGCGGCCGCGATCCGGTCGCTTAGCATAGCAATAGCTTTCCCACTTCATTGTACAACTTTCCCCGGGCAGAAATAGACTCATAAACTCTGCAAAATGAAGCGCGGGGGTTTGGATTGAGCAGCGGACTTTATGACCAACTAGATTATACGCCGTTCCTTTATTTTATGATTTTTACGGGACATCAGGCCGCCGTGTCTGTGTGTGTGTGTTTGTGTGACAGGTTGGCTGTGAGCGAGTCTCTTTGTGAGGGCAGAGATCTGCCAATCTGACATACACATACACACAGTGTGTGAAGTCACATTACTGTAGGCAGAAATAAAGTGTGGATATACGCTCAGATTTAGGATAATAATAGCTGCGGCGATCCGGTCGCAGCCTAGCTTAGCCTAGCCTAGCTTTCCCATTGTACAACTTTCCCCGGGCAGAAATAGACTCATACACTCTGCAAAATGAAGCGTGGGGGTTTGGATTGAGCAGCGGACCTTATGACCAGCTAGATTATACGCTGTTCCTTTTATTTGGTGATTTTTACGGGACATCAGGCCGCCGTGGTTAATGTTATACACACGTCCTTCAACTGCTAACATGGTCGCATGTTTAGAACGTAGGCTATGGAACGTCAAACGCCCCCCTGTTCCGCATCAACAAGCTGGCAAGCATTTAAACAGAGAGGCAGAACTGATTGTGTCGGGAATCTTACTACCCCCCGAGGTAGTAAAATTCCCGGAACAATCTCTCGCACCTTTCTACCCTCGTTCCGCAACGGTCGCATTTATACAGCAGGGTGGAGGGCCGAAATTCCGGCATATTCCCGGCTTTCACTGGCTGTGTAAAAGGGGCTAATCAAGCTGTTTTACTCTCAATACAGATCCATGACTCTAACACTCTTGGTTTTGATACATTCAAAAGTTATTTAAAAAATTCAAAATATGTTCTACTTACATCTGACTTGGTAAACTGGTCCTCCATATCAGAGTCAATGGGGCCCACCAGTTCCTGGAATGGCGGAAGTGTCAACACCTTCCTGCGCTCTGCCTCTTCAACTTCAGGTCGCAATTTACTCGTTCGCATTTGTGATTTATCCTTAATGAGTTTCTTATCCAAATGTTGAGCGTCTGTCCCCGACATCGGCTTCCCTGAAGAATCCACAAATCCCTTTTTACGTTTTTTGGTCACGTGATTGTCAGTGTCAGAGGTGGACAGACGCTTGTTTAGCCCTGACCCATGGGTCATGCCCTCAGTCCGATGCTCCTTGGACAAAGACTTGGGTTCCTTGAAACCCATTTTAGGATTGATATCTCTAAGTGGCTGATTCTCTTTGGGTTTCCTGGAAGGTTCTTTGGGGGCTTTGCTGGGTTCCCAGCCAGAGTCTCTGAAGGCACTTTTGGGCTCTTTCAAGTCTTTTGGAGGCTTGTCTTTGTGGTCCTTGGAGGGCTTGTGGAGTTTGGAGAAGCTGCTGCTGTTGGTGCTGGCGGTTGTGGCAGTGGTGAGTAGGGTAGTAACACTTCCTTTGGAGCCATCCTGTGGATTAAAGCCAACAAAATAAGAAAGATTCCACAATCTATCAACAAATTGTATAAAACTGAAGTAAGTAATAGGTTTAGATTTCTTGGGTACTGGAACTCTCAATCATGGTCATGAACTGTATGATGGCCAATTAAGTCATGTATGAGAAATCAGAAATTCTATCCAAAATGTATGCTGTAAGAGCAGAATTACACAGAATCAGTCAAGTTACCAATGAAAAAAATTCAGTTTAAAGGATTAAAGATCAGGGTAGTGGAAAATCCCAGTTTAGGTCAGTCGGCAAACATAATAGGGCAAGGGCATAATTAGCCACTGAGAAATACTGTTGTCTGAGGAAGGCACTGGATTAAATGTTGTGATGAAAATAACTAAATAACCCCCAAAAATGGAAAACAGGACCATTTTTGTTTATTTTCCAAACAGTGCTCAAACCCTACTTTTCAGTAAGAAAAAAAATGCCTCCTGTGATCATGTTGTCCTCTTTGTGTTCCTATTGTGTCTTTTTTAGGCTACACTATAGATTACATGTAGGACTTTTACAATGCATAGTCCCAAACAACAAAGTGAGCAAAAAGCAGCAAGCTAGGTCAAATGAAGATTAATCCTCTGCCTTTTACACAAGAGAAAACATGCATGCCACCCTGCAGTTTGGCATTACCATATGTGAAAAGAGGCCTATTCTTAAAAGAAAATCAAAAGGGTCTTCTTAGTCCCAATGTATGGGCTTAAAGAGCAAACTCAGGACTTCTTTTGAACAGTGCTGTTCAGTGGGGTGAAGGGGCCTTTTCAACAGCCACACATGCGCAACATTAAAAGTAGAGCGAAAGGGCAACGTGTAGAAAGGAGGAAATGCATTCCTTCTAACGACGGGGGCCATTTGTCCCTAGGTCTCACCTCCAGCCCCTTGTCAATATTTCATCAATGCAGTAAACCCATTAAAGCAGTCTAGACGACGGGGTGTGTTACAACTCTGCCCAACCAACTCTAAAACCTTTCATTTTGTCTATCTGCTGGTGACCCTTGGACCGCAGGATGTAAAGCTGCCAACTCATTCTAAACTCTAGCATGCTCTTCTACTGCACTGAACCCATTTCCCTCCTAGGACAGCCAGACATAAAAAAAAACTGCTTTAGTGCTCTGGAAGAGGATACACAGTGCCTCTTACTGCCATCAACATTGAGGAGCTCACCAAAGTGGCACTTTTTGACAAACCTTTCAGCACCGTGACATTGGCAAGTTAGCAGTTGACCCAAGTTCATGTAAATCACTGAATGGCCTATAATAATAATAATAATAATAATAATAATAATAATAATAATAATACTTAAAATTGTATAGTGTATATTATATTTATTGCACACACGTATATAACTAGTACACAACTTTGTTCATGTTAATTTGTAATAATAATGATATTAATAATAATAATAATAATAATAATAATAATAATAATAATAATAATAATAATAATAATAATAATAATAATAATAATAATAGACTGTACTACCTCAATAGCCTCACGTTTTTGGAGTTACTCTACAGGAATGTTTGTAATTTTAAAATACATTTTTATATGTGGTAGTGAGTGTAATAATAAAACTAATAAATAATGGGTGACAACTAGGGATGGGAATCGAGAACCGGTTCTTGTTCAGAACTGGTGCCGAGTCAACCAAATCCTTGGAATCGTTAACATGCCTGCTTAACGATGCCGCTTATCGGTTCTGCTCGTTGCAAATGCGTCATGACTTCAGACACGCGCTGCTTTGTTTTGGTTCAGAACACAGCAAACATGACGTCGAGGCAGAAGCACTCTAAAGTGTGGTTGTATTTCACGCGAAAAGGCGACAATACGGCCACTTGCAACAATTGTAAAGTTTCCATTTCATCAAACACGCAAGCGCACAGACTGCGTTCCTGACGGTTAAACGTTTAAACGTCCGCTGCCTTACTAGTCGGCACCAGAATTGCCCATCACTTGGATTTGAACATAAAATGTATGAATTAACATTTGTGTAGGCCTAGGTGAAACGGGGAGATACATAAAAAGGCGAGAGCAGCATAAAGCAAAAAGGATGTCTTTACCGCTGCCAAAGGCCCGCTGTTTATTGTCGTTCATCAGCTGTTAAAATGCTGCCTTTACGCACGGCGGTGGAGACAGACCCAAAACAACACACAGCGGGACTCGGCGGTCCAGTGATAAGAAAACGTTTAACAAGACACTTTATAAAGACAGTAAGACACACTTAAAATAACGCTCTCTGCCCATACAAAAAGCTCTGCCATGGATTACTTGATGCAGCGATCGATGTATAAACTTAAACTTTTTTTCTTAAAAAAAATAAAAAATTGTTTTAACTGTATCAGTAGCTGTGTATCTGAATCTGATCGCAGTGGGGGCGGGACCTGATAAGCCTTTGGCTTCTCCTGCCACCCTTTGGACGATAACACAAAGTAATATGTATGAATCTGCAAAGAGAAAATTGTGTATTGTGTGTAATTGTCTGGGAGAATAATAAATTAATAAATAAATAAACCCATCCGCTACGTGTGTCTTATGACGGGCCATTATATTAATAATAAACAGCGCGCTGCACATAACAGCATGTACATTGTAAAGCTGAGATGGAGCGGTGACTCCTCGTCGCTGGCGTGGTGAAGTGATACATTCTCTTTTAGCCTTTCTGGCAAATTTATTCTCTTCTTGAATAGCCTACATGACTGACTGCTGTGCAGTCAGTTCAACAACAACGTACAACGTGACAGTTTGACCTGAGGCGTTCCTTCCACGGACCTATAAGGAAAGGGTTCCTTCAAGTGAACGTAGTGACATCATCACGTTGCCCTTTCAGAGTAAGGGCGCAATCATCATATAATAATAACACTGAACATAGATTAAATATCTCGTATCCTTCCTGAGAGGGCAAACATGATGATTTTTCTGCATAAAAATGGTTAATTTGCCAAAGTTGATAGTTGGTCTTATCTTTTCAAAAGACTTGTTTATATTTATTATGTCAGTTGAATTTGGTTTCAAGTGCAAATGAGCACTGTTAATATTCCAAAAGGCACAAGCTCTTCCTTGACTGTTTTCAGTCTGTGTTTTTAGTTTTTAGGGCACATAATGGCATTTGGGCTTAAAAGCCAAACATTTATTTTTTTGTTTGGACCAATTAATGTGAAAATTGACAATTTCCTAATCCTCAAGTAGCCTACTCTTGATAATCTTTCAAGGCACAGACTAGACACACCTCTGATCAGATATTAAAGAGAGATAATAAAAACAAACTAATTTGTACTTATTCTCTCACCCAATGAGAATCGATAAGAGAATCGATAAGGAATCGGATTGATAAACAGAATCGGAACCGGAATCGTTAAATTCTTAACAATTCCCATCCCTAGTGACAACTTAATTAAGGACTTTTTATCAAGTAGTTCAAATGTATTAGAAATATTTTGAATGTGTTATATTACCAGAGCAATAATTCTCTGCATGGAAGTTGAGTGTGAGAGAGCGAGAGAGAAAGAGAGCTCCTCAAGTAATTCATCACACACACACTGTGTTTGGACTGGAAACTGTTTCCATGTAAAATGGGCCTCTTCCAACGTGGCTCTTAAATTACACAATTAAAAAAAAAATACAGACTAAAAATAAGATATAATGGAAACAACATGGAAGCTTATTGACTAGATTTAGTACTGCAAAAGATAATGTCTCAAATCTCATGTATATTTTAACTTGTCTCCCTCTACGATTCTATTTATTAATTCAGCACAACATTATAATCTGAAACGTCGATAAGTAAGACGTTTTGAAGAACGCAAATATGGTCATCTTCAAAGCTACAAGTTGTCAAAGATTCACAGCAGTTCTCAAGTCAATGGAGAAAGTGCTTTTAGCTTAGTGGCAGCACAATATAGTTTGCTTAAGTTGGATGTCTTAGAAACGCCTGAGTTTAAATATACTGGACTTCTTTGAACTTGACAAATATGTGGGGGATTAGGACATGTTGCTTTGAAGGGGTTACAAGTTTCAGAGCTGGGTTGGGGTGGGGGGTTGGGGTTAGGGTGAGGTGGTCAGAGTGGCGGCTGTGGAGAAGGTTTATTCAGCTCCACACTGTACCTGGATACAACACTGACCTTTGATCCGTGAAAGCCTTTGCTCTTCTTGGGGTCGGTGAAGGTGGATGTCAGGAGGGAGCTGTTGGGAAGTGAAGGCAGCTTCATGTGCTGGCCAAACAGGGAGGTGGAGCCCTCCTGCATTACCATCACCTGCCAGAGGAAATAGCAACAAAACAAAATGATCAGAGGCTTCTTTGCGTTGTGTGAAAAGTAGGGCTCAGTATCAAACTGAAATCCTTTTCTGAACCAAAACAAAGTTGGAAACACGTTTGAGTTCCTAATATTTTGGCCAGATTCTTAG
Organism: Hyperoplus lanceolatus; assembly: GCA_026929865.2. Taxonomy (NCBI): domain Eukaryota; kingdom Metazoa; phylum Chordata; class Actinopteri; order Uranoscopiformes; family Ammodytidae; genus Hyperoplus; species Hyperoplus lanceolatus. The sequence goes on along the minus strand of CM049417.1, from coordinate 12,244,735 downwards.
CTTGTTTAACCATTTCTTTGAACAAATAGGTTCCTGATTTTATGTATGATTCTATGGGTGAATATTTATTCTAATGTGCACTATTGGTATACCTAGTCTAACACTGGTGTATTGAGAAATGCGTTAGCGTAGACTTAACTAGTTGAAATTCTGATCAAGAATGGCAGGAGTTGTTAGGAGTAACCGATTTATGAAACACACTATCATCTGCATATAAAGCAATTTCGAGGTGTATTTATTTAGGCAGTTAAGTTCTTGTATGGCATTTTTGTAGGAAGAGAAAATGAAACACTGATGCGGAGGTTTGGATTATTTTGTCACAAATCTCAGTTGAATAAGTGAGTGCGTGTATTTCCCAAATGTTAAACTTCTAAACTGCAAATTCAACAGCTGATGTTTTGGAACATATCTATTGAATAATTGATTGAATAATATAGAGACCTCAACAGAAATATAAAACCAATGCAATCAATCTAAATGTATTTAAAAAGTACTTCAAGTTGTCCAGGATGAAGTCAGAGAAAGCTTTTATTTGACTCAAGCAATGAACTACTGGCTGCCATCTTCAATGCCAATGTGTGCTGTAATGTACAGCATACATAATGCAGCCTGTTCTTCCTGGAATATTTTGCAGTTTTTATAGGGCTACAGCCATGGCCAGAATATGCAAGTTAAGACAACACAGCTGCTTCAGTATGTCTACATTGGAGTGTTAAGGCTCAAGATGGTAAGTCTGCTAGCAAGGAAAAAGAGTATTGTATCATCACACAAAAAGCCATTTGCAGGGAAATGTCCAGATTTTTTAATTGTCTTTTGACAGTCTGTTTCATCCATGACTAAAGCATGTTATCTTACTTTTGAGTCGTCTGTACTTCGCTTGTTAGGATCCCGTTGCTGGTCAAGAGAAAGACAACAAGAGAGACAGACAATTATTACAAAGTTCAAAACCAAACAGTAATTTATTCATGGCCAAATCGTTTAAACAGAGAGTTACTTTGAACTGAATGAAATTGTACAGATTAATGCACTAAGAGCTTTCAGTAGTGAGTGTCTCCTCACTACAATAGAGAATGTGAATATCAGCATGGTGTATGTCAACACTTGAGGCTTTTTGATGCTAAGAAAGGGGTGCAGGGCAAAGTAAATAGAGAGCACTTAGCTCCCGTCATAAAACCCCCAAACTACAGGGGTCCTCTGGCCGGGGGCCAACAGACTGGCTACATCCGACACTGAGGAAGCAGCTATAGATGTGCTGAGACCATCCAAAGGGTCGGTTTGGACAGATTTCAACGAAAATTAGAGTGTGAAAGTAAAATATTATTTGGCTCTAGTGAGTGACTGTTGTGAAACCAAGATGGACATAATACACAGATTCACTAAGCTCTGATGGTCAAAAAACTCTCAACTCTCCTTTCTTGAAGCCTTCACAACAACCAGCTAGCAACTTGTCCTTTTAAGTCAGCGCAGACGGGCCAGTTAAAAAGGGAAAACGCTCGTGAAAGTAAGCAGAGCTGAATTAATACATTTCAAGTCATCATTTAGATTCACCACAACAACAAAATATAGCTTTAATGTCTATGATTTAAGGGTCGCTAGATTAAAAGTCATTATTGTGTACGGCAGGGGTGTCAAACTCATTTTGGTTCGAGGGCCACATACAGCCTCTCTGATCTCAAGTGGGCCGGACCAGTAAAATAATGGCAAAATAACGTACATATGTCAACTGCAAATCTATAGTTTTATTTTTCAGTAATATGCTTTCAGTGTTTCCCACAGAATTTTTTGAAAGTGTGGGGGGGGGACCCCGACCCCCCTAGGGGGGTCCGGGGGTATGCTCCCCCGGAAGAAAATTTTGTACCTTTTAAATGTTAAATGCATCAATCTGGTGTACTTTGAGGAACACTATTCCTATATAAATGGTGATTAAGATGGAGTTTAACACACTTATCAATGGTTAATGAATAAATAATTTTCCATGATACACATTTGAGCCATCAAAAAAATTAAGCAAAGGTGGTGGTTACCTGTGGTTCAAAAGAGTGAACACAAGCGCCCTTTTGTTTTACTAGATTGTTGAATTACTAGTACTCAAATAACTGTGACTACAATCACGAAGGATAGCTCACAATATTCTTTCCAGCAGAGGGTGCTCTGCTGGAAAGGCAGCAGGCGCGCTAATTACCCACTCCCCCGACTCGGGGAGGTAGTGACGAAAAATAACAATACAGGACTCTTTCGAGACCCTGTAATTGGAATGAGTACACTTTAAATCCTTTAACGAGGATCCATTGGAGGGCAAGTCTGGTGCCAGCAGCCGCGGTAATTCCAGCTCCAATAGCGTATTTTAAAGTTGCTGCAGTTGGATCTCGGGATCGAGCTGACGGTCCGCCGCGAGGCGAGCTACCGTCTGTCCCAGCCCCTGCCTCTCGGCGCCCCCTCGATGCTCTTAACTGAGTGTCCCGCGGGGTCCGAAGCGTTTACTTTGAAAAAATTAGAGTGTTCAAAGGCAATACAGTCACAGCGCGTGTTGACACCGCAGGGGGAGGGGCTGATTGACTCGGGGAGATTGAAGCCTCGATCCCTCAAGCGGCGCTTTGATAATACGTCCATGATAGAAGGAAATATTGTTTCTTGAGATCACAGCGCGAATCACACGTTAAAGATTTTTTGCGGAAATGCTATTGTTTCCAAGTGAAACTCGCGCACTGCAAATGAAATGTATACATGTATATTTTTTAAATAGTAAAATATACATATATCAAAAAAAAAAAAAAAATGAAAGTGTGGCGGGGCAAAATGAAAGTGTGGCGGCCCGCCACGGAATGATACATTAGTGGGAAACACTGGCTTTATCATTCAGCCTACATATGTAACCTACATTATCAAGGATCAAAAGGGATCTCTGTACCCTCCAGGAAATGTATTAGTAAAGGTTGCTGCTGGCCATGGGAATAAGAGGTGCAGCGCGGAGCGCCGCAGCAAAAGTTTTGGGGGTATTTTGCTCAAAGATGCCAATACGCACTAATAATGTAGTATTTGTGTATTCCTTGTTTGAATACACAAATACTACAGGCACTTTTGTCCAATTTTGTTTACTATATGTACAGGGACACATTTTGTGCAAACATGCAGACAGTACAAAATACACTGTTTTGATTTATTTTTAAATACAATATTGGTTGTTTTGGAATAAGTTTTTCCCAATTTAAAACATAAAAATAAAGCAGCATGGAAAATTAGAAAATAAATCTTGTTGGCCTACACTAGCATGCTCCTGCTCGTTTCGCGCGCGCAGAGCCACAGACACACCGCGCTGGCTAGTACATTAATTGTTCAGCACTTAAAAATAATTTTTTTTTTATTTTATTATTATTTTTTTGGTTTTTACTTTGCCATAAAGCACTGGAGGAAACATTAATAGCGGTGAAGCAAGATTGCCATTTACCACGTTGCTAAAATCTGCTTTTTTTAATTTTGGCTGCCCCCTAGCGGCTGGAGTGAGCAGCTCTTCTTAGATGCAAGTTCATCAATTCATGGCTTAAAATCCTGAGCTGTGGAACTTTCAGCAGACATTCCTAGCTGTAAGCCACGTAAGTTTCCTAACAGTTGTAAGTGTATGCGACGTGCGGATATGGCACAGACTCCATTAAAAAAAAAAAAAAAAAAAAAAAATCATGATTTTTTTTTTTTTTTTTTCAGAATTGATTCAAATCTGCCGAATTGATTCGCGGGCCAGATCAAAACGTGTCGCGGGCCACATCTGGCCCGCGGGCCTTGAGTTTGACACTTGTGGTGTACGGTATAGATTCATAAAACAATACTAAAAACAAGAGAATCACTGGAATCTATAGATGTTAAAACAAACTGCAAATAAGCAACAAAATGCAAAATAACTAAATGATAAAAAAAACTGGTCCAACAATAAAGCAACCTATTCAGAGTAGGAGAACAGATAACAGGAGTAGGGTAACACCTCATACACTGGAACAGAATGACATTCATACAATCACGCGTCTCTTGTGAACAACAGCTGTGATGCCTGAGAGTTAAACAAAGAGCAGTTTTCTCAGGTATGGAGACATTTTTACTCCTTATAGAATAAAATGGGATTGTGTCATTGATGTACTTGAAATATAATCTTCAACATCCTGGGGTCGTATTTCAAACAATTGTAATCCGACCGTGCCCTGCAAAGTTTCAAAGAAAGAGATTTCACGGGGGCAAGACCCCGCCAGCATCATTTGCCCCAAGCCTGGGATAAAGAAAGGTGAACACTGGTGCACATTTTGACCGAATGCTAAATCAAATTAACAATTGAATATGATTAATTAAAAAATAAGTCTAGTGATTTACAGATTTACAGATGGACAGTGAGATCTCTTTGCTTCCTGTCAATGGATGTTTCTGTCTTCTATTTTAAACTATCTTGTGTATCGGCCAACATTATTATGAATCTTTTAGCTGTAAGATCCAAATGTCTTTGATAAACATCTGTGATGTGAAAAGAGAAAGTAAATGAATACATCCAGCTTATAGTTCAGTTACAGGATCCTAGAGCACTATAAAGTTTCACTCCTGCCACACTGCTGACAGCACTGCCAGCCAAGTCAGAATGTACGACAAAGGAGGAAACTACACCAACATTCAACAGTGACCCTGAGAACATCGGAGCAGCCAACCGACCGACAATAGTCGTGCTGCCCTCAGTCTCCTTTTCATTTCTCAACCTCTATCAAAAGTTAAATATTTATGTGTTATGCGTGTTTTCTGGGGTAAGGGACTGAACTCCATCAACTTTCCCTGGATACATAGATAAAGTTTTCCCTCTAGGCAGCTGCAGCACAAGTTCCTGTGTCACATTAAGAAATGTCACTCAAGCCCCAGCCTCTCCCACGCGCTCCTACCCCTCCGGCTTTCAGCAGCTTCTTACGAAACTCCTCCGTCGGGTTGTTGAAGGTGAGCTTCTCACAGCGGAGGTGATTGACAGGCGGGTGGCCGTCCAGGTGGAGGAACAGGTCGTAATCAAAGCGTACCTTCTTCGGTTCTTCCTGAGAGGAAGTGGGGATGCACCCAGAGAGTCAGAAAGGGGCAGAATAGTCACTATCGGTCCATCAGGATATTACCAACATTATGCTCAGTTTGCTGCAGATAAATTCTGAAACGTACCTTGTTTCTGAAGTAAACTTCAATGGGCAAGATGAAGCCTGCGTATCCAGACTCCTCCACTTTGTAAGGTGGATCCTTGATCACTGAAATTAAAGAGAAATTAGCCATTAAAGAGAGGCCATCAACCTTCGACTTCAAGAGATTAACAAGACACAAAGAGTGGTTCTAATTAAATTAGTCCTATAAATTCATAGCAGCTGCCTTCATCCAATCAGTATTCAGCGCACAGCAGCGGTCCTGGAGTGTGTTGGTACTAAACCACAGTTCAAACCATTATATCCATGACATTCTCGCACCATTATGGTCCAAACATCATGTGAAGTGTATGGAAACGTATTTGATCATTGACTTTGCTTATGAAAGTTTTCGGTTTTGTCTATGATGCACTGTGCCACTAAACCTGCAGCTCCATCCCCATGAGATCTCATTAAATCCCATTTCTATTGCCTGCACTGATATAGATACAAAAACTGTGGTTTGAAATTGGAACCAGGACTTTTTATAGCTTGTGAGTCCATCCCAGCTCATGACAAGGTGAGGACTAACCCCCCGCCTCCCCATCGCCCCCATGGGCCTTTACAGACAAACAAACTCTAGTGGAGCGCAGGTGTTCTTCCCTGGATGTGTGTGTTTGTCAGCCTCTCTCCCAGTGGACTGTGCAGAAAAAGTACCAATTAAGTCCATGCACTGTTTGAGGAGACCTGAGTGTGTTTACTGGAAGAACAGGTAAAGTATTTAGCAGCCAGAGAGAAATAGGAAAACGATTCAGACTGAGATGACATGCTCATTCCTGCAAACAAAATCCCTAAAACGTTGACATTTTTTGGACATATCCCAATTCAGGTCACTCTTTTAAGAATGGAACAATAGCATTGTACCACTACCAGGAATTCTAAGGAGAGACCAGATATTAAGTAACATGTTACTTATTTAGGATCTCCACAATATTATCCTGTGCAGAAATGATACAAACAATCACAATTATTATTGCCAGTTATGATACTTGATATAATTTGTTATCAACTACAACAATATATTGGGCCTTGTGATGTAATTGAAATCATACTGCTATAATGTTATCAATAAAAGGTTGTAAACAATGAAATTCCCCTCAGTGTTTTCTACTGAAGCAGGTGTCACTTAAATTTTGCATGGTGTAAAAACAATACCGAACACAAACCACTGTACCTTTACTGGATCGGAAGATGTTTTAACCAAAGCCAGCCACACTTTTCAAATGAATAGGAGTTTATGGTAGTTCATAAGAGCATCAAATTAATACACTTATGATTTTAAAAAAAACATAGAGCTGTTTGCTATATAATTCATACCAAGACGTAGAATCTGACCAATCATTTGGTATCTAACTCTAAAAAAAAATCCCTAAAAAGAACCGCAATAGACCAAGGGGAAAGAAGGGAACCTCCAGAAGAGAAATGTTATGGCTTTCTTAACTTACAACTGACAACTTGGCTTTGAGTGACGCAAGAGACATTGAAAATACCTTAAGCTATCCTCAGGACTGACCAGGTATTTGGCACCAATCTAAATCATAACTGTGCTCTCTTGTTTCATTTTGAAGCACCGCCCCTTCAGGAAGCAGCAGTGATTGATGGCTCGCCCGAACTACACTGAGGTCGACCTCACGGCTGGGGCCAAGCCATCCAAAACCCAATACCACTGAGCAAATATTATGGGTTAGAGTTAATTGTGCAAGCGGGTCAGGTTCAATTACAGTTGGCTAAAAGAGCCCATTCACCAGCACACCTTTATGTAAACCCAGGTGGAGGAGGAGATGAGCTGAACCACCCCGAAAATGGAAAGAAAAATTCAAACTCAAGCACATAAATCCTGCACATGAGTTGGTGTATTTTTCTTATTTGCAGGGATAACCTGGTAAACGTGATGTCATGCAGTGCAGCCACAGTGAAAGGACACAGCTTAACGTTGAAGCCTGACATTAAAGCTGGACTTTTGATGCCGATACTGTTGGAAGATTCTAAGTACATTATTACTTCTAGTAATAATAGGATATTTTTATTTTTGTAAATGTTAATAGCTTTGTGAATTTTGAAAAGACAGAAGTTGTCCAGAAAGCAGGAGATTAGCAAACATCGGCTGTACAATAGTGCTGACACGACAACTTGATAAGTCAGGAACAATCTTTTTTTCAATAATCGATAATACCAAATGTTTGCTGGTTTCAGTCTCAAATGTCAGAACATAAAGCCTGTCTTTGGCTTATGATCAGAAGACACCAAAACCAATAAGTAATATATGTGGGCTATGGGAGACTGACCATTATTTTCTGACAATTTATAGAAAAAACAATAGACTGAGAATAATTTTTGCCAGTTTATTCTATAGTATAATACTTGCAGCTGTAGCCTACTATTCACCACGAAAACAAAGACAATTTTAATTAGTATCGTCATGTTGTTTTAGTCATGTTGATATATGACTGTATATATGTTGATATACAGTGGAGGAAATAAGTATTTGATCCTTCACTAATTTTGTAAGTTTGCCCACTTACAATGAAATGAACGGTCTATAATTTTAATGCTAGGTTAATTTTAACAGTGATAGACAGAATATCAAAAGGAAAATCCAGAAAATCACATATAAAAAAAAAGATAGAAATTATTTTGCATTTCATTGAGTGAAATAAGTATTTGATCCCCTATCAAAACATTGCTTAGTACTTTGTGGAGAAACTCTTGTTGGCAAGTACAGAGGTCAGACGTGTCTTGTAGTTGATGACCAGGTTGCACACATCTCAGGAGGATATTTGGACCACTCCTCTTTGCAGATCCTCACCTAATCTTTAAGGTTTTGAGGCTATTGCTTGAGCTTCAGTTCCCTCCACAGATCTATTGGATTAAGGTCCGGAGACTGGCTAGGCCACTCCATGACCTAATGTGCTTCTTCTTGAGCCACTCCTTTGTTGCCTTTGGTGTATTTTTAGGGTCATTGGCGTGCTGGAAGACCAATCCATGACCCATTTTTACGGACCTGGCTGAGAAAAAGAGGTTGTCACCCAGTATTTCATGGTACATGGCCCCGCCCCATCCCATAGTTCCCTCGATGCAGTGAAGTCCACCTGTCCCCATAGAAAAGAAACACCCCCAAAGCATAATGCTTCAACCTCCATGCTTGACTGTGGGGATGGTGTTCTTTGGGTCATAGTCAGAATTCCTCTTCCTCCAAGCATGGCGAGTGACTATGATACCAAAGAACTTGATTTTGTTCTAATCTGACCACATCACTTTCTCCCAAGCATTCTCTGAGTCGTTCAGGTGTTCATTGGCAAACTTCAGACGGTTCTGTACATGTCCCTTTTTTTTTTTTTCTTCATGGGAAAAAAAAGATTTTTGTTTGAGAACATTCACACATGATACATCTTATATACGAATACTTTATAGTGGTTTATATGCTTCCATGGCCATATCTTACATTAAGTTACCAGTTGAATATCTACATTAAGCTACAACTATAATGCAATCGATTGCAGATAGTTACCATGTCATGCTACTTGGCTCATGCATTTTCAGGAAACAAAAAACAAAAGAAAAATCATCAAAGAGAACAATATAAGTACTTGTCTTAACTTTTAAATAACATATTCATAGGATTATCTTAAATAGCTAAACAACAGAAAAAAGAAATAAAAAGCAAAATGGTTTAAATTTATCCAAATAGTGCTTTTTTTTTTTAAATCTAGATTTTTTTTTTTTTTTACGGTTTTTATTTTTTTTTACATACGGACAAAAAACAGAATAAGTAGACACATACACAACCCCACCCCCCTCCTTCACATAAACAGACAAAGAGTTAAAATAAGCTACAAATACACAAAAAACAAAACAAAGCAAAAACAAAACTGGGGCAAACCTCACACGTCAACTACAATAGTATCTTCATTACAGGGCCCAGGACGGGCACCTGTACATGTCTCTTCTTGAGCAAGGGGACTTTACGGGCAATACAGTATTTCAATCCATTACGGCATAGTGTGTTACCAATGGTTTTCTTGGTGACTGTGGTCCCAGCTGCCTTGGGATCATAAACAAGCTCCTCCTGTGTAGATCTGGGCTGATCCCTCACCTTTGTCGTGATCATTGATACCCCACAAGGTGAGATCTTGCATGGAGCCCCAGACCGAGGGAGATTGATGGTCATTTTGTGTTTCTTTCATTTTCGAATAATCGCACCAACAGTTGTATCCTTCTCACCCAGCTTCTCGCCAATGGTCTTGTAGTCTATTCCGGCCTTGTGCAGGTCTACAATCTTGTCCCTGATGTCCTTAGACAACTCTTTGGTCTTGCCCATGATGGAGATGTTGGAGTTTGATTTATTGACTCTGGACAGGTGTATTTTATACAGGTAACAAGTTGAGACAGATGTGTTTTGTACAGGAAACTAGTTGAGATTAGGAATATTTTTCCAAAGCAATAATCTGTGGGAGCCAGCATTCTTTATGGTTGGTAGGGGATCAAATACTTATTTCAGTCAATGAAATGCAAAATAATTTATATCTTTTTTAATGTGATTTTCTTTTTGAAATTCTGTTTATCACTGTTAAAATAAACCTAGCTTTAAAATTATAGACTGCTCATTTCTTTGTAAGTGGGCAAATTTACAAAATCGGTGAGGGATCAAATACTGATTTCCTCCACTGTATGCATTTATAACATTTAAATTTGCAGAAAAAATAACATGCAGAAAAAACTAAATTAGAAATGTCAGGGTTCTCCTGACAGTATACAGATTAAAGCAGCAACGAGTAAAATTTAAATATCTTTTAAACAGCCTCATGTTTCCTCTCATAATCATAAATTACCTTTAACAGCAAACGAGACCATCTGTGCAAAGAAAGACTTTTTTATATAGTTTTTATTACTGCATTTGATCTGGTCGTACACCCAGTCCGATTTTCGGTTCACGCGTGCATGCTCTATGGTCACATATCCGTATTGGTCGCAGATTTCAGTGCGGCGCAGGAACGCGATTTGAGAAGCCTATGGCTCAAGGTGAGGGAAGGGGAGCGGGAGCCTTGTTTGAGACAGTTGTTTGTTCATAATGACTGACGGGGCTGAACCATCAAAGAAAAAAAATAAAATGCAATGAAGAAAAGCTAAAAGGGAGAGTGATAGGCGGGCGGGAGGGCGTTGCCAAGCAACGTATACACAATTTCACGCAGCGAACCTAGACTGCAGTGTTTACTCCTAAATGAATGAGCGATAGCCTACTAAAACAAAGTTTACTTTGCCTCACCAACATCATCAGATGACCATTATTCATCTGAAATAGTCATTATTTACAACATAAACACATTACCTCATCGTGATCCATACTAAGTAACTGCCATCTCTCGTTCATTCGCTTGGTGTGAGGACACGGACTCGTTCAGCTCCGTGAGAGGTGACAATGCATCAACTCATTGCAATCAGGTGTGTTTAGCACTTACTGCCATTAGTTGATGCTGTGTCACCCATAGACTCACAGAGCCGAAAAGAGTCCGGTGCCCTCCACACTTTCAACACACGGACACGCACCATATTGCTTCCTGATTATTTGAATCTTGCACTCCCTGCACGAGCTAGAAAACAGCTTCACGACAGCTGGCGTCGTTAAAATACTACCGCTTTTGTTCAAAGGTGTCGCCAACGTGCCGACTTACTCGTAGTGGCTTTAATAGTAGGGCTGGCCCGAATTATTCGAATACTCGTTCGGAAAATTAGTATTCAGAGCTTAAATTAGTATTCGGAGCTTTGTTTTTGTTTTTGCAAGAAGCTAGTACTGCAATATAATGTCATCAAATAATTTTATATTTGGATATAAAAGTTAGTAATATTGTAGTAGTAGTATTGCTCATTTAGGAGGATATTACATCACTAAGTGTCATAGCGCATCCATTACTTCACCTCCGAGCGCGTAAATCTTCAACAAAATATGCAGATACTGTCAAAATCGGTTCCAGGGAGTATATAGGGATTAATAACGTTTTTTTTTATTTTTTTTTTAATGTTGTTTTTGATGGTGTGTTTTTCTGGAACGAATATTCGAATATTCGCTCGGAAAAACCAACGAATATTCGAAGCCTGAAAAATGGAATTCGGGTCAGCCCTAATTAATAGCATGATATACAGTGTATGTATATATATATATATTTATATATGAGATGAAACAATTAGTCACCCGACAAATAAATTATTTGGCAACTATTTTTATTAGCAACTAATCTTTTTAATAACATTTAAAGCAAAACACAGTCAACTGAGAAGAACAAAAAAGTGTGATAAATATTCAACACCATTTCCTAAACGATCAATAGAAAAAAATTGCCCTGTTTCAGCCCTAAGTAATACACTTCATTCCAGCGGAAATAACAACAGTGTCTTTTTACAAAGCAATATAATTCATGAGTTGTTGTTTAGGAATTATTAGATATGAAACTAGCTTGATTTTGAGATGAGATGCTGCTCAACACCATCAGTAGACTGTGTCCTGGATTAAAACCTGCAGGTTATCGTGTTCTGATGATATTAAAAAATAGGTTTGGGGCGCCTTTAGCTCAGTTGGTAAGGCGTCCCCTCCCGGGCCGGGCCCAGCAACAGACCCGGGTTCGATTTCCACCCGCGGTCGTTCTCTGCATGTCACTACCCTCTCTGCCCTATTTCACCTCTGACTCTTTGCACTATCAATAACACATAAAAATGCCCAAAAAATATCTTAAAAAAAAAAAAAAAAAAAAAGTTTAAACATGTATCCAAATTTCAGCAATATAAACGCTTTAGCAAAGAACACTGTGCTGAATACTTTCCCAACTCGCCTTCAAGAAAACCCGTGTGGGTTTCTAACTACATGCAAATTAAATCTTTTCCTCTCTCCACAGCTTTCAAACAACAGGTCAGATTATGGTTGAAATGAGACACAATATAAACCTTACTAATGTGAAGGTGAAGTCAGAGCAGCATCTTGGCTGGGGATCAGTAGTTAAGGTTGAAAAGGTTAATATTATCTGAAGGAGCGTCTGAGAGGCAGAGATGCACAATGCGACCACTGACCTGTAACGGAGAACTTGCCAGTGGTCACAGGGGCTTTCAAAGAGGGATGGGGGGCTGTGGCGTTTATTAACATGGCCTTGGTTCAAACCCAGATGCCAATCACAGAACAATGCCAGTCACTATGTATTTGCCCTTTCTACACAGACTGCTTTGTAATGAGGCCAGGCTAGACGACAGACCTGACCATAAAACAAAAGAACAAACTGGAAATAAGAAATTCTTTTGGGAGGCTTGAGTTTCAAATGTGGGCTTCTTCCGCTTGCTCATTTACTGTTAATCCCTCTTCTTCCTAATGGAGCCATTCATCTGTTGTCCAAAATACACAACCAAAGTGCCAACATGGGCAGTGTAAAGAAAGACTAATTATTTATATCAAGACAAGAACACCAACAAGTTTTATTTATTGTAGGCGACTTGCTCATCTTGGTCTTGATTCTTTTAAGTAGCTACGAGGAGTTTCAGTTTTTGTTGCTTCTACTGGCACCATTGGACAAAAGTGGTAGTCTTTTTACGACACCAGGGCCCAAGCGGGTGCCGGAGGCGCTAGCATTTGTTTAGGATGCGAGTTCATATGTCCATGAAGAGAGACTGCCGATGCGTTGCGATGAGGTAATGTAGGCTATTTATATGCAATGTGTCATATTTATAATGGTGGAATGACGATAGTGAAGAAAAGTAAACTTTGATTTAGCACCGTTCATAAACAAAGGATGTTCCGGTCTGCCTGTCATCGTTTTGTCCAAGTTCCGGGGGAAAATCACATCTGAGCAAAGGCAGAAAACTATTAAAATAGCATTGTTTTCGCTGATGGTCTCCAGTTCTGTTACAGGTCATTTATGATCATCAGACGAAAAATTGAGACTGTTTCATTAACATTGAACAGTTTCTCCATGGAGGTTTAATAAGGATAACCAATCCATAAAGGACTGAAGTTCAAAACACAACTTTAGTCCTGACAAACCAAACCAACATTCAAAGAACAGCACAGATAAACTGATGTTGTTGCACATGTGTTCAGTTAAAAGTCACACACAAACATACACACAAACTACATACGGCCAAAGGCAGTAGTTCATGTAAAATAACTAGGAGTACAAGTAGTCTGTGATGAAAAAGTCTTACAATAAAAAAAACTTGGGAGCATAGAACTACACATTTTATGGTACAAACCACAGTCGTATAACAGTTATGTGCTGCTCCAACAATGGTGGATGGTGATTAGCAACTTGGTAAGGATGGTGTCTCTGCTTGGCTGAGCACGGTCCCTTAAAAACAACCTTGCACTATAGTTTTCTCCACAGTCAGGAACTCTGCTGACCCAAACAACATTCGCACTAATCAGCTAACAAAAAGACCCTAGAACACAAACAGGATCAAGATTAAGTCCACAAAGATTAAAAGAGCCCAGCGCAAGACATGTCCGGGTTTGTGTTGTAAGCCCACCGACTAGATAAATAGCTCAACAGGTGTCAAGCCTTAGGCAGTTCAAAGGCTGAACAAGGGGTCACCCTTCATTGGGTTAAACTGGGGAAAACTAGATCATCAACAGAATCCTCTTTCCACCCACCAGTTTTAAATAAACAAGGAACAAAGACTGGATTTATTATATTTGTTTTAACAAACGAAACAGAGGTTGGCTGACAGTGAATAAGACATAAACAACCTGAAACCATATGCACATCCTCGGCTAAAACCACACAGGTGTAAAGGTGACCAGATGGAGAGGAGATTCAGAGGTGGGGGTTTGGTTTAAATCCATAGGGGATGCTCCTGATGGCAGATCCCAGACAAACAAGTGACACGTGGTGCTACCGACAGACTCCCTCACCTCCCTTGAGAACCATTATGTGTGTACGTTTTGACATTCGATGCTGAATCTTTCTCAAGAGCTCTATCAGAAAGTCATCCTGCTAACCACATGTAACTGTGCAGCTACTGCCATTGTGTTCATCTCCACATCCTCAGGTTGACCACTTAACAGCTACCCTTTCGTACTTCTGATACCGATTCAGACAAGAGCTCCTTTTTACTTGAATATTATCATTACTCTTATCATTAATACTATTATTGTTGTTGGCATTAGGTTAACGGTTACATGAGGCTGTACATGACACTTAATATAAAAGAGAAAAAATACATATAATACATACAATACAAAAATGCATCAAATGCAAATGTATTCCACAGTAGCTGTTTCTATACAAGTTCAAATGCATATCGTAATTTCAAAGAGTGCAGTGTCAAATTGTCAAGTCCTTTATAAAGGTCTTTAAAGCGAATATTATAAATGATAATACAAGAACTGTATTACAGACATAAGTTAATATCTAAATATCTAAATTAAAAACCCAATCATATAAGTTTAAAACAACAATGGCTTTTCACTGAATGTGAACAGGAAATCAAGTTGGGCTGTATGTTAATGCAGCAGCAACAACTGTACAGAAACAGCATCATCGATCCAAGAGAATGTAATGAAAAGGGACCTGGATTAATCTGACCAGACTGTGGATAATGGATCAGTATGTGGATCGGTGACATCAGTCTGATATACAATAAGTACATTATAATAATAATAATACATTTAATTTATGGGCGCCTTTCAAGACACCCAAGGTCACCTTACAGAGCATAAAGTCATCATAAAATCGTTTAAAACAAGACATTGTGGAGAAACAAAACAACAAAACATGACAAAACAAACAAACAATCAAGACAGTGACCAGTTATATGTTGTGTGTGAGTTTGAACAGGTGAGTTTTGAGTTGTGACTTGAAGGTTGTAATGGTGTCTGACTGTTTTACGTGTGGGGGGAGGGAGTTCCAGAGCCTGGATGCTGAACAGCTGAATGACCAGACACCCATTGTACTGAGGCATGATGTGGGGATAGATAGTAGTCCAGCAGAGGGAGCGGGAGGGAGTGTATTCTTGGAGGAGGTCGCAGAGGAAATTGGGGGCTAGGTTGTGGAGAGCTTTGTAGGTGAGGAGTAGGGTTTTGTATTGGATGCGGTAGTGTACTGGGAGCCAGTGAAGTTGGATGAGGACAGGGGCGATGTGATCAGATGATTTGGTGCGGGTGATGATCCGGCGGCTGAGTTCTGAATGATCTGCAGTCTGTTGATGAGTTTGTTGGGGAGTCCGGTGAGGAGGGCGTTGCAGTAGTCTATGCGTGATGTGACAAATGAGTGAACCAGGATTTCAGTGCTGGATTGGGTCAGTGATGGGCGGAGTCTGGCAATGTTGTGGAGGTGGAAGAAGGCAGTCCGGGTGATGTTTTGAATATGGGGTGCGAATGAGAGGGTGTTGTCCAGGATGACGACGAGGCTCTTGACTTTGGGGGAGAAGGGTATAGGGAATCCATCAATGATTATGAGTGGAGCTGGGGTGGAAGTTCCTGCTCATCCAGCTCCGGATGTCTTCCAGGCACGTGATGAGGGAGGTGGGGGGGATGGCAGCGGTGGGTCTGGTGGAGATGTAGACCTGTGTGTCGTCAGCGTAGCAGTGGAAATGGACCCCATGGTGACGGAGGAGTGTGCCCAGCGGGAGGAGGTAAGTGGTGAACAGGAGTGGACCCAAGACTGACCCCTGTGGGACACCCAGTGAGACACCCAAACACCCAGACTTGTGTTTGCCTAGCTAAACAAATTGTTGACGGCCGGTGAGGTAGGATGTGAACCAGGAGAGTGCAGCACTAGTGATCCCAATGCCAGCCAGGCGTTCTAGGAGCAGAGGCTGGGAGATGGTGTCGAATGCTGCGCTGAGATCGAGGAGGATGAGTATGGTGAGTAGTCCAGAGTCAGCTGCGCGGAGGAGGTCGTTTGTGATTTTGACTAGGGCTGTTTCAGTGCTGTGTTGTGGACGGAAGCCAGATTGGAATGGTTCGTGGATATTGTTTGTGTCAAGGTGGGACTGTAGTTGTGCGGCAACCACCCTTTCAAGAGTTTTGGAGACCAAAGTGAGATTGGAGATGGGCCGGTAATGGTTAAGGTCAGCACCAGTTTTTTTCAGGGTGGGAGTGATGGCAGCCAGCTTGAGGGTGGGGGGTACAGTACCAGTAGTGAGGGAGGAGTTGATCATGTTGGTGATCATGGGGGAGATGGACGGTAGACATGCTTTGACAAGGGAGGTGGGAAGAGGATCGAGCTGACAGGTGGTGGTTTTGGCTTTGCGGATGAGTTCTGAGACAGTCCGTTCTGTTATTGGGGTGAAGACAGAGAGGGAGCTGATTAGAGGTTGGCCATTGGTGATCATCCAGGGTGGGTCATCAGAGGGGGTGCCAGATGAGGCCAGTTGTTGGTGAATGGTGTTTATTTTTGAGCTAAAGAAGTCCAGGAACGCAGTGCACTGGGTGGTGGAAATGTCTGGAGGGAGGGTTTTAGGAGGCTGAAGTAAGTGTCTGACTGTTGAGAAGAGGACTCTGCTGTTAACTGTACCAGTGTTGATGAGGTTGGAGTGGTATGAGGTTTTGGCAGTGGTGAGGGCATTCTTGTAGTGATGGAGGTGGTCCAAATACATTTGGCAGTGTACAGTGAGTCCAATCTTATTGTATAGTCGCTCCAGTCGACGGCCAGTGGCTTTGAGCTGGCGGAGATGAGGAGTGAACCAGGGAGCAGTGTGGGTTAATGAGACTGAGCGGGTTTTCAGGGGGGCTAGGGTGGTGAGGGAAGAGGAGAGGCAGTTGTTGTAATGAGTCACCAGGTCAGTCAGGGAGGATGCTGGGGCAGGGCTGGGGTAGGAGCTGATCAGGGTGGAGAGGTATGTGGTGTTGATATGTTTGATGTTTCTGAAGGAGATGGTCCGTTGTTCCTTGGCTTTGTGTAGTTGGGTATGAATGTCAAAAAGTACAGCTTTGTGGTCGGAGATGGGGAAATCAATGACATCAAGGTTAGTGGGAGTGATATCAGTGCAGCAGATTAAATCCAGAATGTGACCTTTGTTATGGGTTGGGAGGTTGACATGTTGTGTGATACCAAGACAGTCCAGAAGTGATGTGAAGTCAGTAGTAAAAGTACAGGATGGGTTGTCAATGTGGATGTTGAAATCACAAAGGAGGATAACAGTGGGGGTCATTGCACATACAGATGTAAGAAGCGATGAGAATTCATTGAGGAAAACGGCAGAGGGTTTTGGTGGTCTGTAGATGGTGACAATGATAGTGGGTTTGGGGCTGATTATGGTTATATCAGCACCCAATACTGATTTTGGATCAGAGCGGCCCCATCTCTATTACTGATTCTTCATGGAAATAGGGCTCTGCTACACACCTACCAACTTTAAGGAAGTGCAATAGCAAATCCCTCAAATGGGATTCATTGCTAACAGAAATACCACCAACACCAATTCAAAGCTATGATCCAAACAGAACAAGTTACGATAAAAGTTCCTTGTTATTATGATACACTGTATGTTCATCCTAATATGAATATTAGATGAAACATTAGCATCAACATTGGGAATTTAGCCAGGCAAAATTAGTATTTTAAATATTGATTGGATAGTCGATTATATTCCATTATCAATAAAATAGTGAAACTGAGCGAAGCTGGAGCCAGGGAATGTTTAGTGCTTTGCTTGATAAAATACCTCCACAATTACATAATTTTGATTTATTTGCTATTGATGGACCAATAGATTCAATGCAAGCACTGAAACAAAATCCCACAGTGACGGCTGATGTCAGCTGCGGTAAATAATTTCACCTTGTAGCTGCATTTATTTCATTGATGAAAAGGGGGAGCAATGATTCGTGAGTCAAATCTTCCAGCTTAGTTGTGTGGAGGTGCTGTAAATAAAAGACAAATGTTTTATGGCATGGGGGGAGTGAGAAAAGAGTGAAAGAGCTGCCTACAGACAGCCCATATAAACCATGCTTCAATAAACCTCCTTTCATTGACTGAAGGAGGGAGAGCTAGCATTTACAGCTCAGTTCCTGTTATTTGGTGGTGGCTGTCCCATCTCTCTGCACCCCCCACACCCCCTTCCCTATCCTTTCATGCCAGCAGCAGCCAGCCTGCAGCTTTCATGGCTCTTGCTTTCTTTGTGTTCACCTATACAAGTAGGTATGATTTTGGAGGAATCGTAAAACAATTACTGGGAAATTCCTGCCAGACACTGAGAAGAAGTGGACGAGGAGGGGGTCTTAGGGCATTTTTCACACAAAGTTGAGTATTTTCATCTGAAAATGCGGCACACGTTTCCACCCTAATGTACACATCAAGTCAGAAAAACTTCAGTCTGCCGTTTGTCATAAATGGATAAACCTTGGACAAAGTTCCAGGGGCTGGGTTTTCAGTAATTGGCTTGTTATGTTTGATGCGTGTTCTTTTTCAGCACTTTTTGTAAAACTAACCCCAACTTTAAAATGCTTCTCTTCAAAGCTTTGATTAAAACAAATCTTCAGCCATTTTACAGTTGACAAATTGCACAAATAACAAAGAACTCTTGTTTAAATGTAGAACACAAACCATATCACCCTAAAGAACTGAGGTTATGCAGTTATTTGGACTATAAACTATAACTGGAAGAAGTAATCTACAGAGGAATCGATAATAGAAAGAATTGTTAGACACATGGCCTAGATATGTGTATTTCTACAGGAAAAAGCTAAATGGGAAATTTCTCTAATCCCCATAGCCCCAACTATGGAAAACAGGTTTATTTGATAAATTATGTTTTAGAAATTATTTTGTTGGTTAGAAGCAGAGAGTGTAGGTGGAGATAACAAACCTAATCAGATACCTTTAACAATGTGTACCTGTCCAGTCTGAACCTATCCAGTCTGATACTTGTATTCACCTTAAGGGGCCCTTTACGCGGTGAAAACGTGACAGTTTTCCTGTTTTTTTCTTGTTTTTTTAAACGTTCAGACGCAATTTATTTGAAATATTCACTCGTACACATGTTTTCAGAGGAAACGGGCTGAAATCGCTGTAGTAGGCATGCCAAGCCAATAGTCAGCGTGACACTTAGCCTAGTAGATAGCTCTTCCGTTACAATTTGATGCATAAAATCTTACTGTAACCGAAAATGAATGCCACTAACGTTCATAAAGCGGTTGGTGTAAGCTTGGGGTTACAAGTATTGTAAATGACAAGCTTTCTGTCCTCTTATTTCACCGCATTTAACTCGTGAAAACAGAAGACATGCTGATGGTGAAGGGGCTTTGTGAGCAGCTACTTTCCTGTTAGGTGTATTTCAAAATAAGTCAACTCACGTTTGCCCAGTGAAATGCTATTAATGTTTAGCCAGTTAAATGCTTTTACTGTGAAGCCTTAGCCTTAATGCTCCTTTTGTTGAACAGTAACTTAACCGCTGCGCGCTGAACTATGGATAGTGTAGAAGCTACACACGTTTATTTTGCTAGAAAAACCGGCATAGCACAAATCTTTCCCCAGACAAAGTGGCGGGTGGTCTCAATAACTTACTAATCGCTTAGACTAAATTGGCGAGTGTTATATTTGAGCCCTGCACGACACTCTCCGCTGATCACAGTGATGGTGCCGCGGAGACACCTTGCATGTTATGTTGTCTTCTAACTTTATAACTCGCGTGTGGGTATTTTGACAGCAAATGTTATAGACTACGCATCAGCTACGCATACGTGAAGTGGAGCCGTGACGTCAGCGTTACCAGTGACGTGCGGTCAGGGTAGGCAGTGCCTACCCTGGCGCCGTGTGCAAAAATAAATAAATAAAATAAAATAAAATAAAATATTTTTTTTATTTAATAAACTTATATTTGTATTATTACTGTTAATTATTTCGATCTTTACATGTAATCCGCGATTACTTTAAAAAAGTGTAGACGTTTTGATTAGAAACGTGGCAGTTAGTAAGTTACGCCAAAAAAATATTGTGCCTTTGCTGTTTCCCATTCATTGTGTACGGCAAAGAATCAGTGCCTTTGCGCCTATTCATTGTGGACGGCAAGAAAAAAAAAGTTTTCGCGCATGCGCACTTGATTCTGTATTATTTAACATGTACGCAAATAAGCATAATTCTTTCTGCCTTTTTTACGTAAATGGTATGCCACATAAGCCTTTACGTTACATATCATTCATGGACCAATTAAAATCGAGATATTACTAGACATTTACGCAGCTTAGGCCAACGTCATTACGTTGGCTATGCTCATTCACGTCGCGTTACCCCCGCGGATTTTTAAGTCAACATTGCAGCTGCCGTGCCTGCAGATATTTCAGACTGGAGGAATTTTAACAAATTGGATTATAATTTAAAAAGGAACAGAATGAATAGCAAGAGAAAGGCCTGCGCCAGCCTTGGACGGTGTACAGCAGCAACAGGGACAAACAATGTTCGAGCATTTCAAACGGACAGGTAGCCTACATGAACGGAAGGATGCTAGCTAGCTAGCTGTGCTGTCAGTCAGACTGTCACTGGATTACTATCGTCTTGCTTATTTCTACAGCCAGGGAGTCAGATTGGTGAGTCAGAAACTTTTTTGGGGTTTATTTAATAATAAAGTTGGATGAATTGATACCAAGTGCAATCCATTCTGCATTTTATATTCAATTGAGCAGTTGTGTTTTCATTGTTACTGACGGACAAACCTAAACTCTGCAATGTGGATAAATGGTTACATTCTGATGCTGGACAGGTCCATGGGGCATATGCTACTGGTACTTTATCTATTAAGATAAAGTTTATGGAGTGGAGTTGCCATCAGTTATGCTGTAGTCCTACATAATGATGAAGTCTGTCTTTTATTTTTAAGTTGAATAGAAGTAGTACCGGTAGTTTGAATCGGCGAAGGTTTGACTTGTTGCCTTACGTTTTTTCGGCCCTCGGTGTGAGGGACGGGTCCGTTAAGTCGATGGATGCGATGTTTAATCATTTAGACCAAACTACAGTAGGCTACGGGCAAACCCCGTAGCCTACTAAAGTCACCGTCGTCACATTTCATATACGTCCCGTGTGTGTGTGTGTGTGTGTGTGTGTGTGTGTGTGTGTGTGTGTGTGAGAGAGTGAGTGAGTGAGTGAGTGAGTGTGTGTGTGTGTGAGTGAGTGAGTGAGTGAGTGAGTGAGTGAGTGAGAGAAAGAAAGAAAGAAAGAAAGAAAGAAAGAAAGAAAGAAAGAAAGAAAGAAAGAAAGAAAGAAAGAAAAGGAGGAACTTATTTGAAATCGGGCGTGCGTGCCTGTTTGTTGTTTATTGTTTTTGATTTAACAATATATAGGTTTAGAGAAATCTGGCTTTCAGAACTCAGTGCCTACCCACTCACTGACCTCACCGCACGTCACTGAGCGTTACCAGGGAAAATGGTTTCGGTGTTTACAAGAAACCAAAACCGTTGTGTTTTCCAAAAACTACTCCATGGGAGTTGATCTCAAAAACTTGCGGTTTCATGCCTGCGTTTGCTGTTTTCATGTAAATGATATAGTGCATCCGCGTAAATTTTTTCGCGTATGCACCGTGTTGTCGTATAAACAGCCCCTAAATCTGACACTCATTCTTCTCAAATTACTTGATTAAAAACAAAAAAAAAAAAATGTATACAGGTAAATCCCATTGAGACCGGATAATTATTAAGTTGTTTAACTGGAAAATGTCCATCCATTCATGGTCATCCGTTTACTCATGGTCGGGTCGCAAGGGCAACAGACCCAGCAGGGGACCACACACTCCCCTCTCTCAGGCCACAAAAACCAGATCTGACTCTGGGATCATGAGGTGTTCCTAGGCCTGTGTGGAGATACAAGCTTTGTCTCATTTAAGGGGCCGCATCCTTCTAAGGACGCGGTCGATGCGGTCTATGACTCATTCCCTACCCAGAGTAGGCAATCTATCAGTTTCCTGCTGAGAACCATGGCCTCAGATTTTGAGGGGCTGTTCCTCATCCCAGCGGTTTCACACTCGGCTGCGTACTGATCCAGTGAATACTGAGGGTCAAAGACCAATAATGCCATCAGGACCAAATCATCTGCAAAAAGCAGCAATGTGAACCTCATACCACCATACTGCAACCACACCACGAATATGCCTTGATATCCTGTCCATGAAAATCACAAACAGGATTAATGACAAAGAGCAAACCTGGCGGAAGCCAACCCCCACCTGGAATGGGTTTGACTTACTGACGAGAACCCGGACTCTTGCTTTTATCGTACAGAGATTGGATGGCCCTGAAAAGTGGACATTAATCTGCCTCTACAGTGGAGGGCGTATGTGTCGGATTTAGGAGTTCCTGAAAGTACTCCTTCCACCGCTCGATTACGTGAAACATTTAGCTAGAGAGAAGACGACTCATTCTGTTGGATGTGTTGGAACTAAGGATGTAACGGTACACCGCAAAACGGTCGTTCGCGATATGAAAAGGCCACGAATGTCAACCGTATGTATTTTCTTGTAATACCGCGTCACGGTACAGGTGAGCTTGCATGGTAAATGCGCTCCGTCATTTTGGAGAGACTCGTGAGCAACGTAGCACTGAAACACTGTATGGGTCACACCAACATTGGAAACCAAACAACACATTGACACAACATCTTATCACTGAAACATGATTTCTAACTTTAAACTGAACAGTCACGTCTCACGTGGGCCGTTGTTTACACTACGCAGAGCAGTGCGTGCAGCTTCACAACATTGTGTCAGCAGCAGCAAAGAAGAAGAGAGAGAAAGAGAAAAGGGAGAGAGAGAAAAAGATCGACAGTAGTAGCTTACCAGACTGAAGAGAAAGTTGCTTGCGGGTCAATTATATCATTATGAATCCAGTTGAAGGTGAGGAAATTAGATTATCTAAAAAAAAAAAAAAAAAAAAAAAAAAAAAAAAATAGAATAGAATAGAATACATCGCGATCGCACGTTAAATCCCCGGTAAAATCGGAGAACTTCCGTGAAAGGCAGATGAAGGAAATAAGTCCAAAGATCCTTGATATGTTCCATCACAACTTCACGTGAACTCAGCATAGACAGTATATAAAGGCTATACCAGCATGTTGCTATGGAATCCCTACTATGTCAAACTTAGGTGACAGTACTTTGGTCAAATGTAGGTGACGTTGCGAAAGTGTGAGGAAGGGAGGGGGGAGAGGAGTGCACTGCAAAAACATTGATTTTGAGACTGCAATTTAAGTTAATAACAAATAAAAAATCATAAATTAATATTTTACAGAGTTCATTGTGCCCGTCATAATGTAGGCCTATTAAGGTAAAAACATGGCTAGTAAAAATAGAGTTGATAAGCAAATAAAACATAAATAAATGGGGAAATTATCACACTATTTAAATAATTTTTATTTTATACATACTTTTGCAGTTACAGACAAGTGACTTAAGTTTAGATTTAAAATTCCTATTTCAGTTTGACAAATATAGGTGTAAAGCTTCTTTAAAAACAGCAGTAGAGAAGCAGTGTCTTTGTTTTGGTGATAAGTTGTTTAAATCTCTCAGAAATCTCTTCTTCATAATAAGATATATAAAAAAAATATTATTCTTGTGTTTATGTTTTACTTAAATCAGCGTTACACCATTTAATTTGAGGGGGTAGAAATTAATAACGTGCTTAATATCGTACCGTGATATCAATCGCAATATTGTATCGTACTCAAAATTTCATATCGTTACATACCTAGTTGGAACTAGAGAAAAACTATTGAGGTTCATCTCTTACAATCTTTGGCTGAGTACAAAGTCTTTTTTATAGTGTTTCCTTTTTTATAGGGATGGGGCCAGGCCGATCCGATATCGGATCCGATATGGCCACAATCAACGTATTGGATATCGAACTGACAATTCTGATTTAAAATTATTATTAAGACCATAGCTTTGTGATATAGCACACATTACAATTAGAATTAGCAATTCAAAAGTTGAGTTATGATATTCTGCATTCAAACAGCTCTTTTAAATTGGAATTGCTTTGTTACTTACTATCCTTCCTAACCTTTCACATAACATCACCACCAACAAAGAAATTAATAATGAATATGATATCGGACAGCATTGCTATCGGCCGATATGGGAACTAAAAATATTTTTTTGTGACATCATGAAAGTTTTTTTGGCATAGTGATAGCATATAACCAAATCTTTACACATCTAGCAGACACAGGACAACATTATCATGCTTCTGTAGTCGTGATTCTGGCCATCTGACAAGTCAAATATTGACTTTGCTATTGGCTGCCCCGGTACTTTAATATCAGCACACGTATCAACACGTCAATCCTAGTTCCACTTCACCTGAACCAGAGAACGCATTCACAGCATGTTATTTTTAAGAAAGTATTTAACTTATAGTATATATAATAGTCAAATAGTTATATTTCATAATATCACTATTGTTTGCTTTGTAAAAGAGGGATTAAACAAAAGAAACCACACATGTGCAGGAAAGCATGGTCCATCCCCTGCACAGATATCAATAGTGCTATCATCGGAGCTCGGAGAGATCACATTAGCAAAGCCACAGCAAAGAGCCAAGGAATGCACTGAAACTTCTTAAGACATATTTCAGCCTGAGGATCTGTATCTTATGTATAGGTCACTGCAGTGACTTGACTTATGTGGTATGTGCACGCAAGCCACAAATTAAGCCTGAGTGGAGGATGAGGGGAGTTAAAAGTTTTCATGCGAGTGTTCCACAGAGCCCTGGTGATGGCCAGAGGCTAACATATTGGCCCAATCATTAAGGCATCAATCTGTGTGTGTGTGTGTGTGTGTGTGTGTGTGTGTGTGTGTGTGTGTGTGTGTGTGTGTGTGTGTGTGTGTGTGTGTGTACACACAGTAAGGGGCTTATACTGTCGCCAATCTGGCTAACAGAACAAAACACTCTCTCTTTAAGGAAAGGAGATACTCTCCCACCCTCAACTATTGTTGTGTAATTTGACTTCAGTAAGTGATTTTCTATGTCTCGGAGAAGACAGGACGTGTAACCTTGAAGTACCAGATAGCTTCCAAGTGTAAACTGCTGATGAAAGTCCATTTTAAAAGTTTCAGGTCTCAGCTGCAGTAATGAGCCCGTTACAGCTTTGGGGCTAATAAGAAAACACACACACAAGCCTCACACATAGAACATTAGCCTTTGCTGGAAGTATTTTCAGATGTTCCATAGAGAAATTAAAATGTTTCCAGTATAAAGAGTAAACTACAGATATGTTTATGTCTTAAGCTTAGCTCAACTTTTCACCACAGATTTTTTTTAAAATAAGAAAGCATACAGATGTGCCTGAGCCCATCCTCAAGATAGAACGAGATAAGAGTAAGACGGAAATCGAATATGGGCTTGACAGAGTATGCGTGTTTGCCCCGAACTGTTCAGCAGAGGCAGTTCAGTTACACCCTGCAAATCAAATGTTTATTGTAGAATTAGCCTTGGCCACTGGGCTATGTCTATATCTTGGCACTCGTGAAGCATACATTCCAAAGAGTTCCACTGGGACAGCTTTGACAATGGGACAGTATGTGATCCGAGTGTGCCCCTTCATGCACAGCTCTTACAGCAATGTCTGAAACAAACTCAAGCTAGAAGAGCTTCAATTGCTTAGTTATCCAGTACTTTTTACACTCTAAGACACTGAACAAATGGGTTGAAGCCCACTTTACAATTTGTCGCTAATTTTTTATGTGCATCAATCAGTAAGTTGCACATGCCCTGAATAAATTGCTGCAGTCATCCGGAAAATTATTCACCACCTGTATAAATTAATACAAGCTGCAGTTGTCCAGGAATAATCTAGTGCCTAGTAGAAAATGTGCACAAGCTACAGTAGCTGTCACATCATTTTCCAAATATAAATGACAAAATGTTAGCTTCTGTTCTGCTTTTATTTGATTCTCCGCTGTATCGAACATGCACATTTGAAGCTTTGTGTACCATAACACCCCTAATTTTGAATGCTTAAACATTTTAATCATATATTTCTCATTTCTAAAACAGCACAAAACAGTAATGCATGCCATGGCTGGTGCTTTGAAAAGCACAAAACCGGAATATTAAATGTTTGCTTTGGTTTAACAGTCCTTGAGTACAGGGCCAGGCCAAGCAAGCCGAGACACCACCGTACCCCTCTTTTCAACCAGGAAAACTCTTGGTTTCAAGTGTTTTCTCCCCTGTAACATAAATATCTTGTCCTAAAAATCACAAAATAGGACTTCAGCTCTCGTGTCTTTCCTGCGCAGCGAACACCACAAATCTCAAACTCTTTTCACCAAGCTTGCCCATTTCTTTCCCATTACACCGTCTTACATCTTTCCATAAAAGTGACAAACCTCTGAAATATCA
Organism: Hyperoplus lanceolatus; assembly: GCA_026929865.2. Taxonomy (NCBI): domain Eukaryota; kingdom Metazoa; phylum Chordata; class Actinopteri; order Uranoscopiformes; family Ammodytidae; genus Hyperoplus; species Hyperoplus lanceolatus. Next base: position 12,218,257 of record CM049417.1, on the reverse strand, counting down.
CAAACACCTTTGAAGAGATGCCATTTTCAGAATAGATTAAATGGCAGCCCAGTCTCCAAATGAGGTGCTTCAGCAGCATGAGCCGCTGCCGCCTATCGCCAAAGTAGCCCCCCCCCCCCCCCCCTTTGGCTGGTTCCAAAGAGCTTCTTTACCTCCATTTGTTCAGACGGCATTGCCATTAGGGCAGTCGTCGTGGCAACGCCTCAACGCTGGCCCGTTAACCGCAAGGCAATAATGAAGCGCAGTGGCTGGCAGCTTGACTGACGACTGATTCGGCATTAATCTAAATGTGCGTCTGGCACCTCGGAGCTGCACGACAAATCACCCAGTGTGTGGGAGGAAGTTATGCTCATCCTATCACTTTCCCCCATTTCAACTGACTCCTGTGTTTTGACTGCTACACCTTTTGTGGGTGTGGAAATGTATAAAAGTGATGACATGTTGATACGAGTACAGCACAAAAGCTGAAACCCTATAGGCCTACCTGTCGTCAGCATCTGTACCAGAGCATATACAACATGGTTAACGCAAATCTAAACAATAAACGCCTCTTAAAAATTTAACCTGCAGAGTGAGCCAAGAGGCAATGAATGATTTCACTGCTTTCTTAGATCTGTACCGGAGTCTTTGAAATCCAGGCCATTGGGGATCCCTGGTCCACATAACAAACGCTTTCCTGCTGCCATCCGTCTCACAGAGTCATGAAGCTAAGTTCACACACCTCACCTCCATTTATCAAACACTGCTGTCAGTTATGTAAGGGGAAGAGAGGGTCCAAGTGGAGCTATCTACAGCATTCACATGTATCGGGTCAATTTTTTTTTAGTTTCTTTACTTTATATAAAAAAAATTAAAATAAAACACCAGGTGAAAGAGGAAGGAGTAATAAAGCTTTTACAGTCAGTTTAGTTTGCGACAGGCCCTCTCTTCTCCCAGCAACCCTTCCAATTCCAACACTAAACATCAGGTTTCTAAGGCTAAGTGACCAAAAATAGTTTATCTACCAACTCTGCACAAATATTCCTAAGAGTAAGTAAAATGCTATCTGCGGACTCCAAACATGGCACCCAGGCTGCAGATCTGACTGAAAAACATTAGCACTCAATTCCTTTGGACAGCTTTACCTCCTTGCTTACGACTTGTTTAAATGCCTCCCATTTCGTTTTAGAGCGCATGGCAAGTAAAAAAAAAGGGAAAAAAGGGAAAATGCGATATTCCTTCTAAAGGGAAGGAAATAATCTTTAGCAGCTGCAAAATGAGCTAAATTAGACTTTGGCCAGTAAAAAAAAGAGAGAAAGAGAGAGAGAGAGAGAGCGAGAGAGAGAGAATCCTCGTTGACCCCGACACTTCCTGCATGTGTGTAGCCAGCTGTGGACCTGCTGGATCACTGAGGAACTTTGGTAGCAGTGACAAACATCTAACACACCATCTACAAACCTCATTGGGGAAAACAATTATTTTTTAAATAGTCTTTTGGCAATCGTGTGTAAAATAACCACAAATCTAACATCTCTTTTTCCTCCAACTATACATTGTTTGATCCAAAGCTCAGGCAGTGAAGAATAAAAAAATAATCAACAATTGGTTAACAACGCAATTAATGCTCCATCAAAATGTGTTAATTAATCCACATGTCATTGGACAACAGTGTGTTAATCGAGTAATAGGGAAAGTCATTTATATTTTATTTTATATAATCTCTGGGTCTCAGACTGCTGGTCGAACAAAGCAATTGATTGAAAGAGGTCATGGTGGATTGTGGGGAAATGTGATAAGAATCTTTAGTCTGAATAATTTTCTTGAATTTATCACTTACATTTTTTATGAAAGTAGGGAAAAAAAAGTCTATGGTGATGTCTGAACGACATTCAAAAATCAAATATTTAATCTGACTTTATAAATGACAGAAAATCAGCAAATACTTGACATTCATTCCAAGAAATAAGACCATAGAATGTTTGGCATTTCTATTTGAAAAAAAATTGTGGAAAAATAAATTGCTTATGAAAATAATTTTTTCCAATTTAAAAAACTAACTAAAACATTCAGTTGCTGAACACAGGTAACCAAGCCAAATGTCATGTCCGACCAACCCAGTTTATCACAAAAAATTAAGAATAACAACGCCTCATAGCTTTAACAAGGCACTTGAGGACGATGGAGCGGTGGTAACCACTCGCCATATCGGTGCATCAACTGTAACAACCTTACTGGATCAACTTCCCACGGTCCTGGCCTCCTTAGCATCGGTGACCGAATCTGTCGATAGCCTGACAGCTGCGCTGAACTCAACCCTCTCTACCCTCCTGGATTCTGTGGCACCTCTCTCTACAAAAACCAGACGAACGATGAGGGTTTCTCCCTGGTTTACTGACCACACTCGAGCTCTGAAAAAGGACTGCAGGAGATTCGAACATGGATGGAGAAAATCAAAACAAGAGTCCACCTACCGGCCTTGGAGAGATAGCGTCTCAGACTACAAGCGTGCTCTAATTGTAGCAAAGAAGGCCTATTACTCTTCTCTTATTAATAAGAATAAGAGTAATCCAAAAAATTTATTTGACACTGTTGCCAAACTTACAACAAAAACGCAATCATCAAATCGCTCAATCCATACTGCGCAAAATTTTATTGACTATTTTGATAGTAAAATTACCAATATTAGAAACCAAATCAGTTCCTTTGGTTCAACGATTTGCACGATACCTGCGTGTAAACGTAATATCGGTTTACTTAATAACTTTGAGCCTGTTCCGTATGAAGAACTGACTCAAATAGTCAAAAACTCAAAACCAACGACCTGCCTTCTTGATCCCTTGCCTGCCAAATTGTTCAAAGAACTCTGGCAAACCCTGGGTCCTACAATACATGATATTGTCAACCTTTCATTAATGACTGGTACTGTTCCCACTTCCTTTAAGGCTGCTGTGGTGAAACCCCTCCTCAAGAAACCCAATTTGGATCCAGATGATCTGAGTAATTATCGCCCAGTGTCAAATTTGCCTTTTTTATCAAAAATACTAGAACGTGTAGTGGCGCAACAGCTCTCTGATCACTTGACTAGTAATCAACTTTTTGAACCGTTTCAGTCTGCCTTTAGGGCACGTCACTCAACTGAAACTGCACTCACTAAAGTAGTTAACGATACTCTGTTGATGATGGACTCCAATACGGCCTCGGTGCTTCTATTGTTGGACCTCAGTGCAGCGTTTGACACCATTGACCATGACATACTCCTGGATTGGCTGGAAAACCTTTTTGGCGTTACAGGACTGGCCCACGATTGGCTGAAATCCTACCTATCCGGTAGAACTCAGTGCGTCTCCTACAACAACAGTACATCCATATTCTCTGACGTGAAATACGGAGTTCCTCAAGGCTCTGTTCTCGGACCTTTGCTTTTTTCTTTGTATATTTCTCCAATTGGTCAAATTATTCGTAGCTTCGGGGTCAATTTTCACTGCTATGCGGACGATACTCAGCTCTATGTCCCGGTCAAAGTTAACGATGTTACTCATATCGCTAATTTAGAGTCCTGCCTATCCGCTGTTAAAAGCTGGATGTCGCAAAACTTTCTGCTCTTAAATTCAGAAAAAACTGAATTGTTATTAATTGGTCCCGCACACGTTAGAAATAAGCTTGAGCAACTGACAATTAATTCCGACAATTGCGTTATCTCTCAAAGCTTAACAGCAAGAAATCTTGGTGTTAAGTTCGACTCCAACCTGTCCTTTGATCAACACATCAAAGAGATTACCAAAACTGCGTTTTTTCACTTACGGAACATATCAAAAATACGATCCAGCCAGTCCATGGCTGATGCGGAAATATTAATACACGCCTTCGTATCTTCTCGGCTTGACTATTGTAACGTACTACTGTCTGGGTTGCCCAGGGCAAGTACTCGAAGCTTACAAAAGGTACAAAATGCTGCGGCGAGGCTTTTGACCAGAACTAGAAAATACGACCACATCACCCCTGTTCTTGCGTCGCTCCACTGGCTTCCAGTTCATGTCAGATCCGACTTTAAGGTGCTGCTATTGACCTATAAGGCATTAAATGGGCTTGCACCTTCATATTTGTCTGACTTAGTTCCGCGATATGCCCCATCACGGGCACTACGGTCTACGACTGCAGAGCTCCTGTCTGTCCCCAGAGTTAAGAAAGCTGCCGGCAGCAGGGCTTTCTCGTATCGAGCTCCTTCGTTATGGAATACACTCCCGATTGAGATCAGACATTCTGAGTCGATCGAGGTGTTCAAGTCTAAACTTAAGACTTATCTCTTTGATTTATCCTTTGGTTAGCGCTCGTCCACCTCTCTGCTGGCGCGGGGTCGGTTGTGGGTCACCCTGTCTGGGGTCGGTTCTCTGGCCTCTGCTGGGGGGGAGTTTGCTCTGGGGTAGGTGCCGGTCTGTGGCTGTTCCGGTGGGCTGCCCTGGCCGCTCGGGCTGGGGCAAATTGGCGTCTGACCGTGGGCGCTGCTGCTGGGGGGTGGGATCCTGCCTTGCCTCCGGACGTGCGGTCGCGTCGGCCTCCTGGGGCTTGGCTGGGTGGGTCATGTCGGCTTGTGGGTTGGGCCGGGGGCGGGGCTGCCTGCCGCTGTCGTTGGTGTGCCCTGGGCTGGGGGCGGCCGGGGGGGTGGTGGTGTCGGGCTGCGTGCTCAGGCGTCTGCAGCGGCGCCGTGCTATTGCCTGACTGGACCGTTGGGTGGGGTTGAAATGGGCATCGGGTGCACATTGTGTAATTGTTGCACTGGTAGGTGGGCACTGATGTTTTTAATCGATTAGATACGGGTTGCTTTTGACCGCCTCGGGAGAACTGCGGATTGATTGTGCTGGGGCGGTTAAAAGCAATCCATGCAATTTGCGTTTTAACTGTTTTTAACTGTTTTTAAACTGTTTTAATCATTTGTCCCTGCCTGGCGGTCCGCTCTGTGGCGTCGCTGTTGGCGTTTGTGTTTCGCGGCCCGGCGTCGGTGCTCCTCTGGCCGGTCCTAGCTCTGGGTGTGCCGATGGCGGCGGCGGATGCGTCGCGCCCTTTGTGCTTGGCGCCTCTGGCCTTGTCTCTTGGGCTGGGCATGGCCGGTCTGGCCGGCCCGAGTGGGCTGTACGGGCCGCCCCTCCGGGGGTTTCGGCTGTGGTTGCTCCTCGTGGCAGCGGTGCATTTGGCTATTTCCCTATTCTATACTATCTATTCTCTATCTACGGCCCCGGTCCTCCACTGGACTAGTGCCGCACTGGGGCGTGCTCTCTGGGGGCGGGGTGCTGGGGGGCAGGCTCTGGGTCTGGGAGGCTAGCACCGATTGTGTGTCGGTGGGGAACGGTAGAGTGTAAATCAATGTTATTTAATGTTAATTGTGTTCATATTGTTGAACTTTGTTATAGCGTTATTATCATCAGCCTGATGAGCTGCCTTCGGTCTCGGTTTGTCCCACTGAATAATTGTCCTGCCGACGCAAAATAAAATAACTGATTCCATTTCTCTAACATTTGTGCTCTTCTGTCTATCTTCCATGATTGCTGAGCGATGCCCCGGGGGTTCTCTCCCCCTGTCTACCTGCTCGACTGACTCCGAGCTCTGTGTGGAATCAGCTGTCCTAGGAACGGATGCTTCCCGCCTGCTGTTGCCTCACATCAGCACTGATTCACCGTCCATCAGGATAGTACTATTTCTACTCGCTTGTTTGTTCAATCTTTAAATTCATTTTTGCTTTGCTCATTGGTTGCTTGTCTGTCCTCTTCCAGTTTTCCCTGGTCGTGGTGAGACGGTGTGGATCTGGTCTCCCCTCTGGCAACATCTGAGAATGGATCGCCTACGCGTAAGATGTTGCAGTGGTTAAAGATACCTCCTGGAGACGTGGGGTGAAATCCCGGTGCTGGAAACCTTAGTTTTCCCTGGTGGAGACGAGACGAGACGAGACGGTGTGGATCCTCTGGCATCATCTGAATTCGTCCTGCATCCATACTATTTGCACTTTTCTTTAGTATTACCATGTAAACATCTGGACAATGATCAAAATCCTTCGTGATTTTTCTCTACCTATGACATCTATTGCAGCATGTCCGTCCTGGGAGAGGGATCCCTTACTCTGTCAACTCTCCCTGAGATTTCTTCTATTTTTTTTAATCCCGGTAAAGGGTTTTTTACTGGGAGTTTTTTCTCAGCCGAGCTAAGGGTGTAAGGGCAGGGTGTCATATTGTTTCATATTTTATCATGTTGTGTCATATTGTACCATACTGTATCATATTGTATGGACTGTAAAGTCCATTGAGACGAATGCTATTTGTGATTTTGGGCTATACAAATAAAACTGATTTGATTTGACTTGTTTATGGAAAATTCATTAAACAATTAACTTATTATCAAAGAGTTGCTGAATTTCGTTCATGTCAATCATCTAATCGATTTGTTTTGCTTTAATTTGTCTACTTAAAATCCAAAATGGCAGTAGACCTTAATGTAATGTGGACAGGTGCTTTTAAAAGTCTGCTAGTGCATCGCTCTTGTCTCCTGTATTTTAATGTGTTGAGCAGAGAGAAGCCCCAAAGTGGAGGCTTTTAAAAGCAACAGGAGTTTAGTGAATGCAGCACAAGTAACCTAGCAAGTACATGGGGCAGGTATAGACAGTCAGTTGGTTTGCAGAATAAACAGAATTCCTTACTAAAGAACTGCTGGGCTGTAAAGTGTATGTACTAGAACACAAATGCTGGAGTTAGAAGATCATGTATTATTTGACATCTTTACATAGATGTTAATTTCAACAGATATGTAGAGATGACCGACACCCACATCTGCACTTGTGTTATTTCAATTGTTCTAATCCAGTGCACCGTTTGTAAACATAGAGATACGATGTCCTGAAAACTTTGAACACATCACACAACACCGGAATTGTTCCCTCAAGATTTATTACACTCGGGGCTGTGTTTCAACTCTAAACACTCTGAAGAGCATCTTAAGACTCAGCAGATCAGGAAGCACTTTGGCTCACAATTTGTCACTGTGTAGTAAAAAAAAAAGGAGAAAAAAAAGGAGAAAAATGTGCACAGGCCCCAAAGACTTGAGCCCCTGCATGGTTCTCATGGCATGTGACTTATTGAAGGGTAAGTATTCTCCTGCTGGGCTTTAAGGCCTCCGTCTCCCAGACACATGTCACATTTGTCAAGATTTGGGCCAGAGAACAAAAAGTGCAAGGGGGAAGCAACGGCGGTGTGAGGGAGCCAAATCTCATTTGGTACCTTGTAATCAAAAGCCTTTTAAGAGAAACTTAAGCTTAAGAGGGGTTCAGTATCAGCAGAAAGGAATTTGATTTACAGACAGGTCGGAGGCTCTGAGAGAAATTATTTTAGAATAAGATTTCAAATTGTATGTGTTCACGGGGGCTTTACTTAAAATGTGTGACAGCTTTTTATTAAAGTCAATGTTTTAACATCATCATGCTAAAATAAAGAATCTACATTCACATAACTTATCTCCTGCACAGTCAAGCCTTATTATAAGCAGAAAAAAAGATCTGGTGAACAAAGAGCAATGTACCTGAGTCATCAACCTTGCAAACTAACATTAACACGTTCAAGTTTGCTTCCGAATATATAAACCGTTCTCTTTAACGCAGTCTGCGATTCTGGAGTACACTTGCTGTCAAAAACACTTATTAAGAAAATCAGTGAATATCTCCTAATGATCCGCAACCCTTTCCATATACAGTGTTAATTCTCCCAACCTTTAAATCGGTTTCAACATAGAATAAGCACTGCGCCTAATGTCAGAAATGTGGGACCCATTTGAATTTAAACAACGTGGATGCTGCTGCTGTTACTACCCATGTCCGCAAACCAGCCAATCAGAATCCGGAATTACACAGGACGCACTGATCCATGCCACACTGTAGGTGACCAGTGACAAATTAATTTAGCTGACACATCTCTCCTTGGACATACAGGCTGTGTATGTGTATATATATATATTTGTTTTTCTTTCAATTGACACTGTAGAGGTGGGATTCACTATGGATTCATCGAGCAACCTGACCCAAGACCGCAAACACGATTTCATCATCAGACCCCTGAGGGAGCTTCTACAAAGAGTCAATGAAAATATATTTTATCTGCTGCTATTTTGATAATCGATAATTGTTCGTAATTAGCTTCTCAAATGAGGAGATGGTATGCTTCTCTTTGTCTTATGATTGTGAAAACCGCATGGGTTTGGACTGTTGGTAAAATTAAACTTCACCTTTCATCACATTCCATAGACGAAACGATTATGCGATAAAAATCATCTTGCAGAGTTTAAAAATGCATTGCACTTAGCAGATGGATGTTGCTCACACATAGCAGCTCATAGCATAGAACACTGTATGCAGTGAACATGTTGGGGGCAGAAACCAAACCACACAGCTCTGTTTCACGATGAATAGAATTTTTCTACGTTTTTGGCTCTGAAGACTTTGGCTCTGACAACCAAGACAGTATAGGTAGTACAGGTCCATTACCTCTGCACCATTAAAGGTGTAGTCAGTGATTCTGGAGAATGCCTGTTGTCAAAATCAGTGAATATCTCATCATAGTTCGCTTAGAAAGAGCCTAAACTGTATTACTACACAGCCTAGGCTCTGTAAACAGGTTTGTTGCTAGCTACGGTGAGCCTCCTTTGTTATCATATCCTTTGTTTACAGAGCCTAAAGGCTGTGTATTAACACCGGATTCTTTTTCAGCGCACACACAGTAAAGACTTGTGCAGATCGTGAGAAGATTGAGTGATTCCGATAACAAGCATTCTCCAGAATTGCTGACTCTACCTTTAATTTCCAGAAAGCTACATAACGTATGATTCATTCTGGTTGGTAGGGTTTCAGACCAACACATCTGCACGTGACATTTAATAAAATAGAAAAACACTCAAAAACCCCACACAGACATCAGCACACCATGAAATGCATTTTGCCTCATTAAACATTATTTCCAACCTTTCCATTCTAGCGCCTGAAAATTTGCAGAGAAAGGGACACATCGCTTGTTTCATTCGCCACCATATAGCGATAACACTTTGCAAACAGGACATAAAAATGCACAGTTTCCGCTTACACAGGCAAAAAACCTAAGGTCTTTTCTCTACCACAACACACATTCCAGCAATTTATTTCAACCGTGGAGATATGCTCAAAAAACACACGGAAATTGAGTCGGCTACGGGGACACACAGGAGCACCGTGGGTCAACCCCACTCGCTCATTTGTTTGAAGGTCTCCCCCTTTCATAACACAGGAAACCCAGGCGCTTTGAAGAAGTAGTGCCAAAGAAAAACATCAGATAAAATAGCCCAAGAAAAAAAATAAGGAATTATTATTCCCTGGTCTCTCACCTCTTTTTGGTTTGGGGAAGCTTTCGTGCAGGTGAAAAACGACTTTCTCCACAAAGTGCTGAATGTTGCTGTGCTCTGGTCCACGGACAAACACCATCCAGTCGTGGGTGAAACCTTCCACTGTGGGTTTCTTTCGGACCTGGGCACGATGACCAAGTTCTAGTTTCACCTGAACAGCACCCTGGGAGGGGGGGGGGAAAGACGTTGGGTTATTAATCTTATTCAAGGTATTTTCATTTTAAATTAAAAGAAAAAAGAAAAGAAAAAAGATAGATACACGTGTTTGACAGAGTGGCAAATTATTTCCAGGAGATTCTCAAACGTCGACAATGAAATATGATGTAGTGAATTTAATCATCATATTTTTCTTAGAGAGAACGTCATATGGAACTCTATTCACAAATCCTCTCCTGAAACTTGGAAATCAGCACACCTGCGACAACCTGACTCGTGACTGACTTGTATACAATTAATATTCTACGTGTAAACCAAGAACATATAACGTTTAAAACAAAGCAAAACACTTCCACAAACTTTAAACGACTGAAATGCACTGTTTACTGCCATAGGGAACCGTTATGGCTCCGAAAAGATAACGGAATTAAAAAAATTCAAGAATCCCTCAAGAAAGTTAACATTTCACCCTATTTTAACATGTTACTTGAGACATTGTGGGTAAAACCGTAACGCCAAATTAATTAATGGACTGTATTAATTCTCAAATAGTCTTAATTTATATGCGAAGTGTTTTTTTTTTCTTCTGGCGCTGAGTAGACACTTATTAATAATGCCAGGTTTTTTAGATGAATTTTGCCCTGCACTGTTCATTCAGGAGATAGCGGCAAGTATCGGCTCTTGCTAGCTGTGCGGTTGGGAGAAAAAAAATCCTCGTTGCGGACGGAGTAAAAACCACCGGTTCCTCCTGGGCAAAAAGGTAAAATGTTCTCCTGCAAAACGCACAGGCGAGTAAATCCACCGAATGGTTACTCACCGAGTTGGCCATCCTTTAGGCCCCGCGTTACTGTTATTTCATGGAGAATGAGTTTTAAATGAGAGTAGAGGTGAGTACAGTTTGCTTATGACGGCAGACATGGTATCTCCTGGACTGAAGTCTGACTGAAGACTTTCAAAGGCTCGCCGGCAGTCAATACCCAGTAATATTCCAGGGGAGTTCCGCTGCAGACTTTCAAAATAAAACCCCTGCTGTAAGTGCGACCCCACTACCCCGGTTGACACCTATGCAGCAATTGCATGATAACAGCAATGCTTTGACCATTTTCATTCAGTATCAGTATTCATTAATATGGCGTTGACATGGTATGTGCTTCTTTTAAAGTTAAATTAAATAACTTAAACCTGCAGTGTAGAATTTGGGGTTTTATTTCCTAGCAGATTTTGTAGAAAATAATTATAATATCCATAAGTACGTTTAATTTAGTGCATAATAACTGATTTTTTATATATATAATTATTATTTTTTCTCTTAGAAAGGGTCTCATATATCTCCATATTTCTCCATACCATGGACCAAGGCCTAGTCGCCGCCATTTTGGAAGTGTCATAGTTGGAATGTCATCAGCTGCATTGTTTAAAATTTAGAATTGTTCTTGTCTTTGAAGGCCACTGTAGCTTCTGTTATTATTTGAAAGGGGTGGGGTTACCCAGGGAGCGTTGCATTCTAGAACTTTCTAGAACTTACTTGATGATGTCATATTACACACTGCACCTTTAAAGAGAATATTCAACTATGGCTATTAGATGTGTCTTATTGGGTATTAATGTGTTTAATTATTACATTTTGCCCAGGAATTTTATTTACCAACATAAACATATATTTAAAAAAAAAATCTGGTCTGGTTGTTATTCATTTATTTATTGGACTAAAAGGAAGGGAGTTTTCATGCTATTGCATTTTTGGAGGTCTTTTTGAATGTCTGTGGTTCTCAATATTTAATTATCATTGGTAGAAGTTCACACTGCCTGTCAGTGCAGTCAAACATCTGTAATGTGTGTGTGCACAAAAAACAATCAATAAATCTTTCTCATTAAAACTTAAAAAAAAAAAAACCTGACAGTCACATTACTCAAAAACACTGCCCTTTTCCTTCATCTGTTATTTTCCTTATTTTATTTTGAACGTAATATTATCTTATTTCTGTTGATCATCCGCCCCAATTCAGCAAGATTTACGACGTTGAGCGATAGAGCGCACGCGCAGCTTGGTGTACCCGCTGGGACTGCACGGACTGCAGACAGAGCACGAGACGGAAAGAGCCAATAAAAGAACAGCACTTGTACAGACCTCCAATCAGGTGGTCGCAAATATCCAGTAACTTTGTTGCCTTCATGTCCCAGGGGAAAACCGGCAAATCAAGCATGGTCCAACAGTTTTTATGAGATGCTCAAATCCGGTTAAAGCAGTCAAACTCCAAAATTAATGTAGGCTATGATTCATTTTAACAATAAATCTACAACGCCTGACATTCAACTAACTAATCTAATGACTTTTACAAGCTCTTGTGAAGTAAAGACTGCATTTTTATGGGCACCATTGGAAACAGTTGATTATACAAATCATTCGATTCACTCAGTTTTTTCTTTTGTTCAATGGTCTCACAATTGTATATAGTAGGCCTAGCCTATATTGTATAGCTTTCTCGTTTGTGTTAATTTATAGTAAAAACTAATGGACCTCTACCTCTGCATGCTTGGGTTTACAACAGCAAAATTATCAAAATGATATGGTCACAATGTTTTGAAGAGAGAAAAAAATCTCTCACAATCTGTCATCTAAAAAGTTGACATTGTATGGAAGTTTTCCGTTTTTTATTAGTCTTGTGCAAAATAATAACAGAAGTCATTGGCAATGGATCGTCCAACAATGCATTTTAATAAAGACATTATGAAATTATAAAGCAGAACATACAAGTTGAAAAGAGAATCTAAGACCTAAATAAAATAAACAAATTGTGCAATGAGACAACAATTGTGTAAATACATGTAAAATGTAGAAATAAAGTATAATATATGGCAGAATAACATCAACTAAAATATAAAATAAAATAGAGTAGAGGACATCTGTCATTGAAATATTAAACAAATTTAATCCAAATTAATCTGAGTTGTATTAAGCCTGCCATGTGTACATGCACATGGTCAGTTCCTAATTTGTTCAAATAAAAATGACATATAAAACATTGTTTCTAATTTAAGTTTCAAAATCGATAATATCTGCCAAATCTATCTGTCTAATTAAGAGTAACAGTCTATTATATTACAACATTATTTAAACCAACTGGAGGTTAATGCTCTGATATATCTGTAGTGTAAATGTGATTTTCAAACTTCCTCATCAAGTTTGCATTTACTCTTGGTTGTCAGTGAGACTGTCGCGCGTTGTACAGGTTGGTCTCTATCACTTTTGGTCCTCGCTGGCCGCCATACTCACATACGCGTTTGCAGGAGACCAATGAATGAGGTAAAGTTTTGGCAACTTTTTAAATTGTTTTAACTTGTAAATAACACTTTAATATGTCACTCAGCCCAGTGGAAATACAGGCCAACGGTATCAATATGAATCCACTTCCTGTTGATTAGCCTTCGCTTTTATGTTGATAACGCAAGAGTAGATGTGTTATTAGCGGTTCAGCTAACTTCATTTGCTAGCCTTTCTGTTGCATACAATGTTATTATTCTTGCTATGTAGCTCGTGTTGAGTTTAATCTTGTTTCTTTCGAACAGCAAAGATTTGTAAAGTATTTCGGTGACTGGTTTGGTATCTAATCTTACCAGCATCAGCACCACAACTAGCTTGGAGGAACGCGCTATAGCTGAACCCCTTTGAAGGATCAGTCAACTTTATTTTCAATTGCTTATTAGCAAAGCATTGTATTGCACACACTGCTATTGAAATAATTGTCTGACAGAGCAGGATGCATCCTTTCATTCGGCACTAATATAACTTAAAAGACATGGTTAAAACTTAAAACAACAACAACAACTTGCTGCATAAAATACACTATCACTGTTGGTTACACTGACCTGCCCAATGCACTTGTTAAGAGCTGCAATGACTAGGCTATGTTTCACTTGCTGAGAATAAGGTATCATAACATCATCATGACTCAGCCATTAGAACTCCTGCTTCACATAGGCCGGCATCTATTGGAATTAGGCCTATTGGTGGATTTCTAATAGCACATTATATATTAGTTGAATATGTTATATTAATCCACAATGTAACATGAGTTTTAATGTTGTCATATAGTATTCACTAATAGCAAAACTACTGCATTTGATAAAGAAACGTGTGTGAGTTCTGTCAAAGGCTCTACCACATAGTTACAGTTGAAGGGTCCTCTCATGTTCTGCAACGTGCTGGAGCTAATATCAGTTTGTCCAAAGATCAGACCGCAGTGCAAACATGCTGACTGAGAGCAGATAAGTCGTATGCAACTCGTATATCTACGGCTGGTGTCTGGTCAGCCAGTGAACTCTAACATACGTGGCTTTCTTTCCCACACTACGGTAGGCTACAAGGCACATAGCTATCACGACTCTAGCAACTAGCAGCTTACCGAACAAAATATCAAATATCTAAAGTATCTTTAAAAACATTTGTTTGCAGCGGCCTCGGAATGATGAAGGCGACTTACAAATGAAAATGTCAATTATTTAGCGTAACTCCTCATGCCACAACTCGGGCACATTGAGAACGGCTGTCAATCAAAGCTGTCAGACGTGCTCCACAGCGCTACTAGTGGTCAAAAACTCAAGAGAGAAGCTTTAATTTTTGGAACGCAAAATGTGGACATTTACAAAAAATAAACTATAACAACATTCCTCTGAAATACCGTCTCCATTACTGACATCAATCAAGATTAATTTTTTGTTAGGAAATGGAAAGAGGCTTTCAGAAGTAACTTAATTATTTGTTGTTGTGATGGTATTGTGTGACTGTGTTTGTGTGCTTTTATTTTGAACTTTCTTTGTAGGAGACATGTCTTTCTTTAATCCCTCCGCCCTCTAGCGTGGCCATCTGTGAGTCTAGTTCTCATTGAATCATTGACAAAGATGCAGGCCTCTTCTTGTGTTGTTTACATTGGTTTCTCTGACGTGTACAACACAGTATATTCCTCTTTCAATGAGCCAGCTCTAGTGTCGCCACGTTGCTATTAAACACTTTGTAAAATGTTGAAAATATTTAAAAAATGCCCATTACAATCTCTCAGAGCCCAAAGCAGCATAATTAAATAGCTTGTTTTGACCAGTAAACAAGCAACAAAACCAACATAATCAATTTATTTAGAAATTAACAGAGGAAAGAGGCAAATCTTCCCATTTCAGAGGCTAGAACCAGAGAATGTTTGATGTTTTGGCTATAATTGCTGTCAATCAATTTTCTTTGGGATTGATTAATTAACTTATTGTTTCATGACCAAAAAAAATAATATAAAATGATCAACCTGTCCTTTTAAGATGTATCTAATAAAGCTAATCATTCTTTATTAATCAAAACCAGGACTAAACCAAGTGATTTCCAATCAACTTGATGACAACTATGAGTCTAGGCCCTGCAATATGGCCGTCCGGCATGTGCAGTTATAGCAGCAGTGCCGGGTCGCACAGTAAAGCCTTAGCCTGGGTCATTTCTAAAGCACTGTTGGCTCAACGCTGTTCATGCATTGTCCTCCCCTTCTATTGCTAGTGCAGACCTAGCAGTAATAGGCCAGCCCATATTGTTTAGTTGTAAGGTAAATATGCTGTAGAAACCCCTGGAACAGTTTAGTGGACAAACATTGACAGTCTTTAAATTAGAGGAAAAACCTGCTAGTCCTAAAAAACAAGTATCCCCCAAATCAAGTGATGACTGTCGAGTTGTTATTTTTTATGTATGTTATTTACTACTTCTGTTGCTTGCTCACATTCTTGTCAAACTCTTCAAATAACTCATTTTAAAGACTACAAAGCATAAATATGCTAGATATAGTGGTAACATGTAGATATTCCATGATTAACAGTCACAAACTTCAACCAATTATCATTTGACAATGTGTATAATTCAGTTTGGAGTATTAGTTTTTTTTTAGCAGCAGTTGTTGCAGTGCTGACTTACCTGTTCATGTGGCAGTGTAGCAGAGTGACGAGCCGGTGTAGAGCGTGCAGTTGCAGGGTGGTGGACAGTACAGCTCAACAGACTGGCTTATCAGTTAGATAACAGCTAGAGGAGGGGGTGGGGTGGGGGAGAATGGGTTATGATGGGTGTCTGTGTTTTGGGAGGGGGCGGCAGGGGGCTAGGCTACAAGAGGCTCGTATTCCCTGTATAGTAATGTTAAACCAATAGATCGGTTTACAAATATTGATTGACAGAAAAAAAGTTGATGGTTCCAGTTAGGTCAGTTTTGAACATCCAGGATCTATGGATAGCCATTACTTTTCTGATGTACATATTAGGGCTGTGTCAAAAAATCGAAATATCGATATATCGCGATACTTAGTTTCCCGATATCAGTATCGATTTTTATATCAAAATATCGATTTTTTTTTTTGATTTTTTTATGATTTTTTTTTTTTTTGCTTTTCAAGGCTTTATTGACAGTGCAGAGATACAGATATGAAGTGGGGTAGAGAGGGAATGAAACAACCACGGGTCAGATTCAAACCCATGTCTGCTGTCAGGCCTGAGCCTCTAGGATACTGACTATTGAAGTTAGATCAGTTTTGTTTATAAAAATACTTAAGATTCACTGTGTCACAAAAGCACACTGATGTGTTTTCATTTTCATTGTGTCCTGTACAGTTAGTACAAGAGTGAATTGGATTTGTTATTTTGATGTTAAGCAGCTGCAGCAGTGTTTGATCATTTGCCAAAACCAAAAAAAGGAAGAAAAATAGTAAAGAAAGTTGTGAATGAAATAGTTTTGACTTCATCTGTACAATTATCACTATATTGTGCTGTTATGTTTGACAAGGCAACTTGTTTATGGAATATCGCAATATATCTTGATATATCAAGATACGCAATATATCGTGATATATCGTATCGTGACCAGTGTATCGTGATACGTATCGTATCGCGGAGTCCTTGACGATACCCAGCCCTAGTACATATACAGTATATATTTTTTTGTCTTTCTCTCAATTCAAAACACTACACATATTCCTTTTTTTGCACAGAGAGAGCATTGTCGTGTGGTTTCAAAGGCGGTTGCTTTCGGAATATGACTCTAATAATATTTGTAGATTCATAGATCTTCAATGTAAAATCACATAAAAAAGAGAGAAAGCTAAATCCTTACATTATTTTAATAAATAAAATATTTTGTCAATTAAAGGTGGCCTGTCTAATTTCAGACCACTAGAGGCACTATGGAGCAATGTTTTGATGAGCGGATTGCTGTTTTGTTTGTATCTTATAAGAACGCACAGGTAGGTACTCAATATTTGGACAGTTTTACTGAATTCGGCTAATCTATTTGGTGTTAATAATGCTCCAAGAAACGTAACATTAGGCCAGTCAGGGAACTCCTCTTTGTAAAGGGTTTCACATGTTTGTTCTGCCTAAAGGAAACACCCAATGTGTTGTTTGTGTGTGCTTTGGTGAGAAACAGTGAATGTCGACACAAGAATTTTGTTTAAGAGTTTTACACTATGGTCTACTTTGTTAGCCTGCCAACTGCTATAAAAAGCTGCCTAAAACAGTTCAGTTTAGTATGGAACCGAAAAGGAATCTTATGAAACATTTGGAAAGTTGTTGTGTCAAAGATTTCAAACTAATCCTTCAAAAACATAAAATACAACACCCCGACACCAAAATGTAATTGTAATTGAAATAAGGAACCATCAGATAAAATAAGTAAACCTTCTTAAAAATCTGACCAAACAACATATACAATATACTAGTTTTTGATATTTCAGGACCAAGGCAACTTCATTTCTATTGCACATTTCGTACACAAAGCCAACTCAAAGTGCTTCAAGATAAAACATCAATCAAAAGTATACAGTTGAATAAAGAAACGATTTAAAAAGCTAAATTTAAGGGTGGAATAGGCAATACAATGGATACATAGCCACATATGCCCAATTCAGGAGGACCTGTAACAGTCAAATCATTGCTTGTGAAACACAGCAGCTGTGGTGTGTGTGGGCCTCGGACAGCTGGTGGTCGGCACCTGTATACACCATAGTGTCAGGTGTAATGAGACCACCTGAGCCGGGCCACGCGTCTGCTTAGCAACCTGTGAGTTAGTGAGAGGGGTCTGTCATATACTGTTGACTTTTTAATAATTCAATGCGAAAAAAATGATGTCACTGCACTGCTCCAGGCCAATCATTTGATAACACATGGCAGGGGTCGCCTTTCAATGGCGTCAGGGGCGGGAGAACACCTCCAAGCAGTGCTTCTCCCTGGAATGTTTGCTCCATTAATGCGATGAAGCAACAGGTGGCTGCATTGTTAAGTTTTTAAGTGTTTCAAAGGACTAGTTAGGATATGTGATAGTGTTGAGTTAAATATCAGGGCGGAACCAGGCTTTCTCTCTGACAAAAGACGGAGAGAAATTACAACACTGCTTACTATTAGGTTTTGTTAACTTTTTTTCTAATGGAGTTTCCCTCTGCTCTCAGGTATGACCCGCAAATATGACGGAGAGTTTCAAGATACAGTTTGATTTCCTCAGCCCCGTCATACAGGCCCAGGTAAGCTACCGACTCATGTGGAAGTGGGAGGGAAATTTCTGTCATCCTCATTACGTGTTTCTCCTAATTCCTTATTCCCATTTCCATTCCTGTGACCTTTTTCTTATCCCTATCTCGTTTAGATAACTCAGTGTAATAGCTATCTGGTCCTACAGTAATTCCAAAGGTTAGTGAAGGTTCCATAACTCGGTTCCATTTTCGAACTGGTCGTGAGTCCACTGGTGACGAGTCTTAGTTAAAGGTATAGTGCGTAACTTCTGTTCCCATGAGGAATTCTGAGTAATTACAACAACGCTGTCAGCACATGTCTACATGTGATCGTGTAGGGATTTTGTGAGAGAAGAAGGCAAGCAGAAGAATGTGAGTGTTTGATACCAGAACGGCTTTCTATTTTGGGTGGAGCATCACTTAAATGGTTTAGCAAACCAGTGCTTTACTTAAATGAATAAATGACACTTAAGACTGTTTTTTCTGCTTTTCCAGACGGTGAGAAACCTTGTTGCTGCAGTGCTAAAGGAGAAAGGACCAAATGACAAAATCACACAGTCCTCCACCCAAGTGAGTAACCGATCAATTTGGTACTTTTCCTCCCAAAATACCAGGTATTTCCAGTCATTGTTTGGGGACTACCTAACACAGCACGCTTTGTTCCGAGCTCCTGCGCCAGTGTCAGAGGGTGACACCAGTTTGCAAAACGCTGCCATACTGAGAAATACAGAGACAATTTTCCGGAGCTAATAGTTTTAATCAACTTTGTGCCAACTCTTTTGGTGATGGTTTGAATGTAACCAACATTCATTTATATGAAAAAAGTTACGCACGATAGCTTTAAAGCTAAATCTGGTTTGTAAATCTTGAGTTGTTTGTGTGTGCACCAGGGTCCGGCGTTGGAGGCTCTGTGGCAGCAGTGCTGTACTGACTGTGCTCTGGTGCGCTCAGCCTGTTGCGATGCCGTGGTGCTGCTGGTGGAACAAGGCCACGCAGACCTGCACTATGTCCTCAACAGTGTCCTCAACCTCCTGCCCTCTGCCAGGTACACCTAACACACTCATAAGTCCATAAGTGGAGTTCTTTGGAACATAAGTAATGTCTCCATGTCTTTTTTTTTTTTAATAGGACAAGAAAAATAAGCGTACAGACGATCTGATCAGAAAATAAGCCAATTTGTATTTAAACAGGATTATCCTGTAAAGTTGGAGTCAGCTATTCTGTAGAATGCTTGTTGTGAAAATCACTCTTTGTCAAAATCAGTGAATATCTCCTCACGATCAGCTACCTGTCTGTAGTGTGTATGCGCTCAAAGAACATCTGGTGTTAATACACAGCCTAGGCTCTGTAAACAAGTATTAACGGCCCGTTAAGAGTTCACTTAAATGGAATTTGTAAACTAAAATATTCAACAAAATATCTATATACATTTTTTTGTATTTCTGTAAGTGTTCTTAGTCAAAAGTTTTGCCAATGTAAAATAAAAGAGGATGCATTGACAAAAAACCCGGACTAAGGTTAAATAAAACAAATACTGACTAATTTCACACTGAGCAACCACCACTAATTACACTTTGCTTTATGTACTTGTGCTTTACGTGGGGGGCATGCACTGTAATAACGCTTCACCTCTACGCAGAAGCATACAGTAATTCAGCTTTTAGTAATGGGACACTGCCACACTGTCCTTGGCCCCCTCTGCTGACTTGGATCCATTAATTCCTGGTGTGTCCCAATCATCAGAGCACGGGGTTCAGGCCCTACTGCAAAGTGACCTTTTCCATTCAACATGATATGACTCCTCTAATATAGGAAATGCTGAGTCAGCCTTTTAAAATGACCTTTTTGTCGCTGGGTGGTTCACACATTCACTGGGCTGCGTTACATTTTGAATCACTATATAGGGGAAGGTGGGGTGATTTGTGCAACTTTTTACTCAAAGTGATTTTAAAGTGAGGCCTTGACAGTTATGTCTCCAACTCAAATATGTACATATATTTCAGGATGTTGTGCATCCCTGGCAATAAAAACTTTGGATCTGGAATAAACTGTTTAAGAAATATAGCTTTCGGAAAAAAAGTTGGGTGATTTGTGCGTCATTGTGTCACAATGACAAAGTCACCATCATCATCTTTCTGGCCATCTGAACTCTCATCAGTGGTGTCGTTAAGTGGAATTGAGATGTCACTCTCTTCTGAGCTACTGTAGACAATCACTTTCTTTTGGTGACCAGCGTATACAGCCATGCCACTGGCACAACTCTCAGAAATGTACTTTGCACTAGTTGCTCCGTGCTTGTGGAACCAACTGCCACCTGACAAATGTGATTCCCCCTACATTTCTGCCTTTAAATCAAGGCTCAAAACCCATATGTACACCCTGGTGTTTCCTCCCCATTAACCTCTGCACTACTTACTTACCTCTGCACTACTATCTGTGTTTATGTGGATGTATGGGCTTTACGTCTTTTATTTTGGTTATTGTTATTGTACCTTCATTGTTTACCTACTGAATGCACTATGTACAGCACTTTGGACAGTGCAAA
Organism: Hyperoplus lanceolatus; assembly: GCA_026929865.2. Taxonomy (NCBI): domain Eukaryota; kingdom Metazoa; phylum Chordata; class Actinopteri; order Uranoscopiformes; family Ammodytidae; genus Hyperoplus; species Hyperoplus lanceolatus. The sequence goes on along the minus strand of CM049417.1, from coordinate 12,197,661 downwards.
CTGTCATAAATGTGCTTTTATTAATACATTTTACTTACTTACTTACTTATAACTCACCCAGGCCCTTGCGCACAAATCACCCCATCCCCAGAATTTTGGATAATAGGCATGATGCAGCAATTTAGGGTTGACATTGTGCTAACTATATAGACTCAAAGTGTAGCATACCAAAGCACTAAAACATGTGTCAAATGTTTTCAAACGTGTCTATAATTGTTCAGACACAATAATCAAAAAACCTTGATCATGGAAATTTTACTTTGAAAGGCAAAACACAGTTTTTTGAGCTTAAATGTGCTTATATCTTATTCCTTGTGTCTCCCTTCTTTACAGGATGAGTCAAATGGATGGCTCTTCTTAAATATGTGGTCACATTTCCAATTTCTTCCACGGTTTTCTAGAAACAAGGGGTTTTGCAACTTCCAAAACGCACAAATCACCCCACCTTCCCCTATACTGTATATCAATCAACCTGATTCAGTTCTTTTTTTATAGTTTTGAAAGGCTCCCCTCACTGTTAGATACAGTAGAACATTTTCCTCATGTTGACTGAAACCAATCTTTATGCTAAGCTAGGCTAACGCTCACCAAATCTGTATTTAACACACGGATCATTTGATGTGGTTATTGTCCTCAGAAAGCAAACTATCGCTTTTCCGATGAGAATATCCAACCAAGAACATGCTATCCGTCTTTCATTGTTTTCTGAGTGACATCTGCTGTGGTTGTTCTGTTTTGAACTTGTGAACAGGAACGTCCAGGGGCTCATAAAGGTGATTGGACGGCTGCTGCAGATGCAGGCAGACCAGAGAGACAGAGCAACACACTTCACCTGCCCTTACTCCATCAGGTCAGTCTCTGTCATATACACAATACATCGTCTTGTGTAGTGTCCCTGTGTGTTTCTGTATCATTGTCTTTGACTATTGTTCGGTATAATCCTATCCTATCAAATCGTATTACACATGCTGTTGTAATGACATCATCAAGGTTATTTACCCTTTTTCCTTGACAAAGCTAATGTCATGATGTTAACTCAGTTAAGTCCTTAACATCAGTGTTCCAATACTCGTTCTTCCAAGTTATTTAGTACGGCATGAAAAGGTTTAGGATGTCAAAATTCATGATCTCAAATGCAATTTGCAAAACCAAAAAATACCCAAACGTCCTACTACATCCAGTCATATTTTGCAGTGTGCAGCATAAAGATTACATTTCATACATTTCACGTTTTTATAGATGTTATCGAAGAATGAATAAGAGTGGCCCCAGGACTGACACCATTATATAACCTGTGGCACAAAACGTAATACCCCAGCTTTGCAGACCAAGGGCGCACTCACACTAGGGCCGCTGTTCCGAGCCCAAGCTCATTTGCATACAAAAGTCTAGAATGTTTGGCCAGTGTGACCAGGCCATCCGTATTCCAGCACGGAACACCCCCTTGGCCACGGCACACATGGGAGAGGTGTGCCAGAGAGAACGGCACTGATGCTAATGAGATGACACGAGCACACGCACGGATATGCAACCTGAGCTCGATGACGCAGTCCATGCGCAGCCCTTCTTCCCCACAATAATAGTAAACAATGGCGGCAAGAGTTTCACGAGTGGGTTCCGGTGCGATCGCGAAGTGGAGAGTTTGCTAGAAATTTGGGCCGGCGACAGTATTCAGTCACAGCCATGGTCGCAGCTGGATAAGACCCACAAAAATTCGGAGGTGTTTGGGGCAATCCGTGACTACTGTTGTTCTCCATTGTTTTTCTACTAATTCCAGCAGCGAGTACGCTTGATGATGACGTATGTATCATATTACGACGTGATGACGTATGTATGATGGAGCCCAGGCCACGGCCTTTGGGACCAGTGTGACCAGTGGGGAGGGGGGGCAATCGTATTGGAGCACGGAACAGGCAAACTTGCCTAGTGTGAGTGCGCCCTGAACTGTTGGAATCGTACTCATACAAGCAAACTAGCTTGTTAAGACTGGTGAAAGAGACTGGGACTTGAGTTCGACTTGGATCTTGTGTTGGAGTTGGAGGCAGATGTTCGGGCGATGCACTCGGTAGGTGAACCCCACCACCTCCTGTTCACCCCTTGCATACATAGAGTTTATAGGATTCATAAGATTCAGGGTTTTATACACACCTGTTGGTGGGACTCAAGAATTGAGTGAAATCGAATTCCAGTGCCTGACAGTAAGTCATGCAGAAAATTAAAGCTCTCTGTGTTCCGGTTAATATTTTTCTGGTGTCACCTAGAGCTATCATTGGGATTACATAGATCATAAATGGGGGCGAGGAAGCAACAACCTGACAGAGAAGGAGATTTTATAGTAAGAGTGGAGTAACTGTGTTGTTAGGTTTTATTATTTTTATTTTCTATTTGTTTAACTCGCTTTTTTACTGAGGGGACCGCTAAAATAAAGAGTAGGACACCAGCTCAACAATCAATTTAAGCAATTATGAGCAGTTATGAAATCTCAGCATTTACGTTCTCTCATGTCAAACTTAACATACTGTAACACAACAGAGGTATATTTTAACCTCAATCAGCTCATTTAGCACCATCAAAAAGATCTTAATCTTCTCAATGAGTGCAAACAGACAATTTCAATGTAAGCATATGTTACGAGGAAATTCCTGATTTGTTCATGCGTATGTCGATACAGTTACTATTCAGGCTAGGACTAGTTCTTGTTGGTTGAGCTCAGGCTAACCGGTTTAATATCCCTGGGCAGATGTAGTGAATGCTGTTGGAGCCCGACCTCTACCTCCTCCTCCTCCTCCAGTCTTAGATCTGCACCTCTGCCAGGATCCCAGGGCCTCCTTAATCAGTTACAGCGGGTGATAAAAAAAAAAAAAAGACTGTGCTGCTTTGTCTTTTTTTCTCTTTTCTTCTCTCTTTCATGTTTCCCTCCTGCTCTCCATGTTCCTCTTCCCACCTCTTGACACCCTCTCCTCCTTTTTTGTTCTCTTTTTGATCCATCTTAACTTCTGCTTCTTCGCATCTCTATCAGTTCTGTGTTTGCTGTATAAAAAAAAATCCAGTGTTAATGCACAGCCCAGGCTGTGTACACTGGCATGTTGTTAGCTACATTGGGCCCCCCTTTGTTAAAGTAACCTTTGTTTGACATACCAGTTTACAGAGCCTAGGCTGTGTATTTACACAAGATTATTTTTACAGCAAACCCACAGCACAGATAGCGGACCGTGCGGAGATATTCACTTATTTTGACAACAAGCAAGATTCTCCAGAATCGCCTACTTCGCATTTGATCTAAATAAAAACTGCTGTACATATTATATGAAAATGAATAATCATGAAAATAAAACTGTGTGGCCTGATTATTTCTCTCTGTTTCTCTCTCTTCTTCATCCTCTCTTCCCGTTGTCTCTTTTTTCCGTCTCTCCTTCCGTTCTTCATGGCTGTCTGTACTGTCTGTGCTCTTGTCTGCGTGCTGTCTGGCGGGCCTGAACCTCCCCTGTTGGGAAGATGAATGTGCTTGGAGGCAGCAGGGCGGCGCCGTTTTGGAACCTGGCCCCGTCTGGCCCTGCCATTGGTCGGCCGGGGTTTTCTCCTGGCACTGCTGGGTAACTGTAAATGCTGTGGGGATTAATGGAGGATGCACACACTGGTTTGCCCATTGTTGTGACCGTCTGCTGGCCGCTGCTCCCTCCACGCAATCTGCTGCAGAGTCTCTGAGCCAGCAGGTTCAGGGCTCCGTCCGCCCACACCAACCCTCATTTCTCATTTGGTAGTTGAGTCTAGTCTGGCTGTTCTGTAGTGGTGGCAGCACAGTCTGGCCTCTCTGTCCCCCTGCAGGCTTTCCCACATGGTCTATGTTTCTGTCTTGCATGCTCATTTATTTTAATTTTTTTAAGGTGCAGTTTGTAGAATTTTCTGTCATTTTTCAGAACAGACTTGGTAAAAATGGAATATAATAATCCTAAACAGGGTTTTTCCTGGCTCAGAATGGGCCTTTGGGGGTGAGAACACGGAACAACTTTTTTGGGGTCGCGACTGCAACAGTAAAGACGAAAAGTTTGTGAATTTTAAGAGCGGTGTGGGGTTGAGAAAGGGGAGTTTCAATTATCGTTTTATTACGATTATTTTGTTTTCATGATCGAGGGAACCAGTAATATAAATTGAAATGCAATTAATTGCCCAGCCCTACAGGAAGGATGACTTGTATTTGGCTGAACTAGAAAGTCATTTGGTGAGGTTTTAGATTAACTATAGTCTCAATTTTTATCATTTTGGCACTGGTGATTTTCTTTTCAGGGAGGCATAACACTACTTTGGGGGCCGCCAAAAGTTTCTCTATCCAGGAAAACCCCTGCTAAGTATGTTTTAAATGAGTGTATAATCGCTTCAAAATAAAGTTGTTGTTTCTTTTATTTCCTTAGAAAAAACCTTTTATATCTGCATAGCGGGGTACCCTCCATGGAGGCCGACATGTTGCACCGCCATGTGTCTACAGTAGCACAGAATGGACAAACTTAATGGCCATATGCCTTTTTATATTGGGTGTCCTGGGGAAATGCACCTGTTGGGAGACAAAGAAAAAGTACCAAAGAATAAATAACTAAATACCTCTTCACCTCATCACTTGATATTGTGGAAAGACTTGAGGCAGTGGTGGATGATACCATATTTGTGTTTTTTTTTTGGGGGGCATTTTTGCCTTTTTTATTAAAGTCAGATAGAAAACATGGGGGAAGAGGGTGATGCAACATGCAACAAGGGTGGCATGTGCTGTAACTGCCCTGAATAATTTGTGTGTAACCCCACCAACATCTTTCTGATTTGGTTTTGTTTACAATTCATCTGGGTTGCACTAGCAAGCTTATCTGAGTAGATTAGAACATTTCACAAACAGGAAGATCTAGATACAGGTATACCACTGTAGCCTAGTGCCTGTGCTTGTTTGTGGCACATTAAGTTTTCAATTCAATTATCTTTTAGCAGGACAAAAGACATGTGTTGCCAAAGGGTAATGGAATTAACTTTGTGCTAGCACACGGAGGAGTCCATTGTTTCACCTTTTCACTTTTGAACCATTCTCATATTGTCACATTTTCTCTGATAAATATTGCTTAAAAACCAGTTAAAGTCCGCTGTTGGAGATATGTGACAATGGGTAGTGCTTCAGTGACATTTGCCTGCTGTGGAGCTATCGGATGTCCCCCCCCCCCATCTCAGAGGTTGTGCTAGCCTGCAGACAGCTCCAGGAAGCCGGGTGTCACAGCAGACAGATCTTACCTGGCTGGAACCCATTTGTCTGACCGGTGAACTTGGAGTTGAACTAAAAAGGAGGAAGAAGGTATCCTGTCTTGACTTCCTGCCAGTGCCTTTGTGTGGCGATAGAATGGACAGGGAACGGCGTGAGAGAGGCTGATGGATGGGGGGGGGGCGGCTTTGTTGAAGCGGAGGGGGTTTGGGGGAACCTGAGTAGGGGGGAGACAGAGATGGTCAGACTGATTAGAGAGTGTGTGTGTGTAGTCTGGGTCACGCTGAAGGTTGTCACACACACACACTCACACACACAGACACACACACACACACACAAACACACACAAACACACAGACACACATGCTCAGTCACTGAACTTCCTTCCTACTCTTAGATAGGTGGTGATGGATGGGACACGTTGGTTAAGTGGACTTGATGGTGGTGTTCATCATCCCCCCAAACTCACTGTTGTGTTAACCTCTGTCCTGTCTGTGGGCCGGATCCTCAACAATACACAGAGACTTCACCTTGGATTTGACCTCAGTGTTTTGTCTGGACTTAATTGGTTTGCAAATTAAGGAGTAAGGGAGGCTGTCTATCGTTTTATGCTCAAAGTACGGGACATATAGAGGACAGGGACACGTGGCATTGAGATATCCTTATATTTCTATTTTGTGGCATTAATAAGCTATTATACAAATAATGAATAAGAGGTTTCCCATCCATACTTGGATAGATCAGTTAAAGGTGCAGTGTGTTTAAGGTATTGGTGTGTTTCAGAACATACTTGTTAGAAATTGAATACAACATTTATTAGTATGTTTAAATTAGTATATAATCGAAGGCCACCATTGTTTCTCTAAATTCTCCCACCAAGAGGGGTTAGCAAGGGAGCATTGCAATCTAGAACTTTCACCACTTGATGATGCCAAAATACTCCTATATTACACACTGTACCGAATGGAATATTTATATTGGATCAAAAATACAATCACATTTTCTTTTGGTGAAAAAAATATATTTGGTAATTTTTTGTAAAATAATAAATAACTCAATTGATCAAGTCGAGCCTTCAGCTATGGTAGACAGGTTTAGGATTAATAAATGACTGGTAAGATGCAGTGCCCCCAATTCATAATACATAAGAAAATCAATACAGGACTCTTACGTTACCAAAATACACAGCTTTTTGAAGTCACTCGTGCGAATTTGAGTGATTATCCCGATAATTGAAATTATAGTTATTTAATTCACAAAACAAGAGTGGTAAAAGTAGGCGATTCACCTAACTCTTTTAAACAAATTTAGTCTCATCTGTATCACATCATGCATACAATTCTCCAATCTAAAAATTGCGAGACTGGATCTGTTTATGTGAACGCTGTGTGCCGTTTGCTTTGCAGGAGCAGCCCTCACCCGTACATCACCTCCCTGGAGAACCGTGTGGACTGCTGGCCCGCTCTGCTGCTGGAGATTGATGACTTCCTTGGGCAGGCTGCTGACAGGTTAGCATGGCCGCTGTGGAGGCCTTGAACCCTCCATCCAAGCCCTCCCTCGCTCTCTGCATGAATTTCAAAGCCATCTGTGAGGAGAAAGCACCCCATGTCAAATAACTGTGTGCGGCTGCTGCTACTACGATGCAGCACTGACAAATACACACAGACACCATGTCACATACAGTATGGATCACTTTCTCTATAGTAGGCTTAGGCCTTCAAAAGTGTCACTTTCACACGTTTTTAATGTGGGTTGACCTTTGAAGGCGAGTGATATGTTGTGGTGCCTGTGGGTTGTATTTTTGCAAAGTGAGAGCTGCTCATTAAAGGTGGAGTCATCTATTTGGGAGAATGCTTTTTTTTGTCAAAGTCAGTTAATATCCCCTCCACACGATCTGCAACCTGTCCATACTGTGTGTGTCCTGAAAAACAATCCAGTGTTGATAAACAGACTAGGCTCTGTAAATGGGTATGGGAACAAAGGGTATGTAAACAAAGGGGGCCATCGTAGCTAGCAACATGCCCGTTCACAGACCCTTAACTGTTAATCAACACTGGATTATTTTTATATATATTAATTTCATAGTACGGACAGGTAGCCGATCCTGTCACTGTTTTTGACTAAATAGATTTTGACAACAAGCGTTCTCCAGAATTGCTGACACCTTCTTTAACTCAATGTGTGTGTTTATGTGCAACAGAAATGAACCCGCGTACATCACCATGCTGGCTCCGTTCCTGCGCTACCTGTACTGTGAACCCCAGAGGCAAGCCCAGCACGCCCTGCTGCGACACAGTCTCCTCAGGGTGCTGCTGCCCGTACATCCAGGATCTGGACCAGGCCTACAAGACAAGGACCAGGGACAGACCTCCACAGTGTCAGGCCTTCTGCACTGCCTCTGTCAGCTGCTGCCACACATGCAGGTAACACACTGATGTTAAAGTGCATGTAGGCTATAATCCATGAGAACCATTGACTTATTGTTATGTTCAATGTGTCTGTACATCATGACTTGTGATTGGATGTCGCTGCCGACAGCGAGTGATGCATTTAGATTTAAAGCGTGACGTGACATGACACGTGTCATTTAAAAAAAAATGTTTGATATTTTTTTGGTATTTTTTTTTAATGCTTTATTGATAGTGTAGAGACAGAGTTGAAATGGGGCAGAGAGGGGAGTGACATGCAGAGATCGACTACGGGCTGGAATCGAACCTGGGTCCGCTGCTGGCCGTGGCCATGGGGGGGACGCCGACACGTCTAATTTTTGAAAGAAGAAATAACACATTCTTCCTCTTACAATGAGATGTTGAATGCATTGGAAATCAAACGCACATTTGCTAAATCCAGTGCACTCAGGAGTTTTGTTTGCAACAGCCATGCAACCATTATCAAAATAACTTGAAAGATGCTACAAATCAAAGAATAAAAAAGTGTCAAATAAACTTTTCAAAGTGTCTGCGTCCTGCCTGTAGTCAAAAGACCTTTTTGTTCTTTTGTTGTATATAAGTTTCTTCCATTTGTTGCGAAGCACTTTGTGACATCTTGTTTAGAAAGGTGCTATATTAATAAACATATTATTATTACTAAAAATGGGACAACGGCATCTTTTTTATTCACTAAAATAAGATACATTGGAGTGATATTTTACCAGTATGTCTAAAATGGGTTGTACTACATGATCAGATCAATGCATTCATAGGTGTTGGTTGTTGTGGACAGGTGGACAGTGTGGAGGCGGTGCTGGAGCTGTGTGGGTTTGCAGACGCTCTTCTTCATGGTCTGGTCCAGGCCTCCTCTGAACACTTGAGGACTGAGAGAGTAGAGCTGCTCCTACAGCTGCTGTGTGCCTGCCAACGCTGCCTCAAGCTAAACGCAGACTGCAGACCCCTCCTCGGCTTACTACAGAGGCTCCTGCCTGCCTGCCAACAGGTGACACAGCAACTTTAAAGGGATAGTTCAGTACTTTTGAAGTGTGGCTGTATCAGGTACTTATGCATAGTTAAGTCTGTAACCTTATGGAGATGGTGATCAGCGCTGTCATTTTAAGGAGTTTGGGAGAGATGTCAAAGTCAGCCTTGTACTGCTGCAGAGGGGGCCAGAAGAAAAACGTTATTTCTCCATAAATGAAAATGATAACTTTAAAATGCTAAATATCTTTTCAATTGTGCGCTGAATGTAGGATTATTTCACTGTTGATTTGCGGACTGCACTGCACAGGCGCGAGTTGGCATACTAATACATGGCCAAACTAGGCTAGAAAGAAGTGCAAAAATAAGCGGTTGCTGGCAGGTGCAGTGCAGTGCACCATATCTGTCCGCAAATCAGCAATGAAAAAGTACAATGCTGACTTCTGCTACAGCGCCGTCTCCCTCAAACTCCTTACAATGACTGCGCTGATCGCCATCTTTACAAGATAACAGACATACTATATGATATAAGTACCTCTTACAACCCCACTTCCAAAAAAAATTGAACCGTCCCTTTAAGATTCTTATTTTTTAATAAACTGGATGGCTATGGACAAGTTCATCATTGTTGCCTTAATCAATTTCAGTACCTCACACACATCACTTGTGCTTAGTCTGGCCTTTTTTTGTTATTTTTCAGGAGCTACCATTGGATGAGCTGTTAATGGGAGTGGCCCTGCTCCTGCTAGAGGCCCCTCCAGCTCAGCAGACCAGCCTGCTCAATCTGGGTAAGAGTTATTTAAACAACCTAAACAAGGAACTTTTAAATGTCCATGAAACAGTCTAATTGTTTTCTTCTGAAGGACCTATGACTCAAATGTAATAATGTTACTCTTTTTTTGTCAGATTATCTGTCTTGTAACAGTGAATGGTAGTACACACAGTATACTAGGACAGAAAAAGAAGCAGACACTGTGACGTCAAGGTGTATTCGAAAACCATTTGTTTCCACCCAGTTCATCACCCGTTTCACTCTTCTCATTGCATTTATTTTCTCCATAAACCAACTAAATTAATTATTTCTTTACGTACATTTTGAATTTGTGATGGGAAGAGGCACATTGAAACGAGTCAACGACCCCTGGTTAAGTTTCTGTAACTATAACGCTCTGGAGCCAGTCCGAATTGTCCATCTTTTTTAACTAGAAAATTCCTGACTAGCAAATGAGACCATCCAAAGCAAAAATAAACCCCAAGCCCAAAGACTTGGTGTCATCTTTAAAGAATCCACCCATTTCTTTCCAATACCTGCAAACTGTCTGCACTGTTTCATTTTTAATTGGTTTGATATTAAACTTATCATAGGTCACTGTTGTTATGGCTGCACCGCATGCATGTGTTAATATGGCAAACGTACAGGAAATATGTCATTTTCTAACAGAGCCAAGAGGGAAAAACTTTGTTTTTATTCCAAAAAAGTGAACAGACCTGAAAAGAATGAAGGATGAACACACATCAAGAGAATGATGAATGACCTCTTTACCCTCAGGTTTCCTGTCTAGCTTCAAATGGAAATGCTAGCTAACCCTTTTAGCCTCTTTTAGCCTCTTTTAGCTCATTGTGTAGATGTTCCAGTCCACACACGCACACACACACACACACACACACACACACACACACACACACACACACACACACACACACACACACACACACACACACACACACACACACACACACACACACACACACACACACACACACACACACACACATTTTATGGATCGTAAATGCCATAGTTTTTCTAAAAGCTTGCTGGACAGGAACTGAACTGAAGGTGTATAATGTCTTAGCAAGGTTCCTGCAAACGACTATGCAGTTGGAGGGAAAATGGATGCTGTTCAGTGTTAGTCAGTGCAAAAAGTGTTGGCTATAAAATGTGTCTACAGAAGAGCATGTAAGCCAACATAAGGAAAAAATGAAGTTTCCAATAGTAAATCAAATTTAAAGGTTAAGTGGTTCTCTAACTATGTGACTGTTATGTGAATAATTTTCACATTACATCACATGTCATTTGGTAGACTTTGGTAGACAACTGGAGGTAGTGCAGTTAGCATAGCGGGTCTTGTCTAAAGACCCAAACTGGACTTAAATTCAAACTGGCAGTTTAATTTAGGGCCAATACGAGCAGACTGGGCTTTTTTGAAGGCGGGGCTTAAAGAGACAGGCTCTAAAATGGAGAATTTAAGACAGAGGCTGCAAAGAAGAGATTCAGCAATGGCACTGTGAGAAATATAAAGGGTATTTTGGACACTGTGTCATTAAAACAGTTTTTAGTAGAAACCCTAATTAAAATTTTGCCCCTGAAAATGAGGAGAATATGCTACCTTTAATTACAGCCTATTTGTATTCCATGTTTTTGCATCAACAAAAGCTGTAATTTGCAGCTGTAATGTGGTAAAGAAAGTGTGATTTATTTATTCACTGTAAATTATCATAAAAGCTTATCCCTCCTTGCTAGATCATTTTCCATGATGGTATGTTTAAAGGTGGAGTCGGCAATTCTGGAGAACGCTTGTTGTTACCTGTCTGTACTGTGTGCACTGTGCACTGAAAAATAATCTGGTGTTTATACACAGCCTAGGCTCTGTAAACTGGTATGTAAACAATGGGTGCCCCCCTTTGTATGGACTGTGTAACCTTGATGGGATTTGTCTTGTTCTCTCTCATTGCCACAGCACTGAGTTTGGTGTCGGAGCAGGCCGAGCTTTCTCATTGGTTGAGCCCGGTCCTGGTTCTCCCTGTACTACAGCTGCTGTCCTGCTCAGGCCTCACTGAACCTCTGGCTGACCGGAGGACTCACAGTCTCAACCAACACTTAGCCCACAGCCTGCTAAGACGCGTCAGCAGAGACACTGATACTCCCAAACAGGTAACACAAGGCTGGGGCTATGAACACAAAAAAACTGTGCCCCATATACATGTAATATCTTAATTTTTAATATTAAAAATATTATTTATATGGCACTATTATCATTTATGATGGTTTAGAACCCCCAAAATTGTGCCCCAAATCTAATGTGTTTGTATAAATGTAATTTTGGTGTCTCCAAAATAATTCAGTTTTGATTTATGATGATTCTAAGAATAACATGTAGAGAAATAAGGTTTTGTAAACTATCTGCTCGCTCTGCAAATGTAAACAAATCCCCCTCCCTTGAAAATAGTGCATAGTGCACCTTTAAAAAATATATTTCAAAATGGAACATGCCACATGTTAACAAAGTAACATTTTCTGATTCAATTCCTTTATCCCTCTTCCACACAGTGCAGTCCACCGTTGGCATTGCCTTTCAGTCCCTGGTACAATGAGCTCAGCGTGTCTCTCTCCGTTCTGCGTAAACTGACCCAGGACCCAGCGGCTGCATCCGATTGGTTGATGACGGTTAGCTCCGCCCTGTCGTCGTGCCAACAACAGCAGCTGGGCTCCCTCACCCTCATGGTGACCCACCTCATCATCGCGGGCGGGGAAGACGTCTGCCGGCTGGCTCTCAAGGCGGGCCAGGCCATCGCTGCAGCGGACCCCTGCCAGGTAGTACAACCATAAGGCTAAGTTCAACACAGTGGCACTCACAGTTCAAGCACTTTCTCTTAAACTTTTAATACATTACTTTAATATCAAACTAAGGTGATTAAATGTGGAGTCAGCGATTCTGGAGAATGCTCGTTTACAAAAAAATGTTTGGTCAAAACTAGTGAATTATCTCCTCACGATTTGTTAACTGTCCGTGCTATATGTACGGGGGAAATAAATTGAGTGTAAATAAACAGCCTTGTCTCTGCAAACGGGTATTTTGCTAGCTAGGATGGGCCCCCTTTGTTTATGTACCCTTTGTTTACATTCCAGTTTAGAGAGCCTAGGCTGTGTATGAACACCAGACTTTTTTCAGCACACACACAGTACGGACAGGTAGTAGAACGTGAGGAGATACAGACCTTCTCCGGAATTGCTGACACCACCTTTAAATCAAACTGCAAATAGTCACATTTCACCTCAAAGCAAAACAAGCCTGCACTGTATTAATTTTTCAACAAAAACTTACCTGCCAAACACTGGTTTTCTAATAAAAAGTGTGACAGTTATCCTTAGGTTTGTGTATTTCATAAGGACTTTTCACATGTTAATCAACATAACAAGTTACTGCACTTGGATGGAAATCTACCTCAAAACATGATATATTGTTGAGTTTGTTAGCCTTTCCTTAGTATATTTTTTAAAGTTGCAAGTTTCCAACTTGATTTCAATCTGTTGTGAGAAATAGAAACCAGCAGTATGTTCTTGAAGTAGTGAAGTTAACATCACATTTGGTATTGGGGCTGAATCTGGCAAAGCCTCACGTAATCTTTATGGTTTGGATCCTTGAGTTAACTTTTTCATTAACAATATATTCATACAGTATTTTTACATAGATTGGACATAATGTGTCATTGAACTACACTAAAATATATTCTTAAAAATGCATTCCAATCCCTGTATGAGCGGTTGTGTATGGACTGAGGAGTGGAGGTGTATAGCGACAGACTCTCTCCCTGTGACCCTGTGGGACTGTCAATGGAGTCAGTTGCTCCACTAGCCGATGTGAAATATCACACGCTGTTATAGGCCATGCTCATTACTCGAGCTCATTAGACGCGCCACACTATTCCCCCTGCTGCTCTTAATTGCTCCCAGAGCGCCACTTTGCGCAGGTCGTTTGACGCGTCTCTAGAAGGTTATCAGCATATCTGAAACCATTGGATTGCCCCCACCTCGCACAATGCTATCCCCTCACATCTGCCCCGCATACAGTAACAAACACTTAGAAAAAAATACTTTGCGGGTTTACGGCAGCTCTTTGTTACCAGAGATCGGGGTCATAACAAAACTAAAGCATTTGGTTGTAGTTCAAAACGGTGGTGCAGAGGAAAAATTATTCATCCATAATTTATTCATATTTATCAGAGTTTATTGTTTAATTGCTAGAAGTTTGTGGTTTACAGACATTTTGTGGATTTAAAGGTGGAGTAAGTGATTTTGGAAAATGTTTGTTGTCATAATCTGTGAATATCTCCTCATGATCCGCTACCTGTCCGTACTGTGTGCACACTAACTGTATGCACACTGAAACAAATGCAGTGTTAATACATAGCCAAGGCTCTGCAAATGGGTATGTTGCTACCTAGAGTAGCCCTCCCCTGTTTACATACACCTTGTTTACATACCAGTTAACAAAGCCTAGGCTGTGTATTATCACTGCAGGTAGTGGATTGTGAGGAGATATTCAGTTATTTTGACAAAGTGATTTTGACCACAAGCATTCTCCAGAATCCCTGACACCATCTTCAGCTTTAGGGAAAAACCCTCCATTTTTTTCTTCCTCTCCTCCCCTCCTCCTTCCTCTCATGCAGGTGAAGTGGTTGCTATGTAACATCAAAGGTTCAGGGCAGCAGTAAGTGCTTTGTGCTAATTAAAGGCTGTTGCACACTGCAGGACGGTTGACTTCTCAGGTACAAGGACCCAGGCACCTGTACATCTACATGTACAGGTGCATCTCAAAAAATTACAATACCATGGAAAACTTCATTCTACACAGTCTTTCTCAAATATAAAAATAAATAAAACGGGCCCATTGCTTCACTTGGGTGTTTCTTTCATCCTAAATCGTGTCTTTGTGTGTGTGTGTGTGTGTGTGTGTGTGTGTGTGTGTGCGTGTTCGTGTGCCTGCAGGTCCCCTCCCTCATCCCTGTTCTGTTGTTCAAACTGGGGAAGGAAAAGAACCCAGGACTGGCCCACGCTGTGTTAAACTGCCTGCCAAACCTCGGCACTCATAAGGTACTCAGCCCTCTGGCCTCATGACTTAAAACACAAACCTCTGCACGTCAAATAACCCCTGTGTACACATCTCTATTACTCCAAAGCAACACCATCTCATCGTGACACTCATTCTAGTCTATGGAAAAAGCTCCTTTATTAACCATTAACAACTGCCATGTATACTTCTAGCTCTGTGTCCCCATGGTGCTGAAGACTCTCCACATGCTGGCCAGCGCCCCCAAGCTGAGAGCGGTGGCAATGCGCCTCATGACTGCTCTATGGATGAAGCAGGTGTGTGCTATAAAAATTGCTCCTCATAGTCACCAACATGTTATATTTAGGCCTGATTTTAAATTACTTCTTAAAAACACATTTTCATAGACTTGCTTTTATGTGATGTTGTCTTTTTATCGTCTTCCTCATCGTCTTTTTACCTTTTTAAAGGTGCTACGAGGAACTTTTAAATATTTCTGAAACAGTGTCATTTTTCATCTGATGATCATACATGACTTGAAACAGTGAACCAGACCAACAGTGCAAAGAATGCTATTTTTAAATAGTGTATCTTTATGGGTTTGTCATGGGTACGCTCACCCAGGAACTACAGCTGGCATAGTAAAAACACTACTGCTTTTGTCCAAAGGGGGTGCAAGAATGAACAAAAGCTGAAAGTTCCTCGGAGTGCATTTAATCTCAGTTTGTCCATTGCATTCGTTTTTTAATGATTTATTTATTTATTTTTAGTTCACCATCGCAATGATGTGTACATATGGATATGTGTATTGACTGGATGTATGTGTAATTGATTTGTATCTGCTTCTGTACCCTCTGTGAAAGCACTTTGTACACTATTGTTTTTAAAGGTGCTATGCAAATAAAGTTATTGTCCCCATAAGGACCGAGTGTACCCGGAGTTGCAGCGTCTGTTAGGGCAGCAGGACAGCAGGGTGGTGGTAGGAAGGGACACACAGTGGGAACTGATCTTGGCCCGGGCCGCATGCATCAGGGACATCTGTAGAGAGAGGTAAGACCACACAAACACACACACACACTTCACAACGGTTGAGAATTTGAAAAAGCTGCTAAGTTAATAACCTTGAATAGATATCAAAAGCAGTACTTTTTGTCCGGGAACGTATCAATATTTAGGTACCGCCCAGTCAAGAACCGATACCGATTTAGAATCAGCTCTTCATATCTTACCTTTTTTACCTTTGTTGCACAAATGTTGGGTTGAGATTTTGATTGCCATAGATCATAGATCATAATGTCTCATAGAATTACGTGTGTGTGTTAGGCCTTACCAGCATGGAGGTGACATGTTGGCTGCCATTACATTCACTCTGAAGCAGTGCACCAAAACAGACATGGCAACCCCTGCTGCTCTTGCCCTGCAAGGACTACAGGACCTGTGCCGGACAGAGGTATAACGCACACACACACACACACACACACACACACACACACACACACACACACACACACACACACACACACACACACACACACACACACACAGATTTTCATGAGTGTTTTTCTGTAGGTGGTGGATATCGTGTCAACATGGAGAAGTCTGGGGCCCGAGTTGAGCTGTGACTCCCGTCCTCTGATAGTCAAAGCCATAGCTGAGCTGCTGGCTCTGGTTCCTCAGCTCACAGTCAAGTCAGAGGAGTACGAGGTATCTGAAAGCTTCTGTTAAATCTTTCTTTTACGTGTTTATGTGTATGTGTTGTGTTTGATTGATTACAACAGGTTTATGGTTCTCTTCTACAATAACCCAAACCTGTACTCTCTGACTGGGTATCTTATCTCATAAATCAAATAGACATGACACTAATATTGATATTTTCAGAAAAATCATTATATTCCGAAAATATGGAACTGTTTCTATAAGGCTAGGATCTGGAATAACATGTTTCTAAATGGGATAACTGCTTATCTTTGAGCTTTGAATTTCTCTCTCCTTCTTCTGATGGATCAGCAGGATCTGTGTATATTTGAAGTTACTGTCTTATCTAAACATTTTTCTTATCTCTGTTTTCCAGAAACTGAAAGAGGAGGTGGTCAGCTTCCTCTGGAACTATGCCTTGAGCAAGGTCTTTATTGAACATGTGTGAATGTGTGTGCATTGATGGCATTGATTGCCTTGACTGATTTTTGCCATCATTTACAATCAATTTTCATATCTTTGAAAAGTCAATGTACAATAAAGCAAGTAAAACGTGTGTGTGTGTGTGTGTGTGTGTGTGTGTGTGTGTGTGTGTGTGTGTGTGTGTGTGTGTGTGTGTGTGTGTGTGTGTGTGTGTGTGTGTGTGTGTGTGTGTGTGTGTGTGTTGAAACAGGATCCAGAGGTGGCCAGTTGTGGCTACAAGGCTTTGGCCAATTTCCCTGAAACGGTCCACACAATAAATCTACTTCCTGAGGCAGTAAGAGTCGCCTCTTCTAACTAACACTCTCAAGGTTGCTTCTATTCACTACATCCAAGTGTTTGAAATCATAGAATATTATTTGATTTATGGTCACTTTTTCCCACAATCTCTTGCAATAATCCTTGGATCGTCCTATAGTGGGCTGTTTTGATCATCTGCTTTCATGGTCTTGATGTTTCAGTTTTTTTAGCACATACAAATTTAAATGAAAGTAGAGGAAAACTTTAAAATATAAAAACCAAAACAAGTTTCCAAAGATGCCTTTTCCATTGCCTCTAAAATCGGTTTAAATATGTGTAGACCAGACCAGCTCTAAAGCTCCCTGAAAAAGAGGAGGATGAAGAAGAGGGGAAGGAGAAAGAGGAAGACAAGGATCTCTCCGTCCCAGGTGCTTCCTATGTGAAGTTGATGGCTCTCACCCCCGTAACTGTTCTACCAGGTAAAGGACTCTCACATTGTGTTTAAAGGGTCATGCTTTGTTGCAGTGTTTGTGGTACCTTACAATTCTGTTGAAGAAATATCCTCATCCAATGCATTTTCCTTTCAGCCCTGGAGCTGTTCCTGTCCTCCCTGGTGAAGCAGGAGATGAGCCAGATGCCTCGGGGCGTGTACTTCTCCGCTCTGAGGGGGAGCGGCCTGCGTTCAGACCAGGGGAAAACAGTGGCGGGGATCCCTTCTTTCATGCTGAAAACCTACGAGAAAAACAAGCAGCCTGGCCTCAAGCCTGGACTAGCAGGTGACCAAATCCCCCTTCCCGTCTACATTATATTGGACAGGTGTTATTCGGTGCGTTTACAGTTGGTTAGGCCGACTGAAACAGGATTTAAAAAATACATGTAAACATGTTAGTGTTACTAAATCGAATTTCTCAAACTTGAGCTAGTCCATCCAGATAATGCGTTTTATTTTTTTCATATTTGCACATAGACAGTCTGTTTATAATTACATTACATTACATACAAAACAGCTGATTGTGTGTGTGTGTGTGTGTGTGTGTGTGTGTGTGTGTGTGTGTGTGTGTGTGTGTGTGTGTGTGTGTGTGTGTGTGTGTGTGTGTGTGTGTGTGTGTGTGTGTGTGTATCTTGTAGCTGGACTGCTGCTCTGTTACGAGCTGCCCATGCAGACTGACCGTGAAGGCAAACCGATCGATCGTTTCCTCATTAGCCGCAGTCGCAGCTACCAGCAGACCCTGGCAGCCCTTATACATGAGGTTAACATGTTCTCTCTCTGTCTGTCTCTGTCTCTGTCTCTCACACTCATTCTTGGTTTAAACGTTTGCTCTAAACTTATTGCTGCTTGTTCCCTATGTGTAGGTGAACATCCAGCTGTCAGAGTGGCACCGTGCTCTGCTGCTGCCCCAGGCCTGGAGAGGTTACATGAGCCGAGCCTTCCACGCAGTCCTACAGGTCTGTGCTTCTGCCAATTGATAGATTGATATTGCATATTTTTGAACAATTGATCAATACTAAATGTAGCTCAAACACATTAACAGTGGTTTTCTATTAAATATGTGGCATCATAGCATGACAGACTACACTTCACAGCCAATAGAAGGCTTACACAGCAGGAAGTAAAAGTGTATTGTTTGTCCGTGGCAAAATTAAGATGACAGAAATTAAGCCTCAAAAATCAGACAGGTTGCCCACATTATGTCATTAAATTCAGTTCTGACCTTGAAATTAGTAGATTGACAAAAGCTTGCTTTTTCCACAATCTCATTTCATGTTCTTAATCCACCTATACTAAGCAAACATGGCAACCCAAGCCAGAAACCATTTCTGTGTCATAGTCTAACGGTATTTTCCATCATACAAGCCTTGAGTTAAAGATAATAAATGTTCCCGCATGGTCAAACCAGCTCTAGTTTTCGGTACTTATTGTTTGGTGCACGTCTTCAGGGTCGACGTGCTGATCTGGAGATGCAGCAGAAACAGGGCAAAGAAAACCCACTGGAGCTGCAGTACAATCAACACTGTGCCTGGCTGTGGTGAGAATCACTCAAGGTTGAGCTGTAGCATGTAGCACAGTCAAAATAATACTATTTCATTGTCCCCGATCTCTTAACTATACTCATGGACATTGTATGAAACCTGATGAATGTGTCTATATATGAAAACAATAATTTGCTAAATAAGATGGTCTTGGACACCAGTTTCACATACAGTACAGTCTACTGACCAGTAAAGACCAAACAGCCCCAGACACCTAGAAACAGTATATGAATGCCATTGAAACAGCAACCAGGTGACTGAAGAACCAATCAGAAATGAAATGAGAACTTGTGTCACAGTGTCTTCTCGTCCCTCTCAGGGCCAGAGATCAGCTGACAGACATCATCAAAGCAGCTACAAAGTGAGACCCAGTGCATTTTTACAATCACAGGAAAATAAAAGTTAATTTTTTTTTGGTTTGGACCAGTCCAATGTGACTGGTGTCCTCCTGATTACTAACAGTGGTTATGTTCTCTGTGTTCTTTTAGAGACAGCCCTGTCATTCAGGGAAACTCCATTTTGGCTCTGAGCGGCCTGGCTGCTGTCCTCGCTAAATATGAGAGCAACCTGCCGGCTGACAGCGACGGCAGCCTTGGGGTAAGTTACTAGATTTTTTTACATATATATTTTTTTTAAGGTTATTTTTATGCTTTATTGATAGTGTAGAGACAGAGTTGAAATGGGGCAGAGAGGGGAGTGACATGCAGAGAACGACCACAGGCTGGAATCAAATCCGGGTCCGCTGCTGGCCGAGGCCCATGGGGGGGACGCCCTACCAACTGAGCTAAGGGCGCCCCGTTTCTAGATTTTTAATACAGTTACGAACAATATCATTTGTGTTTGTTAAAGTTTAAAAATATTTTGTATGTTTTGTCAACCATTTACTTATACTACCTAGCTGTGTCCTCATACATTGCCCATGTAATTGAGCGCTGTTAATATACCTAACCAACCTGTCTCTATAGGCTGGCCCAGAGTTTGTTCCCACCAGCAGCTGGTTGGCCATGATTCTTGACACTCTGCTCAGCATCAGCAGCAGCAGCTACAAGGCCTCTGGACAGGTCTTCCCATGGTTCCTACATGTAAGTTTGAATAATTTGCACAGTTGACATTACTGTGTGTGCTCTAACAGCTATAACACATAGGGTATGAAGATTCAGGGGAGCTTCCAGCATCTATTCACTTGGTCCACTTAAACCTTTTTAAGACAGTTTTAATTCCAAAATTCCTATTGACATTGCCTTAAAGGTGGAGTCAGCGATTCTGGAGAATGCTTTTTGTCAAAATCAGTGAATCTCTCCTCACAATCCGCTCCCTGTTCATAGTGTGTATGTGCTGGAAAAAATGCAGTTTTTATACACAGCCTAGGCTCTGTAAACAGGCATGTTGCTAGCTATGCTGGGCAACCCTTTGTTCACATTCCCTTTTGTTTACATACCAGTTTACAGAGAAACTGTCTGACAAAATGATGGACAATTTTCAAATCATTAAAGTATGGAGAGGAGAAAATTACCATAGCTAAAATGCTAGTGTATGTATAAACATAGGAGTAATGATTGAATCTATCATTTTCAGGTTGCGGTGGGATAGGTCGGATAATTTGCCCATTTGAGGAACTGGCTGACACCATAAATGGGCTTATGTCCTTAATAAAGTGGCTACTGAAAAATGTCTACATAATGAGCATTACATTCCTTCAGTCTTCTAAGCTGAATTTCGCTACAACCTTTAAACACAACACGGCTGTACCTTCTTCTTCAATCTATCGAATTAAACTGACACCCTCCTCCTCCCCTGTCAAGCGGTCCTATTCCGGTGAGAACACAGCCAGTGCCATAGCCCGGTCCTGTGCCAGCCTGGCCCTCTCCCTGCTGGTCCCAGTGCTGGTGGTGTGGCAGAGGGACGGTCTGGTTCAGGTCCTGTTGGCATTGCAGGCCGGTCTGCCGGGCTCACCCACCGCTGAAGACTCCCAGGCTATACAGTTCCATTCAGGCCTGGCACTGGGCATGGTGCTATCCAGCCTGCACCACCAACGCCTCAGGTAAGGGTGGGTGGGTGTGTGTGTGTATGTGTGTGTGTGTGTGTGTGTGTGTGTGTGTGTGTGTGTGTGTGTATTTTTGTTTGTGTTTCAGGTATGACTAAGCAAAGGGTAAGTGTTTGGGTTTTGGGTTACGCATTTAGTTCTGATGGTTAGGGTTAGGGTAAAGGGCTATGGAATGCATTATGTGAATAGGGTTGTAGATTAGGACACGTTCTGTAACCCATGGTTTATTGCTAAGCTGATAGTGTGTGGTCTCTCTCTCTCTCTCTCTCTCTCTCACTCTCTCTCTCTCTCACTCTGTCCCCCAGTGATGTCTCTGTTCAGAAGGACGCTGATGTTCTCCTCAGCTCTCTGGACGCTCTGGAGAAATGTTCCTTCAACCACAACCTGGAATACAGGTCAGTGCTCAAGAGTCCATTAACAGTTTCTGAAGTACTAACCAGTAGAGGGGGAACGATATTCTGTATTGTTTATATCAAGTTGCCTAACTGGTGAAACTGGTTCCCTTAGTTCCCTGACTCCTTCTCTCCTCTGTCCTCTCTCCCTCTAGGACTGGCTGTATGTTGGGTCTGGCTCTGGTGGTGGCAGCTCTCTGCAGCAGTGGACAGAGGGACCACCATGTCCGAGTCACCCAAACACTAGACAGACTACTGTCAGACCTGCACAACAGTGAGGGACAGGGGCGCATGCTGCAGGAGGTACACACCAACTACCTGACACAACACTATTGTTTACTACCATACTCTCACAACAACTTGCTTTACTGCTGGTTTCTCATAAGGTTTCTATAGACACTAAGAGGCATTCATTCGTAAAAACCTCCTATGAAAGAAATAAGGGTTCCCACTCTGATAGTAGCTTTACTAGACCAGAATAAAGCAGAAATAAACTGATGTACAATGAAAGCCATGTATTAGAAAATGATTTGTAATATTTTTTTTGTCTTATTGTAAAGAAAAACCAAAAAAACTTATATAAATAAATAAAAATTAAATAAATTCTCCACCTTTCAAGACTTAAAATCTAAATAAAGTAAAGACACATACACACTATAGACGGTAAACAGTGGAATAGTATTTAAAGGGAGGGTTACTTTTTGTCCTCCCCTGTCTGTGCAGGTCTTGGCCTATTCTGTGGCGTGCGTGGGCGTGTCGGCCTTCAGCACAGGCCTCATCAACGCTGCTAAGGCTGAGGAGGTGATGACCTCTCTGCGCAGCCTGACTGAGGAGAGCCAGCAGGTCAGAACCTCCTGCCGCATACACAAACATCTCAGGAACAAAACAAATCTAGTATTCTAACACCAGTCTCCCATGCTTTTTCGTGATTTTTCCATTCAGACCCCAGGCTTCTCCCTGGCTCTAGGCTTGGCAGTCCACGGCCTGTCTGTGTCCGGCCACGGCAAAGCAGAGGACATCCAGCCTCGTCTGCTGGCCGCCTGGATCAAGATCTTACTGGCCGAGGTACTACAATCTACTCTTCCGTGGCCATTTATAGAGGCATCAGATGCTATATTTATGTCAAACTTTTTATACTGCAACATGTACAATGGCTTGATTCATCAGATGGACATAAGGGATACAAACTAAATAAAAGTGAGCCTTTTGTTACTAGCATGCATTAGGACAGGAGTGAAGGGAGAACACAAATAGACCCACACACGCATTCACACTATTGCTGTGTATCTGCAGTGTTGGATAGCAAACTCAATACAGAAATAACCTGCTACTAATATGGGGCTTATTGATATAGTATGTTCCAGCCTTAATTTTGACAACACCAGGTTAATGTAGCTTGGATGTGTAATTCCCAGTGTGTGTGTGGAGTGTTCAATAGAAGAGTTTGTCTCTTGTGTTTCAGGGCTGTCCCACCATGCAGAGACTGGCTGCTATCAACGGCCTGGTGGCTATAGTAGGATCTGAGAGTTACCTCATTCAGGTGAGACGTGTGCTTACTACTTCCTTTTTGTAAGTTTGTTTCACTGTGTATTATATATTAATATAATATTCTGTGTATATATATATATATATATATATATATATATATATATATATATATATATATATATATATATATATATATATATATATATATATATATATATATATATATATATATATATATATATATATATATATATATATATATATATATATATATATATATATATATATATATATATATATATATATATATATATATATATATATATATATATATATATATATATATATATATATATATATATATATATATATATATATATATATATATATATATATATATATATATATATATATATATATGTATATATATATATATATATATATATATATATAGGGGGAAGGTGGGGTGATTTGTGCATTTTGGAAGTTGCAAAACCCCTTGTTTCTAGAAAACCGTGGAAGAAATTGGAAATGTGACCACATATTTAAGAAGAGCCATCCATTTGACTCATCCTGTAAAGAAGGGAGACACAAGGAATAAGATATAAGCACATTTAAGCTCAAAAAACTGTGTTTTGCCTTTCAAAGTAAAATTTCCATGATCAAGGTTTTTTGATTATTGTGTCTGAACAATTATAGACACGTTTGAAAACATTTGACACATGTTTTAGTGCTTTGGTATGCTACACTTTGAGTCTATATAGTTAGCACAATGTCAACCCTAAATTGCTGCATCATGCCTATTATCCAAAATTCTGGGCATGGGGTGATTTGTGCGCAAGGGCCTGGGTGAGTTATAAGTAAGTAAGTAAGTAAAATGTATTTATAAAAGCACATTTATGACAGTTTGCACTGTCCAAAGTGCTGTACATAGTGCATTCAGTAGGTAAACAATGAAGGTAAAATAACAATAACCAAAATAAAAGACGTAAAGCCCATACATCCACATAAACACAGATAGTAGTGCAGAGGTAAGTAAGTAGTGCAGAGGTTAATGGGGAGGAAACACCAGGGTGTACATATGGGTTTTGAGCCTTGATTTAAAGGCAGAAATGTAGGGGGAATCACATTTGTCAGGTGGCAGTTGGTTCCACAAGCACGGA
Organism: Hyperoplus lanceolatus; assembly: GCA_026929865.2. NCBI lineage: Eukaryota > Metazoa > Chordata > Actinopteri > Uranoscopiformes > Ammodytidae > Hyperoplus > Hyperoplus lanceolatus. The sequence goes on along the minus strand of CM049417.1, from coordinate 12,173,657 downwards.
GCAACTAGTGCAAAGTACATTTCTGAGAGTTGTGCCAGTGGCATGGCTGTATACGCTGGTCACCAAAAGAAAGTGATAGTCTACAGTAGCTCAGGAGAGAGTGACATCTCAATTCCACTTAACGACACCACTGATGAGAGTTCAGATGGCCAGAAAGATGATGATGGTGACTTTGTCATTGTGACACAATGACGCACAAATCACCCCACTACGTGGGGTGATTTGTGCGACAAGACAACTTTTTTTCCGAAAGCTATATTTCTTAAACAGTTTATTCCAGATCCAAAGTTTTTATTGCCAGGGATGCACAACATCCTGAAATATATGTACATATTTGAGTTGGAGACATAACTGTCAAGGCCTCACTTTAAAATCACTTTGAGTAAAAAGTTGCACAAATCACCCCACCTTCCCCTATATATTGTTTCAATCATTTTGTTGTCTTGTGTAACAGCTTACAAAAGAGTTGGAGCTTTCCTCTCAGCAGCAGAGCAGACTGAATGAGGTCATAAAATCCATCACACAGGTAAGCACCAAACATGGGACCTCTGCACAGCTTTTATGCTTTTACCAGAACTTGTGATGCATTGTCACTGTACCATTGTTTTAAATTTGCCACTAACGTGTCAAAATGTCCAATATCGACTTGGCTCTTGATACATGAAATATTCTTGCTCCTAAGAGGATGGACACTTTTTTGGAGAATCCATGTGTTGTCCTCTAGCGGCTCCCATTAGGACAACCTAGTGTTAACAAATGAATATATTGAGTCTTGAGTTGTTTTACCTTCTGCAGGTCATAACATTCTCTGGAGCCATTGGTTTGCAGTCCAACAGCGCCTGTCTGGTGGGTCATTTGCACTTGGCCAACATGTCCAGCAGTCACACTCACACAGCAGGTAGGTCCAGTGTGGAACCACTGTGTTACCACGATGGATTGGGATGGATTGTCTATTTTATTGCCTGTCTACAAAATGAGGAATTTTCTAATGTTATATGTCTCCTTTTTTTATGTTCTCAGTTCCTCAGGATTTTAGTTACCTCCCAGAGAAAAGTGTCATCAGATCAATAATTGACTTCCTCACAGAGGCAGGGAAAAAAGGTTTGTTAGAAGCATAGTTTGGAACATAGAATATATTTAAACACATTACCTGCATATGTTAGAATTTCCCTTTGAACCCTTTCTTTTGGGAATCACCTCTTTTCACTCTCCTCAAAGGCCCGGAGTTTACCCATCCAGCTCTGGTTAGAACCGCTCTGACCCCCCTGGCGTCAGTGGGAGCCAGTTTCCAATACCCGCCAATCAACTGGAGTGCTGTGCTGTCTCCTCTGATGAGGCTTAGCTTCGGTAAGAAGTTCTCAAACGTTCCTCTCTTTGTGCCTTATTGCCTAGCAGAGTCTAACCTCTCTTTTATTTTTTACTCTAAAAGGAGAGGATGTGCAGCACCAGTGTGTGACGCTGGCAGCATGTCAGGCTCAGTCTTCCCAGAGTGCATCTCTCTTTCTGGGCTCCTGGCTTTCACCGCCCCTCGTGCACAGTCTAAGTGTAAGTCCCTCTCCAGTACTACTGAGCAAAAGGACCAGATGTTTGATGGCAGCTTTTAGTACTTGACTTTTTTTTTTTACCCAGTATTAGTTTTCAATCAATGAATCGCACTTCATTTATATTACACTTTATATGCACAGCGAAAGAAAACACAAAGTGCTTCACAAAAGAACAGTAGAAATCCTTTGAAGGTGGAGTTAGCGATTCTGGAGAACAAGCTTTCTCTAGAATCGCTAACTCAACCTTAAACCAGAGCTCAATAAACACAAACCAATAAAACAAAACAAGATTAAGTACAAGGATGATTCAATGGAAAAAGGGGGGGGAAGAAAATTTTTTTTTTTTCAAAAAAGAAAGGAAAGAATGCAAAACACTTTAAAAAAAAAAAGAAAAGAGGAAAGAAGAAAGAAAAAGCAGAGAACTCAATTCTACAGATAATGAAAACATACATATTTGTCTATGTACTGCTTTGAGAGAAATGGTCTGATTTGGCATGTGTTTCTCCAAGTGATACAATCCCATTTTCATAATATTTCTAATGTGTGTTTCAAAACTCAGTTCAGAAACAAAGATAATACCTTATGCAGGGTTACAATTCCGCCATTCAACTGTTGAATCGATTTTCTCTCTGTGGGCTTCAGAACCAATAACGAAGAGTTTGTTTTCCTCCTGATTATGCTGTAGAAAATTCTCCACCATCCATGACTTAATAACTAAAATACAGTTAAAAAAGGGCATCTATAATTGGCCCTGGGTCTTTGCTTCAATATAAAGGTGTGTGTCATCGGCGTGTATAGCGTGTCTCACATAATGATTCCGGCTCAAAAATGACCTTGTTTCTGTTCTGTTTTTCTCCTGCAGTTGAAGACCCGGGCCTACATGTATGAGAGCCTTGGTTCGTGGATGAAGCATGTGGCAGAGGACAAGCTCCAGGTTTATGTGGAGAGTCTGGGCCTGCAGCACTTCCAGGAGGACCTCCGAGCCCAGCGCCTGGCCCTGTGTGGCTCCCTGCTGAAAGGTCTGGCTCAGGCTATGGCCCTCCCCAACCCCCCCAACAACTGCTGGAGCATCCTCCGCTCCACCACCGAGAACATCTTCACCCTCCTGCCCAACCAACTCCAGGTACAAAAGCTCATTGAGATTTTTTCAGCTGATAGTTCACCTGCTAAACAGTATTTCTTTTATAGATAGGACTTTTTCACCATACCTTACAACTAAGACTAACCTTCTATTTCCAGTAATGGTCTTCTCCTGACGATCCATTCTTTTATTTTTAGGATAATGAAGTGGATCTGTACGTGGGCATCGCCAAATGTCTGTCAGAGATGTCGGATACTGACATTGACCGAATCGCTCGAGTCACAGAGGTACAGTATGATGTGACAAATGTCTAGTATAAATGTCATTTGATTTGATTGATTTTTTTTTTTTAATATTGGAGATTTTTCTTGTGGAGTGTTACAAGCTTAAACCTGCAATGATGGGAATAAGGTTTCTAATATATATAATACATTAATATTGTAGTCATAGCTGTAGTTGTAAATAAAATCCTTACAAATCAACTTAATTTTGACCTGCGGTAACTACAATTCTATACTCTGTTGTGTCCAGGCTCAGATGGAGAAGAGCTGCTTTGTCCTGGCTTACTTGACGTCCCAGGGCAGAGTCCCTCTCCTGGGTCTCAATGACATCATCGCAGGCGTGCTCAGCGGTTGGCCGAGCCGCAGAGTGGGCTGGCTCCTCCTGCAGACCTTCTACCAGTGTCGCCTGGCAACCAACCCAAATACAGGTTAGGCCAGCGTCTGCAGCTAGGAAGCTTCTACTGCTGTATTTAATTAACCTTGTATGGGAAAGGTGGCAATACATGGGTGAAATACCTGTAGATACACTTCAAGAAAACGCTATCCATTAAAGTTGGAGTTAGCGGTTTTCGAGAATGTTTGTTTCTTGTCAAAATAACATTTAGTCAAAATCAGTTAATATCTCCTCATGTGTCCTGTAAAAAATCAAGTGCTTATACACAGCCTAGGCTCTGTAAACGGGCATGTTTGTAGCTACGGTGGGCCCACTTCGTTCACATACCCTTTGTTTACATAACAGTATAAAGAGCCCAGGCTGTGCGGGAACAGCAGATTTTCTTTTAGTGCACACACAATACGGACAGGTAGCGGATCGTTAGGAGATATTCATTTATTTTGACAGAAAGCTTTCTTCACAATGGCTTTTTGCGGATGCGACGACTAGGTGGCAACAAAGAACATTTAAAATTTCACACACAAGTAAATGATTAATTTACTGGCAAGACAACACATATTATGCATCATCTTTATGTCTGTTTGTATTTTTTTCACTGCTTTCAGTATAAAACCTATGTGCCACAGTTTACCTCTATTTGACTGTCCCAAGTGTTGACATTGTTTGCTCTTTGTTCCAGGTGTTTCCAAGCGTATGGAGTGGCTGCTGGAGCTGATGGGACACATCCGAAATGTTGCGTACGGCACAACCCCCGTCACCTGTGAGGACACTCGACTGGTACGTTTACTGAGCCCATGCCTGCCAACTGCAGCGCGGTATATATCTCTTGCTGTCAGTGTGTTGTCATCACTTAACCACAGATGGGCCGTCCATATGTCAAGGAGTCTGCGTGTCAGCATGTAGGTGAGAGTTAAGGGCCCCCTCAGGAATGGCAAGTCATTCCTCAAGTGATTTTGGAATGCAGCTCCGGTCCTGATGGTTGTGACCACTCAAATACGCTATTTTACATCGGTTGGATTTAAAAGTAAAATTGTGTCATCTTTGTTACGATTCATCTTTCAGACAATTTTCAGTGTATTGATTATCAGCACTCTCCATATAAGTGCAATATCAGTGGCTTAAAAAAGTACTTTGTAGTCTATATGGCTTATGATACCCTCTTACATTAGACCCTTGATTCAGGTAATCAAAAACCTCTTTAACAATAAGGATTTTTTTAAAATATTTTTGCACAAATTATCATCAGTGTGAAGTTCACAATTTCATGCTCTTTAGTGGCTGATCGTGATCCTACATTATTCCAGTCACTGTTAGTCACACTCTATTATGATAATGTCTTGAGTTCTCCACTGATTTAAGCATTGCACTCCTATAACAATGTTGGACTCATAATGCACAATTTAAAGAACTGGGATACAGATAGTATTTAAGTTCTGACCAGTTAAACTGAGCCTAGACTCTTCTTCTAACTCTACCTGTTTATTCCTGCAGGCCACAGACTTCCTGTTCCAGGTTTTTTCTGCGGCTGTTGTCTCCTGGGGCGACCACTTCATGCCCCTCCTCCTGGGCATCAGGGCCCAGTGGTTCCCATGGCAACACAAATCTAAGCCCCAAACGCTACAACACAGTCTGTACGGAGAGGAGTCTTTGACTGAGCGCGCCCTGCCGCAATGCCTGCTGGGAATGTCCCATAGCCTGGCCCTGCTACTGGACAAAGAGCCCTGGAGCAGCCAGACACACAAGGTCAGTGTGTTTGATAAGCTGTGTAATTTGGAAAAACAATGACAAACAAGATGATTACAATCTTGAGAGTGTGAATGTATGTGTGTCTCAGTTCATAGACTGGCTTCTCAGCATCACAGAAGGTCCTGAACAGGGTCTGTCAACCACAACCATCGACACAGCCAAAGGTAAAAAAAACAACAACACAACAGCACATACAAAACACAGTATTCAGCCGGACTGAGATGTTGAGAGATATGGGATGATATTGATTTTTAAACAATGAAGGTTTAATATTTTCAAAAATCTGTAGTGTTTAATTTTTAAAAAAGCAGGTGGCCTTTGGGAAAGACTTAAATCCGTTAGTGAAAATTTAAGAAAAATTCTTAAAGAGTTTTTTCTGTGAATGCAACATTTTTGTTAAATTTCCTGTCGGTTTCATCTTATGACATAAATAGATTTAAGAATGTTATGTGAATTTTCCCCCTGGTGTCCATTTCTCTGAATACATAAATTATGTAGTAGACCAGGCAGTTTTGAAAATATATACTAAATATCGTGTTTTTAAATGTTTTATTCGAAAACATATGCATCCACCATGTTTGTTTGGCAAGCAGGATATATACACAATGGGTTCTGGTGAGAGCGGTTTAACAGAAAACTCAACATGGGGAGGAAACACTGATGTTGGTATTGTTAAAACATGGCAACAGAGCAAGATACACAAAGTATTGGCTGTAGTTAGCAGAAACCAAAACAACCCGTCTTTCCTCATACATTTACATCATACGTTGACAATAGCAAACCGCATTCTTGGCTGAAATAAAAACTTTGAATATAAGTTGTTTATCTGCATGTCGTCGTTTCAGCTGCCCTGTTGGCCCTGAAGTCCTCCGCCGAGTTCAAGAAGAAAGCTGTGTGGACCAGAGCGTACGGCTGGTAGGCCAGAGGACGCATACAAATGTTCTTGAACAATAACACTCAAGCTGCGTCTTGTAATTATTATTGAATGCATTGATGGCTCTGAATGTGCAGAGACAGCTGAGGCTCACTGCAGCACCACAGACTTAACAGACAAACTTAGCTGTCATCGCAGCGCCGCTTTAAATAACATGTAAAAACAATAACAAAGGGAGGAATGTATGTACTGTCAAAACAAATATGCCCATTAAAAATTCATCAAATACAGGAAATATTGAGTGTGGAATTTGATTTTAGGATCTTCTCCTCAGCATGAATGTGTGCTATCATACATCTTGATGGCATCTAAACGCAAAGCAATTAAAAAAAATTACAGACTTTGATTGTCAAAGTCTTCGTTGTTCTTTCAGAAAATGTGAAAACTCCAGAAGTTGTTCCCAATCAACTGAAAACCATGCAAACATTCAAGCCTTTTGACCTCAGGTGTCATCTCTTCTTCTTGTTCCATTTCTCCAGCTGGTATTGTCTCTCCTTCAGGAGCTGCCAGACTGTCACAGTCGCCCCTAAACACACCACGCTATTGTTAGAAAGTAGTGCAGTGCTTTTAGTATACAGAGACAAATCTAACAGGTGAGAAACATAAAAATGTGAGACCGTTTACTAAGTCAAATTAAATTGTGAAAAAAGGTACTGTAGGTGTACTGGTTATAACTAGTTTAGTAATAAATTGCTAGCCTGGTGCTACCAGACCATCGTACTTCATATCATTTGTACAGAAGGTCTCGCTGTAAGCTGTAATTGGCAAACGTTCACTCATGGAGGCGGGTGTCTGTTAAAGTTTAAAACTATTGAATCTGCCCAGTGCCACTCTGGATTAACCAACCAATCGCATAACGTTTGGTCGTCACGTGTGTCATGAGCCGGCTTCTGGCAACTGAAACTGGAGCGCGACTTCGACGTCATCGTTCTCAGCCACTCGCTCTGTTCGCTGATTGGACCGGCTGTCGAATCTCCGGCAAAACTGGGAAATGGGCTGTACACCCAGACTGACTACTGAAGGGAAAATAAAATTTGGCCGGAAGTAGGCGGGCGGGCGGAGCCAGGCTAATAAATTGCTACATGATGAGCTACACCTTATTTAGTGTAAACACTGAAGTTGTCTGGCTTTGTTTGTGGTCACACAGCTGGTACAAACAAAATCTTCCATAACATTCCAATTAGTTTACTCATTTTATGGATGGACAGTTTAACTCTTAGTTCTTTAACTACTGTTGTTCAATCGCTGCTTTCATTCTGAATGCTAAAACTCTTACTAAAAAACAAGAACAAGCATGTAGAGCATGAGACAAAAGGCGAGGTCAAAAGTGTCTTGAAAAGGTACTTAAATAATCCCCTCTGGGAGAGTCAGTTGGCAGTTGTGTAATACTTAGTGTTTAGCTCTTTATCCCAATGCTGTTAGTTTGAAGAACTGCTGTGCAAGATGCTCTTATTATATTAGCTTTAATCCCGTAAATTAGTTGATTGATACCACTCTCATGCTAATGTGTTAAGAATAGAGCTACAGCTTGGAGATTGTTAGCCTAGCTTAGCATTAAGACTGGAGGCAGGATGAATCTGTCCAAGTTCAAATGGACACCTACCAACACCTGTAAAGCTCAATTATTAGCATGTATCTTTAATATGGACACAAACAAATGTTACAAGGCTAAAAGAGTACAGCTAGTCGATGCTAGTTGCTCTGTTAGGTTGTTTAGGCTCAGAAGTGCTATGAGCAGAACCCTTAAGTCAACTTCTTACAGTGGAAATGCTAACATGTTGCTGTGAAGGAGCTATAGAGACTACTACTGCTACCATCTAGCATGCTAAAAATAGCTAATTAGCACTATTAATACAGCTGAAGCTGAAGGGAATTAGTCTTTTGGATATTTGTATTGTATATACAGTAATTATTGGGAAAATTAAAAGTGATGTGTAAATAAAAAGGGTAAACGCTGGCTAAGTCATCTTACCAAGGGCCAGCACAGGCAGGTAGAGCATCAGCAGCCAGGGCAGGTGAATGTGTGCAGCCACTGTTGAGTTCCACAGGGACGAGTGTGGTGATGTTTGCTCAAAATAAGACAGGGCCTGGTGTATAGTGACAACTGAGGGAGAAATGGAACAAGTTAAAGATGCTGAACTATTCCTTTAAATTCCAAATACTTTTACTCTTCTTAACATCCCCATTTGAACTCATCTTAAGGATTCTTTCAAACAAACATCCAAAAACATGCTACTGTAGTCCAACAAAGATCATGTCCTATTACTGATACTAGAGCTTCACAGCTGTCCGCAGTGTGTGTCCCGTCACACACACACACAGACGCTCAAATGTACTTTCCTCACACACTTCCTGACGTTTTATCATCGTCGCAGCTTTCCCAATTCATTTCCCGTACACCCACACTTCCTTTTAAGCAATACCAGCTTTTGACACTTGACATTAAAGCATGTCAAGTTAGCCATTATGTAACTAACTACCCATTTCTGATCCTAAGACGCTGTGTCAGTTTGACAATTGGATAGTAGTAAAATGCTTCAGCCACCCTCTGTGGCCACTGACAGGATGTAGACAGGTATCCAGAGTGTGTAGCGAGTCCACAGCATGGCTATGGAAGGTTTATCCATAAGACACATCAGCTCATGTGGGTACCTGTCATCAAACAGAACACATCAAATCCAGTGTTAAAACACAGCGGCTCTGTAAATGGGCATGTTGCTAGCTATACGGTGGGCCCCCTTTGTTCACATACCCTTTGCTTACATACCAGTTCACAGAGCCTAGAGTGTTTGTTAACACCAAAAATAATTAAGGTAGCAGATCGTGAGGAGATATTCACTGACTTTGACAAAGGGTGATTTTGACAACAAGAATTCTCCAGAATCACTGACTCCACCTTTTAACACTCGTTTTCGATTTTGTAGTAATATTGTATTTTCACCCAAATCATGAATGTTTATCCTTCAGAGAATTCACAGCAAACTGAAACCTACCCTGATTGTAAAGATATCTTCCTTTGGACCAAAACACTTTGACCACATAAAGAAGGATTATGAAAAGAACACAGAATCTTCAGAAGTGCATGGTGGTGGTCTCACGGACCTGAAATATGCAGTTATGAAGTGGAATAAAGAGATGTGTGTATACCGTAGCAGGTCCAGAACGTTCCACAAGAAGAGCTGCACACACACCACTGGTTTACTCTGGATCTCCTCCAGCCTGATCACCATGATCAACAGGAGGTTCTTCTCCATATTCTGAGAAACGGATCATTGACAAATAGATTTAAGAACTCTTGATTACATATTTGAGCATTTTCATAACATCCACATGATTAATCATGAAATTCCAGTAAGAGGTTGAGCTGTTATACACACTTGGACGAAGCGGGGGAGGAGCCGGGCTTTCTCAATCCCGTCTGCGATATGGAAGAGCTCCAGCATGGAGAACAGCTGGCACAGACTCATCACGAAGCCCACAGAGTAAAATGTGTCAGCTATGGCATCTGCAGCATCACAAATCCTATTTTTATCAGACTATATCATTATGCCATTTGGCGGTAGCTAAGACGGCTCTCCTGAATTAAAGGTGGAGTCAGTGGTTCTGGGGAATACTTCTTGACAAAATCACATCCTCTATCCGTCCATACTGTGTGTGTGTGTACGTGAATAATAAATCAAGTGTTGATACACAGCCTAGGCTCGGTAAACTGGTATGTAAACAAAGGGGATGGAAACAAAGGGCACCTACCGTAGATAGCTACATGCCCGTCTACAGAGCCTAGGCTGTGTTATAACACTGAATTTTATTTTTCAGCGCACAGACAGTATGTACAGGTAGCGAATCGTGAGGAGATATTCTCTGAGTTTGACCAAAAAAGAAAGATAACAAGGGTACTCCAGAATCACTGACTCCACCTTTAAAACCAACAGGATTTAGAAAGCTCTTCTGAGCGCATACATCTTCCATATTGCATCCAAAACCTTACCTTGACCAAACGTAAGAAACCTGGCTATGGAATTGGCCAGTACCCATGTGTGCCCGCAGAACTGGAACAGGTTGTACGAGAAAATGTAGGCAAGCCTAAAGCTGAACCTGTAAGAGAGAGAAAAAAATATAAAGAGACCAGGTTATCAAAGTTGCCGTTTGTTTTTTGTTGATTCAGTACGGGCCTTACACAATCTGACTTTGGACAGGTGTAACCATTTATCATCACTGGCTACCTGGTAAGACAAGACAAATCATCTAACTGAGTATATTAAATAACATGGGAATTCAATTGGAACATACTTTAGCTCAAGTACTGATTAACTATGACTAATACTGTCATTCAGCATTTATCTGTAAACTGGCATGTGAGTAGCTACGGTGGGCCCCCTTTGTGTACATAGTTTACAGAGCCTGGGCTGTGTATTAACACCAGAAGTGCACGCACAGTATGGACAGGTTGCTTATCGTGAGTTGCTGATTTTCACAAAGTGATTTTGACAACAGGCATTCTCCAGAATGGCTGACTACACCTTTAACTATAGTGAAAGAAAAACATGCTTTCCAAACAATTTTCCACATAAATCTTCCATGCATTAGCTTCTCCCATGCATATACGTTTTATGAGCTCATCTCATAAATGTAATACAAAAAGTATAGTAAAACTCCTAGCTTTCTTTGCAGTACTTTATCTGGGCTAGGGGAAGATGACAGATACGTGAAGCTTTCTAAAGCCTACAGTGAGCCTGACAGGTCACAACACGCCCTGAAAAACCGTAACATTCCTTGTACTTGCAAGACCTCGGACACCGTTGTTTAATACTCACTTACATTCTCCTCCAGAGGTCTTTTTCTTCTGACTATTTTGTCGCGTATAAGAAGAGTCGCTCACAATCTGTCCTGTCTGAGTTTCAAGAGAATCATTTTTCCAGATGCACTTCATTGCTCCCTGCAGCGGTAGAAACAGACCCAGCCCCTCACTGGATCGTCAGACAAGACTAGTTGGGAGCTAAAAAAAAATAAAAATGCTGCGTTTACTTGTCTGTGTGTTTTGTGTGGTGCTTCCTAACGGCTGATTGTTACAGTTATTACGTAAGTAGGAAGAGGACATTCCATGTGTGAAAGTGTGACGTATAGAAGTAAAGTGCCAGCCCCCTTCAAACGCACGCACACACACACACACACACACACACACACACACACACACACACACACACACACACACACACACACACACACACACACACACACACACACACACACACACACACACACAGTTCATGTCCAAAGTGTTTGGATTGGCTAATAAATGCCAATAAAAAAGGCCTTATGTTGGCTTCCTAAACTGTACACATGACTTGTGAAACACTTTTCCACGAAAAGGAAAGCTTGACAGTTGTATATTTAACTTTCCAAGGTGAAAATGTGCAGACAAAATTGCTTTCAGGTCCAAGCCCATTTGTTCCTACTGAAGACCAATATCTCTAGCTGTACACAGTTAGTTTATTATTATTATTTATTATAAATCAAACTTTAAATTGCCCAAACAAGAGAGATTTTTTTATTTGTTGGTGCAGCTGCGGATTGATTGATCCACATTTGGTAACCTTGAAAGTGTATAAATTGTAGTTTTTGCTTATAATGGAGTTAGGGTTAGGTTATGTATGGTAAAACTAAAAAGTATATGAGACCCAGCATTAACATCGCTTGATCCAGTCTTTCATGGAATGAACAATGCAGCACAGCCGCTGTTCTCTAAAAAATAGAATGCAGCGCTCCCTAGTGGTGAAAACCTGCAGATTTTAGCTTCAGTCCAGATTTATTTAGGCAGCAAAAGACAAAATGATCACAGAAGTGTGTCATTTTCAACACAAGGTTTAGGTGAAGGTAAACATATAGAAACTAAAAGAAACTGCAACTGCTTACAAACTTAAACAGTTTGTAAGCGGTTGATTCAGCAGCCTTACCTCCAGCATCTTGTACGAATGTGCGTCTGTGTTAAGTGCAGCATAAAATACACAAACACACACACACACACACACACACACACACACACACACACACACAAACACAATGTGGCTGGTAGAAAAATGTAACACAGACAACGTGCCAGTGCAGAGAGGAGGGATATTACTGTTTCTGTCTGCTATGGCAAACAGTTTGGATGACACCTTACCTCTCATATGACACTTCTGTTATTTTTTTCTCCATGCAAAAGCTATTTTCACCTCCTTTTACATAAACTGTATATACAGCTCCGGGGAAAAGAAATGAAGAGACCAATCTAAGTGACCAGTGTCTCTGGTATTGTATTGTATTTGTTTGAATATAATTACCGGTTTTTATTTGTTCTATAGGCTACAGACAACATTTCTCCCACATTCCACTTAAAAGTCTTGTCATTTAGAGCATTTTCATTAATAAAGGTGGAATCAGTGATTCTTGAGAACGATTGTTGTCAAAATCACTTTTTGTCAACATCGTTGAATATCTCCCACAATCCGCTATCTGTCCTGTGTGTGTATGCTGAAAAATGTATCCAAAAAGGTTCTGTAAACTGGTATGTAAACAAAATGGCTCTGACCGGCTTGTAGCTAGCAACATGGTCGTTTACAGAGCCTAGGCTGTGTTTTAAAAGCAGATTCTTTTTTCATTGCAACTGTAGGTACACACCTATACGTAGCAGATCACATGGAGATATTCACTGATTCTGATAAAAAGTGATTTTAACAAGAAGCGACCTCCAGAATCACTGACTCAACTTTTAATGTACAGACACTGATTTATAAATTCTACAAAGCTTCAGAATGCAGTTAGCCTAGCTTAGCACAAAGACTGGAAGCAGGGTATAACAGCTAGCCTGACTCTGTCAAAGGTTCACACATGCGCAGAAGGAAAATGGACACATAACCTTTTAGTATCTCTGGCCCCCCACTGTGCAGATGAAAGGCCAGTGACAGATGGAAAACACATTTAGTCTGGTTCTACGGTCTCAGGACCTTTTTAGCACTATCATAACCTCTCTGAAATTACAGCTCATTTTTCTGTATCGAATGCTGCACTTGCACTCAAGAACCCCGATCTAACTGTACACTGTGTGTTCTGCTTCTTAAATTGGTCCATGGTAAACGTTGGTGACTTTGTTTGAGACAGAATGGAGATTGTTCCAAACAGGACCAGTACATGGTACATGCTTTGTGGCATGTTTAAATATGCTAAACTTTGGTCGACAGAGCACATTTGATGAGTGTGATGCTTGTGCGTTACACACATGTGTAAGAACAAAAACATTCTGTCCACAGTTAGGTAGGGATAGTATAGTAGAGTTGAAGTGCATTAAAGCAATAGTGTGTAACTTCTGTCGTCCCTCCCATGAGGAATTCTGAATAATTACAACAACACTGTCAGCACACCTACATGCAGGGCCGCCCATAAGGGGTAGAAAGTGGGAAGGCTTTCTAGGGCCCAGCCACTTGGGGGGCCCATGGTCTTTGGAAGCCAAGAACCTAACTAAGCTAAACTTTATTTTTAGATTTTTAGATATTTATATCAATATCTATTCAAAGTTGGGTGTTTACACAGAGCCGCGGCTCCGCTTACGGCCATTTAAAAGGCAGTAGAAAAGCAGAAATGTTCAACATTTTTCAGATTGAGCACAGCGGAGTGTAACTGTTTCAAACATAATGCATCCATCCTACCAGCCGAGTCCTACCACAATGAAGCTGACAAGCAGCATCATCCTATTTTAATGTTTGCCTTAACCACCAAGATCCTGCTTTCTGTATTGTTTCTAAAAATTAAAAATTAAAATATACCTAAAACAGTTCTTAATGCAAAGAAAGACACAAGGCACATAGAAGTTGGAAATAATTGAAGGAACAAATTTGAGTTCAAAGATTAAGAACTTTTTTTGTAATGATTTCAGTGCTTTTGCAGTGATGAGAGCAGAATGAACTAAGCCTAAATGTTGCAACCAAACATAGGCCAACTTTATAGTTTTGAGGGTAGGTTGGTTTGGTTATTCATGTAGAGAACCGCCTTTTTTCATTTGTGTGTGAAGAATGTGTAGTTGATGTTTTTTTTAAGTGTTATTTATTTCAACAATACCACCAACAGATTTCAAATGATTTAATGTCATGTGCAGAAATACAAAAAAGTGCAATATTTGGTGCAGTCAATTAGTGTAAATGTATCTTACCAGAAACTAGTAGCATAGAAAACGTGCAAATTGTGAAAAAACTGTCAGAAAGTCAGAAATGTGCTACTATTTTAAAATAATAATGAGCCCTTGCTCTCCCAACTGTCCCTGCAAGTCCCTGGTTGATAAGATAGTTAGTCTCTCTACAAATACATGTATGTGTTTATTAAGGGATGAGCGCATTCACACTCATTGTTGATAGGAGTAATGGGAAAGGGGGGCCCATTGACTGGATGTTTTCAGGGCCATTTGTGTTGGCAGGCCAGGTGCGGCCCGCGAAGGAATATTTACTGGCCCCCGCCTTGACTACCGACCGACCAAAGAATTTTTTTTTTTTTTTTTTTTTAGTGGTGCACAATCAATGTACTAGCACGTTCGATGTGTGCTTTTGCATGGTCATAACTGCACGAAAGGCCGCGATCTGCAGTAAATAAATGTGCACGTGTCTCCAAGCTTTTCTCTATCAGCTGCTCTGTGTATGCAGCTTTGCGGGCGCGATTGTACCGCAGTCTAAGTGTATGGTCCATTGTTTGTATTTAGTGTGTCTGCATAATATTGCACCAATAGAACTTTGCATGTTTGCACAAAATTTGTACCTTACCATAGCAAACAAAATTGCACAACTGTAAAGTCAGTGTCTGTAGTTTTTTTGTATTCAAATAAGCAGTTGTTTATTTCTGTACTGTGCATTGGCATCTTTGAGCAAAATACAGACAAAATTATTGCCGTGGCGCGCTGCGCTGCGCCTCCCATGACCCTGGACAGTGACCCCTTGACAAACACATTTTTGGGGGGAACCACTGTAAGGTGTTGCACTTAGAGTTGCCTACATTTATTTCTATGTTTTTTGATAAGCTGTTGCACTCTTAGTAAACCTAGGCCTACCTGTATTTTGATAAGCTGTTGCACTTAGAGTACATTTATTTCTATGTATTTTGATAAACTGTTGAAGAATTAACCTATTGTGTTTTCCTGAACTGATAAGATTGTTAAACACTTAAACAACAGGCAACCTATGTTAATCAAATAGGGATTTTTTTTTGATAAGCTGGTGAACTCTTATTTGATAAAATAAAGACAATATATGCACTCCTATGTCGTTGTAGTGTTTTACAGTATATGTAGCTATTGATGTGATGCTCATCAATTTTAGGCATTTTTTCTGGCCCCTCATTTTGGATAATTTCCACCAACCAGCCCCCATTCAAAACTAATTGAATAGCCCTGTTCTAGGGATTGGGGGTGACACTACTTTGTAAACGCTGCCATACTGAGAAATACAGAGAGAGTTTTGTGGAGCTGATAATCAACTTTGTCTCAACTCATTTGGCGATGGCTTGAATGCAACCGACATTCACGTATATAAAAAACGTTACGCACTGTAGCTTTAAGCCCTTATTACAGTGATTGTACATGTAAGAGTTCAGTGGTGCAGAAACAACACAAGCACTGGTCTCCAGAGATGTGGAAAAACTTGACACATGACAACGGTACAGGCCTGAATGTTTGACCCCTACAGTGAGGTGATCTGCTATGCTGTGGGGGGCATTTCGCTGACCTGGACAGGGTGTAATTGCCGCCCTGGAAGGAAAGGGGTCACTGCAAATAAATACAAAGTTGATGCTAGATAATGCTATTGACACTAGTTAGCAAAACGTGCTTTATTAATGGTATAATGCTAGCCAGAATTCCTATATTTTAAACTACAGCCACTCTATCTGAATGATGAGATTCAGCCCTGCTACCAATTCAAAATACAGAACATTTCTGTTGCCGTGAGACAGCGGTGGCAGCGGTCTTTTAGCTGTCTGAAAGCCACCTTGATCAGGTAGCTCCCTCCAGAACCACAGGAGACATTCGCCAACTTTTTTCACAGGTTGAGTAGAACTCTTCGCGATGAGTAAGCTGACTTTCTTGTGTAAAATTAGCAGAGTGGCCCTTTAATCAGAACTCACTAATGGGGCACTCAGTGAATCTGGAAAATGCTTTTTGTCAGAATCAGTTTTTGTCGAAAACAGTGTATTGAAACAGTGTATTGTGTGTGTGCGCGCACTGATTTTGAGAAGGTGCAGTCAGCGATTCTGGAAATCGCTGACTGCACCTTTAAGAAAACAAATGAGCGCGTCGACTAGGCCTACTAGCTGCTGAAGAAGACGTCTTGCGGACATTTTTAAAAGTTATTTCATGGCTTCTCTGAACTTCTCCTATACAGTATATCACGTAAATGAACCAAGTGTTAATGATATGCATTTATTTATGTTTGCTGCCATGGAGACAAACTGTGGACTGGATCGGATTACAGTAGCGGATTTTGGAGGGGTGTACTTATCAGTGCACTCGCCTCGTTAACCACTTATGTCGCCTTTCCTAATCCTTTCTGACTAATGGCCCGACATGATTGGCCCGCCTGCTTGTGTTAATGTGGACTCCAGGAGTAACCGTATCTCCTCAAGACCTGCAGTCACCAGGCTCTCTCACTAAAATAGTTCCCTAAATATACACCTTGTTGTGCGGCTGGGTTTACAGTCTGAGGCAAACTTATACCAAGGCAGCTTAAGTGTCCAAGTTCTTCTTTCATTCCTCCACATATGATACAAATGTGAGGTTTTGTAATCACTTTGGAAGAAGCTGCTTATATAAGCGGGTATTTTTTTTCTTCTCCTTTTGCCATATGATGCAAAACTGGAATGCCACCTGCATGTCTCTTGGTGTTGAGTGTAAAATCCCCCCTTTTTAAATAGCAGAGAGAGCGAGACACAAAGACAATTTTTGTGACTTTCCAAAAAAATAAAAAATTGTATATTTATAGTATGGATTGAGCCTCCACTTAGCTCTGATTTGACACTTTTTATATTAACCATCCAGGTTTCCCCCAGTACACTTGCCATTCCTCAGCTGCACAGATGTTGCCCTCAGCCTCATTGCCCATTCAGCTCAATGGCATAATAGAACATTGGCCTACTCACTCACCCCATTTGCTGGATCATCTTCTACAAGGGTTTCATTCGTTTTAAGACTTTCATGTCAGATGCCACATGGACAAAAAAGGTGTGTAGTCATAATCGGCCCTTGGCAGGACATTTGCTGCTGTATAAAGTTTAATGAAAACTCTGGATGGATGGATGGATTAGCTGTATTGATCCCTAAGAGGGAAACTGGTTTGCCACCATGGCCCTATAGTAGAACAACAGACTTAAAAAAGTAAATCACAAAGTACAGGTACCAACATAAAACAGGCAGATGGTGACATGGTCCATTAAAAACAATAAAAAAAATGTAGCTAAATAGTAAATAATAAAATTAAGATAATGTAAAATGATAAAAGATTAAAAAGAGATAGTATCAGGTTTTCTTTGAGGAAATCTCTACAGGATTCCCAAACTGTCTGATTTGACATGATTGTCACAGCCTCGTATGCACTATGCACCCACCTACACTGTATAATAATGTGTGTTTTATGATCCCACTTGTGCCCGAGTGCTATGCCACATGGGGGGCAAATGGAACCTGGCCAGGAAATCTCCAAAATTCACACGATCTGGATGGAGGGAGATGGGTGCTGCGTCTGTGGACAGGCATGATGGACATCTGCAACATGATGCATCGTTAATGACATGTTGAATAGCACCCTACTAAGTAAGTAAGTGGTAATGAGACTGTACATCTTAAAGCCCCTCTAAACCCAAATCCACAAAAGTTGCATCAATCCTAAATGAAAGATATCATCATTTAAGTTTGATGAACTTTAGAGAAATTGGGTCTGCCCGAACGTTCTATAAAAACAATGACTGTTGCCATGGAGGACGATTGATACCTCCCCGCCCTGGCAGTCCTGTCAAACAATCTAGACAGTAAAACAGTTGTTTTTCTAAATAAGTTCTATAACATTTATGAACATTTATTTTCAATCAGATTTCTGTGAACGCTTATCGAGAGACCCAACTTTGATGTCATGTATTGATTTTTACTGTTTCAGACCAGGTTTCAAGAGGCTTTAGGTTTACAGTTAAGATGACTCAGCAGCAGATGATTTCATTCATATTATTTATCATGTTTCAGTCTTCGTGGACCTGTCTCTGCTCTTGTTCAGTGTTATGAGAGAGAATGTTTGCTCACACGTGTATGTATAAACTGAGCATCCCTTTGCCTTTGCCTTCATCTTACAGTTTGAGCTGCAGTTTGCTACTTGGGACAGAAGCATCGCGTTGAATTTTAATAAGATCCAATTCCACGTCCTTCGGTGTTCCTTCAACATGTACAGATACAAGGTTTGAGAACAGGTTTAATGGCCTTCTCAATGGCCTTAAAGTCACATATTTCCCCATTTTTGCATATGGGAGCTGTAGAAAACTACTACTGTAGAAAAGCGAGCTGGGCCAACCACTAAATTGTGCAGATCAACAAGTTCTCGACCATTTGGTAGATTACATTTCCGTATTGTATCAACTCGCCTCGCTTCTGAAACCCAACCTACATCCTTGTAACACCATGAATTCCGTCAAGTGTCCAAATGTGTCCAGAAGAGTCATTTCCTCGAGACTACAAAGATGCAAAAACTCCAAGATGTTTGAGAACAATGGGTCTAGCTGTGGCATCTTCACCTTCCCTGTGTTGCCTTTCAGAACAAACACTTTTGTCTTAAGACGTGTTTGGACTTCATACTATATGACCTGGCTCATTTCAAACATTTTTTCTGGCATTTAATATGTCAGTTGGCAGTGTGCTTTGGCGATACATATCTCAGTGTCTCCTAACAACATTACCGTGAATCATATCAACAGAAAACCAAACGCTTCACAGTAAACCCGGGGCTTTCGGCTTATACTGTTTAGGATCTGTTTGGAGCTATTTATACCTGGATTGTGGATGCACTCAAAATCTAATGATTTAACTCAATGCTCAAAGTGATTATAATGTTGTCAGCCACAGAGTTATTGCAAAGCTGACAGTGATGACCACTGTGGGAAAATATTGAGCTATAAGGTACTGTACACCAAAAACTAAAAAGTCTCCCGAACAAGCTGAGGCATAGAATAACTGTCCGCAGATGACAAATATTGTCAGTTTATGGCTTGGACACTCATGTCACAGTCTTTGACACAAGTGGAGTAGAGTTGCATCCATTTAAGCTCAGGCCCATCTCTGGTTTCCCTCTCAACATCTACTATATTACAGTGCTGGCAAAGATTGAAGGTTGCCTACCAACAGCGGATCTCACAATGCCTCTTGTGGACTGGTGGTGAGTTCAGGGTCCCTGCCAGCCAACCATTAGCATGCCTTATTCATTCCAATCAGAGCCTGACACTGGCTGCAGATCTATCAGTACTGCAACTATAGCTGTGGTTCTGATGCTAAGCATATTGTATCAGATATTCTTCTTCTCATAGATTTATATTACCCATATGGAGCTGCAAATGTAAACAAATCCCCCTCCCCTGAACTGCATAGTGCACCTGTAAGTTTTGCTGATATTGTCAAAGGTCCAAAGATACCTTGATAATGTTTTGACCTAAGCTGTTATTCCAGGAATATGTCGACGGCAAAACTAAAATGTCACCTTTGACATATTTCAAAGGCTCCTGATGGTCCCACTGACGCGGACTGAGTCAAACACGCACAGGCAGTCCCTTCATGGGGGGTGTGTTGTCGCTGAGATGTTGTCACTTTGGTGTTTATCTGCCAGACCGCCCGCGTTCATCATTGGTGTCATTAACCCTCCCCACCCATGCATTGCCTCCTGTGTCTCAACACAGCTGCAGTTTTCACATTTTGCCACGGCGCCTATATTTGAGACTTGACGTGTATTTTTAAAAACAGCCATTGAGCCATCTGTCTGCACCGACACGTTATCTGTTTGTCAGGCAGAAATGGGTCAGACACTGCTGTGCTTCATGAGGACAACTCTCTCACTACATTAGAACAGATTTGATAAGGAAGGAACTACTTACTTTAATAAGTAAGTTACAAGAACATTGAGTGGGAATGTTCAAATGTTTTTTTCACCACATAGTCTAGATAGAGAACATCTGCTAAATTTGACTATTTACCAGCAGTGGAGGAAGAATACCATTGCATCATTCACTAGCAGCTAAACCAGAATATGAAACAATATTGAACAATATTTAAAACTCCAATATTTTAAACTTGCTCTCATAAATGGACTGAAAAGGCAAGGTGCTGCAGTAAAATCTATTTTTTTAAAGGAAAAAGGTAGGACATTTAAAAGTCAGTTATAGACTACAAGAAACTGATCACATGTACTTTTGTTTTAAAAGAACAACAACTAAAAAGTACAATATTTCCCCCTCTGAGATATACTATAGCCTACTGTAGATGACTAAAATTATTTTAGTTGTAGTCAGAAATAATACCCAACTGTCATTATGTAATCAGTGTTACCTAATTATGTAAAGTAGCCTAGCACCTCATTAGTAAGTTATATAAATATGGAAAAGTTGACCTTTTGTTAGGGCAACACCTCATGATCATATTTCATAAACTAATTTGCAGGGGTCTGCTTCTCAACGTTCCCCTATTGGTCCCGCGAACCCCAACTTGAGAACCATGTGGCCTAGACAGTAGTTCGTAATGTCTCTGGTCCTTTTTAGACACTAGGCTTTTAGGCTCTGTGCACTGGAATGCCTGGGGCGCTTCCGTGTCATCTGAGTGTGACCGTGGGACGGACGCAGCACCACCATCTCCTCTTCGGGGACTAAAGCAATCATTTGGGGGCTTAAGACTCTTCCGTTTATTTTCTGTCAGACTCCAAATGTAAACTTCATCATGCCGGTTCAGCTATGAAGACTGGGCAAAGCTGTGTGGAGAAAACTCATTTGGAAGTAACAGAGCTGCTCCAAAAACCGGCGCGCGGTGGCAAAGGGGATGAAAGCAAATACGTCGAGTTGGACGTGGACACAGGCGGGGCACAACCGGAAAAAGACTGTCACTTTGATGAGAGAAACCCAATGTCTGTCCTTATTGACAACAGTAGCTGCGGGGCTCTGCGCGCAAAGGAACTGACCAACGAGATGGCGATTAAAAGCAAGATCGAAGCTAATCAGAAGAAAGAGGATTCTAGAAATGAGAATTTTCCCTCACAAGATGTCAAGGCGGATTCTTTTGATCCAACCTCGCCATCAGATCTCATTTGTCCCAAAGCAAAGACAGAGGATTGCCTCAAAACTGGAGAGAAAGGCGAGCGCGTAATTACGCAGCAGGACGGGTCCAACAACAACGAAGAGGACAACAAAAACACAACAACAGATGAGGAGTTATTCTTAAACGATAACTATCTGTGCGGGAGAAGTGAGTCGGATGATTGGGAGTCGGACGATGGCGTCAGTCTGGTGCTTTCCCACTTCTGCGTGCCGTGCGTAACGGAGGAGGACGAGTCCCACTACATTACAACGCACGAGATCCAGCTATCGGAGCTCTCCGACCATGATGAAGGGGACGGCGGCGGCGTGGGCTCCTCCGCCAGCTGGGAGATGGAGGATGACAACCGGGTGTTTTCGTTCGTTGACTACGCTTCTCTTGACAGCGGTGAAGGGGCGGCGGAGGGGGAGAGGGGGGCCCGCCGCCAGCAGCAGCCTCTCCCTCGGGGCGCAGCGAGAGTCAGCACTCTGCTTGAAAGTGATCCTTGCGACGCGGCCAAGTTCACCAACACCACCACCACCAGCTCAGATGAGAGCGTGTCAAAGCCACAACAGCAACAGCACCAGTGCAGTGGCAACAGTGCTGGACAGATCCACCTGTCAATCAGAACCACCTCTCGAGCTATAAATGACCCGGACAGCACCCGAGAACAGGGGAATATCCTCTGTCATGCCAGGCGCTACGGAGACACTTATGTGTTGAGGGGAGTCGATAGTCATAATAAGGCGGAGACGTTGTATGACCGGGCAAAGTGTTTCATAGCCGCGCCCGGACGCTTGCACTTTGGCCGCAAATTGAGGGGGAAAGAGGTCACCGGGTATTCCAGCGGCGAGTCCAGCGCTGTAAGCGAGCTAGACGACGCTGACAAGGAGGTGCGCAACCTGACAGCCAAATCCTTTAAGAGCCTGGCCTATCCCTACCTGGATGCCATTAATTTCAGCACCTCCAGCGAGTCCTCTGCCTCAGAACATGCGGGGAAGGGGGTCAACAGCTGGTCCACGTTTGTCGACCTGAAATACGGCAACATGGACATGTCCCAGGGACTAGACCAAAGTGTCGTTTCTCACAAAAACTCCACGGCCTCATTTGCAATAGCCAAAAACATAGACAAGAGGGGCTATAAGGGCGTTGCACTGGCAAGCATCAAACCGCCCACTAGCAAGATGTTCACTCTGAATGCCAATCCCCACAGCAGTGCATCGGCATCCACTAAGAAAATAGAGCTGATGGGGAATTTCAGACAGGTACACGGTGGGATGATCAGACTCACGGAGACGCTGAACTTTCGCTGCAATGTGAACTCGGGCATGTCCGAGGAGGCAGAAAGACGCACTCACAACTTTGCAAGAAATGTTGCAGTGGGATCACGTTCCACGGATGAAGTTACCGTCACTTTGCCAGGCGGCCAGAGGAGAGGGGCCAGCAAGCCGCCTTCTAACGCCATGGAAGACGCACACAAAAAGGCCGTATTCGCCTCGAGCCTGCTCAAAAATGTGATTTCTAAGAAGATGCAGTTCGAGCAGGAGCTCAAGATGGAAAGGGGGGAGATCAGGGAGTCGCGGAAGGTACCCTCCCCGTGCTTTACGCACCAGGAGGACGACGGCTACGCGGGGAAGGAGGGCAGGGAGATGCAAAGAAAGAACTCTATGTTTTCCGAGAGCAGCTCCGACTACACTATAATGTGCATGGATGATTTGGAAGACTTCATGGACAGTGGCTCAAGTGATACCATGAGCGACACAAGGAGACAAGACACGCTTGGCGCTCCAGAAACTAATTTGGAGTCGGCGAATGAAGCTGGAATCGATACTAAAAAAGGCACATTGGAAGCGTCCAAAGGCACGCTGCTTCGAAGCCAAAATAGCGCATTCAGATGCTGGAAGGACGAGGAGCTAGAGTTTCAAAAGGATCATAAAAACAATAAGACTGCCGGGGAGAAGTCATCTTCAGCTAACAAAGACTGCGAGGGGGATCAGTACTCGTCGGACAGCGACAAACTCACGAAAATGTCACATTTGTTTGTGCCAAGTATCCAACTGCTACCCAGCGACGGAGAGGGCGGACAGCAGCTGCAGAGCGGTAATTATTCCCCATGTGGAAATGAAGGAGGGTTATTTCTGCGCTCTGACAACACTTTGTACATCGCAGACACCGGACGAGTCACTACATCCAAATCTCCAGCAATTAAAATCAACTTGAGGAGCGTCCGAGACGATAAAAGGGAGCATTTTGGCGTCTCCAAACTGCGCGCTCCTAATATAGGCAGTAACGCAAGCAGCCTAGCCAGAACAGATGACTTCACATGCCAGGCGCTGGCTGCAGCTTTAAAGGGTGAGTCTTCAGATAAAGTGCCACAATTCATGGTGAGAGACATTAGAGACAATAAGGGAAAGCTGCAGACGCCCATACACCAAGTAAGAGACGTGCGTAAAATGATTAAAAGCTCATATCACTTTGTGTCTTTAGATAAAAACGAAGCTAAATCAAACTTTGCCTCAACTGACAGCCATTCAGAGCAAAACAAGCAAATGTCCTATCAAAATCCCAACTCTGTGTCCCCTATAGTGATAAAATGTCAGTCTGTGAACATAAATAGTAACGGAAAACAATCTGAAAATCTGTTTGACTTATCTAAACCGGAGCCCTTTGACGTCGACAGATCGTCTCCAGAGGGCGCTAAAAGTGCTCCGCTGCAAAAGGCAGCAGTGAGGGCACCCATAGATAACTCTAACGGTTCCTCAGAGGGAGGTGTTGGATTGAAAATGGAAGGCAAACAAATATCAGACATCATAGATAAGAAGCCTGAATCAAAGATGGGGAACCAGGGGGCTTTGCAAAAACTCCAGGACGCTGTGAAAACCATGGAGCAGCTCTATGTGTTTGAAAGAAATGAATGGAAAAGGAAGGCCAAGAGCCAGCCCCTGACAGACAGCCATGTGCTTTCACTGATAGCCAGAGAGGAGCTGGGAGGACCTGAGGAGGAGGAGGTGACAGTCAGAAGAGACTCCTATCCAAACACTGCCAAGACTCCCCCAGCAGTACAGGCATCCCATGGCATGGACAGCCTGCTGAGGCAAGACAACACGGTCTTTCAGAATCCTAGCAGCCGTGAGTCAATGCAAGCCACCACCTCCACAGGGTACAAAAATATGTTCAACCTCAGCTCTAGCTTTAAGGCCTACACACAAGCAAAGACACCCCCCCAGACAAACAACACCACACAAACACCATTCAGCACCAAAGGCTTCGTTCCAAAATCCCCCAAATATCCCGTGTCCTTAAAAGTCAGCCAGAAAAAGCAAGGTGGACATGAGGTAGCCGAATCAAGGGAGGTACAGAGGTCAATGCAGGAGCCCCTGAGCGCCACAGCTGACAATGAGAACTATCTAACCATTCCGGTGAAGTCTTACGCCAGCAGTGAACAGCAAGCCTCGGCGGCTGATAAAACGCCATTGTACGCATTCAACACCCAGCAACAACAAACAACACCTCCAGGACACTTGGGATTAGGCGCCAGGAGCCAGGAAGAACACAACCAGGCCCCTAGACGCTCCAGCAATGTGATGGAGACGTGTTCACCGGAGATCCCTCCTGCCACCATCTACCACTCCCTGCCGATGGGCATGTCCCCCAATCAACCTCAGGTGTACTGTTTCTCCCCTGCAATCACTCCCGCTCCCGCCATGGAGCCCTTCCAGGCCACCCAGAGGAAGATGCTGCTGGATCCCACCACTGGGAACTACTATCTGGTAGACACTCCCGTGCAGCCGGCCACCAGGCGCCTCTTTGACCCCGAGACAGGGCAGTATGTGGACGTGCCCATGCCCCAGCCTCCGATGACACCGGTGCCCATGCCAATGTCACCTTTGGCCCTCAACCCAGGAGCGTACGGGCACACCTATATGGTCTACCCGGGCTACATGCCGACATCCTCCATGATCCCTGCGCGGACACTGCTGCAGTCGCAGATGTCGATGCAGTCGGAAGCCGAGAGTGCGGAGAGAGCCTTGTTGCAGCAGGCTGAGGGCATGTACATGGAAAGTCCCTACTACATGGCCACGGGAAAGTCTCCCCAGGTGGCCTATGGGGCTCAACAGCAAGCCAACGCCAACAGGCCACCACCACAAGGCTTCTCCAGCGTGAAGCAGCCGGTCATCAGCATCTCCTCCCAGCAAGGGCCCAGGATCATCGCCCCGCCCTCCTTTGATGGGACCACCATGAGCTTTGTGGTGGAGCACAGATGAACGGAAGCTAACCTGGAAAGGTGAGTAGTTCTGTTTTGCTTGTGTTCAGTGTCAGGTTTTTTCGAGGATTTAGGTGAACCAAGATATGCTTACAATATAATCAAAGGATAAAAATATATGAATTTGCTTTCATTTTAAAGCTTTAGTACAACAACAATGTCGATGCTTCTACTTAAGGTAAGCCTTAGGTGATGGTGCATGGATTTTATTCTTTCTGCTGTACATCCAGGTTTTTTTCAACAGAAGAAACAACAACTAAAACCTTTCTTGGGATATTTCTGTGCGCCAGTGTAGGTGGGCAATCCCAGTTTGTAAATGTAGCCATACTGAGAAATACAGGGAGAGTTTTGTTGAGCTTAATCAATATTGTGTCAACTTGTTTGGCCATTGCTTTAAAGTAACCATTCATTTCTATGGAAAAGTTACGCACAATAGCTTTAACAGTGACATTCATTCTTTTGTCTCCCTTATATCTAAATATGTTAATAAAGTGATAACATTTCTGCATATGTTCTTGTTTTTTATCTTTATTTTATGCTTGTGATAACCAAGATGTATATTGAATTTATTGAAATAGCTATTTCTCTTTTGCTCAATATAATAGAAAAAACTACTTGAGACTGGAAGTTCTGGAGAGTTTTCGTCAACCTATCTAGGGTCTAGGGTTAGATGGTGTCTTATAATGTACAGATTGTAAAGCCCAATGAGGCAAATTTCTTATTTGTGATAGGGGCTAGAAGTACTGATGCCACATTATGAATTGATTATGTGGTATTGGTACTATTGATTAAATGTACAAGTCTTACATTCCAAATTCTGTCTAGAACAGGGAAATAAATTAGAGACAAATTACTCAAAAAAGAAGAAAAGAAAGTGAAACTAATACACTTGATGAAGATTGACAGTATAATTAGTTTTAATGAGAGTGCTGTTTTAATTTTATTGGGATATATTCTTGGCCAAATGGAACACTTCCATGTTTCATTATGCTAGTGTCACACAAGAGTGAGACTTGAGGATCCCAGAGTACCTTTCAAGTTGGCCGGGCACCCCTCCAGTGCCCATGTTGTGTGCCAATTTCTCAATGTTCAAAGTTCTAAGATAACCTTAACTCTCTGTTAGAAAGAGGTGCCTCTTTTCTTTCCTATCTATTAGAAAGTCTAATGACATAATTGCCCACTAATATTACTACTGCAAGTGCTAATTCTAAAACTGCTGCTGCTATCTCTGCTAGGTTTCTCAATTTTGTTCGAATTTGCTTTCAAGCATTCAACCAATCACGTAGTAGAACTCAACATTCATGAGAAAGGAATCTCAATGTAACTGTAAAGTTTGCAACTGAACACCTCAGCACGCGCTTAACCTCTCAAGCTAGTTCGTGAATCCTGATATCCCAGCTGAGGTAGAGAGAATTTTATTGAGATACAATTTTTCACAGGCTAGGTGTTTCAATGTGTGTTTGTGGTATTGGGGACATAATATTTGCAGGAGTAAAAGGTCAGGCGATGGAAGCCGTTTGTCATGTGTATACAGTACATGGACTGCGTGCTTCAGCTGCTGCTGGATGTCAAGAGGCTGTGTGGCAGGTTAGAGTCGCAGCGGGGTCGGGTGGCTTTTTATAGGACCAGTCATTTAACGACAGAGAGAGTGAGAAGCCAGGTTCACGTGGCGTCTCATCAGCAATTACATAAACACAACATGCTACATAGCAGCAGATAGCCACGGATGCAATGCGGCTGAACATTTGGAGTTCCCCTTCTCATTTGAGAATGACACTCACATAGCAGAGGGCTCAGTTATGTTTATCTAGTAAACGGATAGTCTGTAGTCTCATGGCCTAAAGGTTGGAGCAATGGATTTGTGAGTGAAAGGTAGTTTAAATCCTACAGATTGGATCCACGACTGTGACAATTAACAATCGCCACATACCAAACAAATACTGTCATGGTGTATTTGAGTGTGGAAATAACTTCCACCTATGTCGAGAAAACAGCCGAAGATAGTTGGACCCAGTCCTTGGATCAACAGATATCTTGTAAGGATTCCATGGGATCCAACCCATAATTAGATCAAACTTGATATAGCAAGAATACAAAATGTTGACACTAAAGATATGAAAGAAAATGTGTCTGGTTTGGTTGAAGAATCAGACTGAGACACCAGGGGAATTGTGAGTCACTTTGGATAAAAGCGTCAGCCATATAATGTAATGTAAAAGGGTTACTGTGCAGGGTTTTCTCCAAAATAACCAGACTAGAATATCTCAGCAAAAAGATAGGATGGATTGCCATGATGATTTCCACAGACTCAGATTCAGGGTCCACGATCCTGCATAGCTATGAAATCCCCATCTTCTTCAACAGTATCACTATATTAGCATGCTGTTGCTAGCATTTAGCTCCGGCCACTTTATTAGGTACACCTTTCTAGTACCGTG
This sequence comes from Hyperoplus lanceolatus, assembly GCA_026929865.2. NCBI lineage: Eukaryota > Metazoa > Chordata > Actinopteri > Uranoscopiformes > Ammodytidae > Hyperoplus > Hyperoplus lanceolatus. The sequence goes on along the minus strand of CM049417.1, from coordinate 12,145,656 downwards.
TTAGTCCTCCTTTGGCCTTCCGAACTACCTTAATTCTTCGTGGCCTGTGCAAATTGTAGCCTCATTTTCCTGTTCTTAGCTGACAGGAGTGGCACTCAGTGGGGTCTTTTGCTTCTGTAGCCCATATATAAAGGCCCCACCGGGTCTATATATATGTATATATATAATGTTTGTGTGTTAATGCAGTTTACTATAATTATTGAAGAAAGATTGTCTATCTTCAGTCATTACTACAGTTGATGATTGTTTTCATGTGTCAACTTGTATTTCATTGCAAACTCTTAACAATATAAACTGATATTTCATTGCTGCGACACTCCAATCATTATTTAGTCTATGCATATCCCTTGTCGGTAGAGTACATTTTTTAGCCTTTAAAAAAAGTCCTGATAAGCTCCACCTATTCTCTGACTATAAAAGGGTAAACCAGGAAACACAGTTTGTTTGCAGAGGACAGAGACTGACCCTGACAGACGGACAACAATATAAAGCCCAAAACTTCCACTGAGATAGAAGAAATATGGAGTAAAGGGATTACTAGGAATACTGGAATACGGCTACTTCCACCAGTTGCTGACTACACATCTCCAACAGAGAATTTTAACAGATTCAAACTCGAAAGTGAAAGTAACTTTCATGGGCAAATAAAGAAACACAGTTTGTTTGCCAAGGACAGATACCCAACCTGAGAGACGGACAACAGTGCAAAGCCCACAGCTTCCACTGAGATAGAAGAAATAAGGAGTAAATGGATTACTAGAAATACTGGAATACGGCTACTTCCACCAGTTGCTGACGACACATCTCTGACAGAGAGTTTTAAGAGATTCAAACTCGAAGTGAAAGTAACTTTCAGGGAACTTTCTAGAGCCACAACTAACCAACTTGTTTCCTGTTTGAAGTATCTTTTTGCTGTGTTTTCAATCTCGTTCAGAAATGGCTGCTCGGGTTTCTCCACCAGAGAGGGACTTCTCTTGTTCGGTTTGTCACAAAATCTTTAAAAATCCTGTTGTGCTGTCATGCAGCCACAGCTTCTGCAAAGATTGTCTGCAGAGCTGGTGGGCAGCGAAAGGGATTAACCAGTGTCCAATGTGTAAAAGAAGATCTTCAAAAAGTGACCCACCATGTAACTTGGTGTTAAAGAATCTGTGTGAAGCCTTCTCACTAGAACTTCCTCTACAAGAGAAAGCTTCTGCAGCGTCCGAAGCTTTCTGCTCTATGCACTCAGAGAAACTAAAGCTCTTCTGTCTGGACCATCTGCAACCAGTGTGCATGGTCTGTCGGGATTCGAAAATACACACCAACCACAGATTCCGACCCGTGAATGAAGCTGCAGAGGATTACAAGGAGGAGCTTAAGAAAATCTTGAAGCCTTTACAGGACAAACTGGAGTACTTTAAACAGGTTAAAGTTAACTGGAATCAAACAGCTGAACACCTAAAGGTCCAGGCTAAATCTACAGAGAGGCAGATTAAGGATGAGTTCAAGAAGCTTCACCAGTTTCTAGAAAACGAGGAGGAGCTCAGGATCTTTGCAGTGATGAAGGAAGAGGAGCAGAAGACTCAAATGATGAATCGGAGGATTGATGCTATTCGTAAAGACATTATAGCTCTTTCAGACAGTCAGAGCCACAGAGGAGGAGCTTAGAGCTGAAGATGTCTCATTCCTGAAGACGTACAAGACTGCACTGATACGACTCCAGCAGTGCCCCCCATTGGCTGATTCAGAGCTGGCCTCAGGAGCTTTGATAGACATGTCAAAATACCTGGGCAACCTGACATTCAACATCTGGAACAAGATGAAGGACATGGTTACATATTCTCCTGTGATCCTGGATCCAAACACTGCTAATCCATTCCTCATATTGTCTGAAGATCTGAAAAGTGTGAGATTCACAGCAATAGAAGGAGAGAGACTGCTTCCAAGAAACCCAGAAAGATTTGAATACTATGTCACTGTGCTGGGATCTGAGGGCTTCAACTCTGGGACCCACTGCTGGGATATTGAAGTAAGAAATAGTACAAACTGGGCAGTGGGTGTGAAAGCAGAGTCTGTCACAAGGAATGGAGATATTCAGAATGGATACTGGGAAATATGGTTCATTGATGGGAAATATAGAGCGTACGCTCCACCAGTTATGGACAAAGTCCTCTCTGTGAAGAAGCCGATCCAGAGGATCCGAGTGCATCTTGACTGGAATAGGAGGAAGCTGTCATTCTTTGATTTAGACACTGATACGAACATATACACCTTCTCCCAAACTGGGAGACTTTTCACTGAGAAGCTGTTTCCCTTCATTAACACTACTAATCCAGTGCCACTGAGGATTTCACCACTGAAAGTCACTGCACAGTTAGAGATGTAGGTAATTATGTCATTGATGGTAATAAGGAGTATCATGATGATGAGGATGATGATGACGTGTCTATTTCTATAACATGAATAAATACCACTTATTTTGTTGCTTATTTTATCCCAAAATGACTAATATGGCCACTTTTCGGCCACAAAATAGGTGTTTGTATAATTGTGATTAGTTTGTGCTTGGAGAGAAACTCCAAGGCTGATTTCAGATGCATGACAGAGAAATTTGCAAACAAGTATGGATAAGATAAACACACCTACACCGGTTCCATTTTTCTTCAGGCAAAAAATAATCAGGGAAAAATCATTCCAAGCACAATCTGGCACAACATGAACATTATGCAAGACCGAATAATGAAGTAAAAACAAAATGGCCGTCAGTCAGGCAGACTAGTGTGAGACAACAAGGAACCTGCACTCAAAATATGTCCTGTAATTACAATTTTGTCTCAAGAGCTTTGTTAAATCTAAAGTTGCAAACTGAATAATGCTTTCATTTTGCTATCAATGGTTAATTTTGCTGAGAACTTAGCATCTGTTTCTGTTTTCTTGGTTTCCAACAGGGCTGGGCCGTGAGTGGATACAGGACTGCCCTGGGTTTCGGACTCTTCATTGTGTTTCGTATGTTGATTTTATTGGCTGGTGATGGATCAGGACCCCCTTGTATAAAAGGGATCATTTACATCCTGTTTCACCTTTTTTCTAACTTGTAAAATATGTGTAGGGGAGAGTGGCCTAAGTTGTGCATTTTGGAAGTTGCGCCACCCCTTGTTTCTAGAAAACCGTGGAAGAAATTGGAAATGCGACCACATATTTAAGAAGAGCCATCCATTTGACTCATCCTTTAAAGAAGGGAGACACAAGGAATAAGATATAAGCACATTTAAGCTCAAACAACTGTGTTTTGCCTTTCAAAGTAAAATTTCCATGATCAAGGTTTTTTGATTATTGTGTCTGAACAATTATAGACAAGTTTGAAAACATTTGACACATGTTTTAGTGCTTTGTTATGCTAAATGTTGAGTCCATACAGTTAGCACGATGTCAGCCCTAAATTGCTGCATCATGCTTATTATCCACATTTCTGGGATTGGGGTGATTTGTGCCAAAGGGCCTGGGTGAGTTATAAGTAAGTAAGTAAGTAAAATGTATTTATAAAAGCACATTTATGACAGTTTGCACTGTCCAAAGTGCTGTACATAGTGCATTCAGTAGGTAAACAATGAAGGTAAAATAACAATAACCAAAATAAAAGACTTAAAGCCCATACATCCACATAAACACAGATAGTAGTGCAGAGGTAAGATAGTTAATGGGGAGGAAACACCAGGGTGTACATATGGGTTTTGAGCCTTGATTTAAAGGCAGAAATGTAGGGGAATCACATTTGTCAGGTGGCAGTTGGTTCCACAAGCACGGAGCAACTGGTGCAAAGTACATTTCTGAGAGTTGTGCCAGTGGCATGGCTGTATACGCTGGTCACCAAAAGAAAGTGATTGTCTACAGTAGCTCAGAAGAGAGTGACATCTCAATTCCACTTAACGACACCACTGATGAGAGTTCAGATGGCCAGAAAGATGATGATGGTGACTTTGTCATTGTGAGCTTTGCAGGTAAAACCATCAGATCTGCTAGGCCTTGTTTAAGAAAATTGTCCTTCAATCTTTGTCAACTATTTACTTTATTTACTTTAAATACACCTTAAATGAGATATATATCAATGGCACAATTCACCCCATGGTATTCTCTCCAACCGCACAACTTACACCTGGGGCAAGTTGTGCATCAAGACAACTTTCTTTCCGAAAGCTATATTTCTTCAACAGTTTATTCCAGATCCAAAGTTTTTATTGCCAGGGATGCACAACACCCTGAAATATATGTACATATTTGAGTTGGAGACTTTACTGTCAAGGCCTTACTTTAAATTTACTTTGAGTGAAAAGTTGCACAACTTAGGCCACTCTCCCCTAAAATGTGTGTATTTTCTGTTCATGTTTTATAACATCGCATTGTATAAAACTGAATTAGTTTGCATGGATTGCATTGACTATGAACTCTACATTGATCAGGGCTTGTTTCTGGGAATACTTTCAGAATCACTTATCAGATTTAGTAGTTTTATGCGACTTTGTCATTTACTTACTTCTACAACACAATATTGCATTATATAGACAAATCTCTTTACCAATTTTAGTACCAACTCTTGTGTGTTGCATTTTACGCTGTGTCAATACTTTTGCTTTAAAATGCACGAAAATTACCACCACATATTTTTATATTCATGGAAATGTTGTAATTAGTTAATCAACTATGCAAACAGAGAATACTATTGATTTAATAATGTTTGTTGAACCTATACAGTGGTAGGGATCCCAGAGAGACCTCATTATGTGTTTGCCCTGCGTATAAAGCAGAAGATTCAGTTCCTTTCTGAACACATTGTATCCAATTGGAATCTTTTATTTTTGTATTTCATTTAAAAAATATATTGTGTTTTGTTGAGATCAAATTAATTCATTAATTGTTCTCTCATGACACAAAATGAAAACTAGCCAATCGTTCTTCCTTCTCACTGGAAGGTAAATAATCTGTTTCTAAAAAGTTCTAAAGTGCAGTGCAGCTACAGAATGCTACAGTATCTAGCAGGCAAAGCAAAGAGGGACCTCTGGGATAACTCTGTTTGACATTTATTTCCACAGTATGCCTTTCACAGTTTCTAAGATAATATGCTGACGCTGACTTATTGTTTTGTACTTTATACTTCACAGACTGTGGATCTGCTGGTCAGTCCATCCTTTTTTCATTTACTGCCTTTATGCTAGGAGACTAAAAGTGTCCAGTCTGACCCATCACCAAGCATTGTTTTATAATAACTGCACTAACCACTGTCGTTACTATAAAAGAACACCAGATTTTTGAAAAGGTAATTTTTAATGTTTTTATAAGCAATGTTTTGTCGAAAATACGCCACATGGATCATGAAAGTTGTCTTGGTGTTTGAGTGTGAGTTTTTAACATGACTTTTCTGCTTTCTGAGCTGCTGAGATGTTTAATGTAGGACCTGTTAAGTCATGGTCACTGTTTTGGATTGATCACCTCATCGTACATGTGTTTGGAATATGCTGTAAATTGAATCAGTTTGCCCAAATAACAAAAACATTCTGATTAGCTCTCACTGATAGATTTTCCTTTCGCATGTGCAGAAAATCCAAAACTATGTATATTTCTGAACGATCCACAAAGAATCTACGGTTTAATGTGCACTTTTGTATGCAGTCACTTTTTAATAGTTTGCCAATGAATTCACTGGTGTCCTCAACCTCAGCGGTCATTTAATTGATTTGAATTGCCTTAGTTTTTGGTTGTTGCGGCAATGTGTTATTAATTTTGCAGCATTTTTTGAATGTGCATGGAGAAGAAACCTTTTTCTTTCTTTTTTTTATTTTTATTTTTTACTACTGTGCAATAGAAGAAAAGAACAGATTGTTGTATGTATGAATGTGTAAATATTTTTTTTCTGCAGTTCTCAATGGAGACCCAATGTTCTGATGCGACACTGAGTAATTTGAGGACTTCTGGGCTGAGGTGAGACCACTCTTCTGATTTCAAAGGGTGGCTATGAACTTTTTGGAAAGGCAGTAAGTTGCGTGAAGGGAAAAGAAAGTAGATTTGTCATGAGAGGATGCTTGAATTAGGGGGCTTTTGTATAGAATGTAATGGTGACTGCACAGGAGGAACTGATGGGTTTAGGTGGAAAGATAGACATGAGAAGTCAAAGGAACTTTAATGAAAGCTTCGTTTAGGTCTTTACCTTTGATGTGTTTTGCAAATGAACAGTGTCGGTTCAAAATGTTGTCACAAATACTGCAATAGATGTTTCATCAAATGCCGATATCGATTGTGTTTGTGCACCGTGAACATGTAATAAATATGAATCTCCTCTACATTATGTTTCTGTAGTTATTGTGGACAGTTGTTAGTACAATTCTTAATCACAAAATAAACCATAGGCACATGCTCCATTCCATTTTGTACAGAAACAATGATGTTTTGGGTTTCATGTTCCACTTGCGATCTCAGTTAACTTCTATTTTTCAAGTAATTCTTTTTGCAAAATAAACAGATACAATAAACACAATGGAGGCATGAAGTTACATACAGAACTGCAGTGTTTAGCTTAGCTTTAGCATAATTAATTCTCAAAGCACTGGTCCTAATATTGTTAAGACCTCTTGTGTCTGACCTCCACACTCTTATAAAATGCACGGATGATTTCCATCTTTTAGAAAACCTATTAAGCACTTACAACTGCACGTTTGAGGTCGAAAACTGGCTTAGCACTATTGATTTTGGAATGTGTTCTTAATATGCAGTAGGTGTTAAAGTCCCTTTGGCGGGCTGTGGGCACATATAGAAACTGGGTTAGGAGGAGGGGGATGTAGTGCAGGTGGATGGATGCAGGATCATGTTGCAGAGCCTGTACGGCATACTGTATATTCACACAGAGGCATTTAAGTCCAGAGTGTCAGCAACGCATTCCATAACACCCAGAGCCACACAAACACACGCATCACACACACACACGCATCACACACACACACACACACACACACACACACACACACACACACACACACACACACACACACACACACACACACACACACACACACACACAATTATGTGGTACTAAAATGCAACACTGAGGACATTAGAAATATGAAGTGGTCAGTAAAAGAACAAGAAACAGAACAAGGTGCATGTTAACCTGTTGGTCAGGTGTCTGTGCTCATTTTCAAAATAAAGTGCTCATGTGCAGAACAATTTTAATTAACAGCAATAAAAGGAGGAGTAAATAAACAACTAAGACACTGTGTTTTATATTCTTCTCATCACCAATCACACACTATGCTCAATGTCTATTAGCTTTTTATTTTAGTGATGACAAGTATTTGCACTTCAAGACAGGTTTAGCACAGGGACCAGGACTGAGGACATTTGATCTCAGAGGGGCCACTTACAGTAATGAACCCCAGAAACTAAGAGTGTTCATTGTTGGGGGTTGGGGGCTTAGCGTGGTCCAGCCTTGTTTTTGTTTTCAGGGATACCTCGGACTGTTGGACCACATCCAATTACCGCCATTCCTTTAAAAATAGTAATCCAACATATTTTGATAACATATAAGTCAACAAATATAACATAAAGGTGCAATGTGTAATAATCAGAACAGACTTTTTGGAAATGGAATATAGTATTCACAAGCAAAAGTAAAAATTGTTTTTTATTACCTTAGAGTGAAACATTTACATTTACGTAAAAGTGGGGCGTGCCGCCATGTTTCCACAGTAGCACAGGACAGACTAACTTAAAAGGCCTTGTAAGCGCATTCTTATGTAGGTCTAGTGGGTGTCTGCTGGAAATCCACCTGTTGAAAGAACAAGCTAAATACATCTTCACCTCATCACTTGATATTGTTGAAATACTTGAGGAAGTGCTGGATGATGCCATCTTATGTAAATAGCTTCTCGTCTTTGAAGGCCTCCGCAGCTTCTGCAAATTCTCTAAAAAGGAGGATGGAGATGGAATGTTGCAATCTAGAATCTCCCAACTAGATAGGACCCATTGAACCTTTAAAGGTGCAGTGTGTAATATGACATCATCAAGAAAAAGTTCTACAAAGTTCTAAAATGCAACGCTCCCTGGGTAACCCCAACCCTTTCGAATAATAATAGAAGCTACAGTGGCCTTCAAGGACAAGAACCATTCTAAATTTTAAACAATGCACCTGATGACATTCCAACTATGACACTTTCAAGATGGCGGCACTAGGCCTTGGTCCAAAATATGCAGAAATATGGAGATATATGAGACCCTTTCTAAGGGAAAAAATAATAATTGAAAAAAAAATTCAGCTATTATGCACTAAATTAAATGTACTTATGGATATTATAATTACTTTCTACAAAATCTGCTAGGAAATAAAACCCAAAATTCTACACACTGCAGGTTTAAAATAATTTTGATTCTATGTAGGTCAATGAATGCAACGTTGAGGATGGACATTCCCTCAGGTGTCTCTTATTTTTATGACCCCCCCCCCCCAAAAAAAAAAAATCCACCAGTGTTAAATGGGACACATTTCCGCATGATAGCATATCACCTATGAATTGACGATACAACCTGTATATTATCTATATATTAACGTATTTATAATTAAGTTCGCGTTAGCATTTCGTCTATCAACTTTTTGTGTGCTGCTATAATGTAGTTATTATAGGCTACGAGGGTACTTGAATGCATCTGACGCGGGTAAATGACGTAATTTATGCGCCAGCCATAGCGCCAGCAAAACATACATGTGGAAGTGTGTATGGCTAAATTGAACGGCTTACCAAGTTAATTTTCTTTCTCTGTATGACGGCGAGGAGGCGCTTTTAACATATTTCCTTCCCCGTGAACTTTATAAAACGTGACGGGACTCTGAATGGCTATTACATGCTGCAAGTTAGCTTAATGCTAGGAGCAGCCAGCGAGCTAACATTGATAACTAGTTGACACTAAAGGCACCTGTGCTGTGGACCATATGGAGGATAGTAGCGTGAAAAGTGAAGCCCCAGGCGGGCCGCAGGAGAACGGTCCCGGCGGTGAGAAGACAGACAGCGTCGTTGGAGAAACTCTGTCCAAGAGGCAGAGGAAGAAGCTCCTGAAACAGCAGAAATGGGAAGAAGAGAGGGATTTGAGAAAGTAAGCGAGCAAACTCATCCAGTCATTCCACTGCAGAGGTGTCACTCACTGTACTTAGTCCATAGACAGTCCCAGACAGTGTTCCTTTACATGGGTCAATGACGAATAAGGGTTGTCATGATGGTTTTTTGAAAATCTTTCAAAAATATATTTTAAAAGCATCCTTGAATCAATTTAAAATATAAATTTTGTTTTTCTGTTAGTTTTATTTCATGGGAAATGGGATTTACACGCTTTTCTACTAAAAGTAGGCCCAAATGGACCTGACAATGTCAAATGGTGTAACCACAAAAGATTAAGAAATATTCATTATTTTGTCCACCATAGTGTAATATGAGTGTAACTCATAAGAATAATAACTTCCATTTCAAAATATCACATGAAAAAAGATTTTATTTGGATAACCCCTAAATCTAAATTTTATGCGTTTTTGCAATTTTGAGTGGGACGTTAGCTGGAAACATCTTGTTTTCTAAATGATTGATGACCAATCGTGTTAAAAGTGTTAAAAATTATTTTATACATTTAAGAAGAGTAATCAATTCTGGCCTACATTAATTTACAGGTACATTTTGATTTTTTTAGGAAAAATACTGGTTACACCATTTGACACAAACCTGTTACACCACTTGACGGTGTTGCTTCTACAGCCAAAAAGTTTAATAAACAACACTGAAATCAGGCACTACAGTCAAGATAGTTACTGTGTTTGGACTTTGCCATTGGATTTTGTTTTCATGTACTTAAAACATTGGTCAACAAATACCATTAAGGTGACTATGGAGTAATTATTCTATCTTTATTCACGAGCGTGGTCTTCTGGTTCAAGAGCATGACTTATTGTTTACACATTCAGATTTTGTAATTATATGCTCTTAAACCTGAAGAAACCACTCTTAAATAAAGATCTCCAGGGATGACAAAAATGTTCTAGGGTCAAACTCATTTGATTGTATTTATGGAAAAAATTCAATCAACAACAAAAAGTCTTAACAAATTGTGTGTTTGTGCGTTTAAGTGTGTCTATGTTTGTTTGTGAGAAAGAGCTAGGTGGATGGGTAGAAGAGACAAGGAGATTCATGTCTGTTAAGGGTCCAGCTCCTGCATGCCCTTTTAAACAGTGAATTCATATCTAGTTATATCTATCTGAAAGCAAGATATTATTTGGTTGACGTTATGCCTTGTGATCTGATTACATTTAAGAAAAAGTGAGTGTGAGTGCACGCTTGTTTCTGTTCATGAAAACTACCTTTCCTGTCCTCTTTTTGCAAGGTAATTGGCTTGTTTCCTCTTTTGAATGTGGCATCTATTGTAGAGAAAGTGGCTCAATTCTGCAGCCTAAATTTGATTAACATTTTCTACTATTCACAAATTGTTGGAGATCTAGGTATTTAAAGCTGCTGTTCATCCTTCCACATTAGGTGTCAATTTATTCATGTATTATGAAATTATGTGACATTAAAATGAAAAGGAATGATATAAAAATATGCATTGAAGCTAAACATGAATTAAAAAAAATCACAAAATCATGCCACTTAATGATTTTATCCTAGCCGTACCTAGCTTTGGTGATAAAGTTGTGGAAATACCAACTATTTTAGAAGATACAAACAATAATAACCTAAAACTGGTTTAAAAAGTAACGGAGCTCATATTTCATTTTAAACCAGTATCTAAAACTAGTGCATTTTGAAAAAATTTGACAAAAACTGAGATGTTTGTCAAATTAGTCAAATGGTGTAACCGGTTACACCATTTGACATTTCGACTAAAAATCTATTTTGACAGCCATTATCATGGACTCATATCTGAGGACATGGTCTTGGTGTGAATAAATCAAATATAATTCTTAAAACAAATAATACTATTTATGAAAAAAATATTTTTTCAACGTTTTATTTGGGTTACACCATTTGACATGTAAGCCAAATGATACTTGACATACCCTAAAAGTGCAAATATCTTATATTTCTTGGAGAGCTCTTAACTTTGGAATGCAGCAGTCATGTTCATCAGGGGTCCTTTACTGTTCTTAAAGATTTGAACAAAATGGCACCTTGAATGATGGTTACACCACTTGACAATTCAGGACATTCGCTCGTCTGATGAGATTCCCCAAATTATTAGAACAAATATGAATGTTGTATAAAAATATAATTTATATACTCATAATGACCTCCATTTTAGGATAATGCCAAAATAGTTTATAGGATGTCATATTGAGAAATTGACTGTATTTAAGCAAGTTACATTTTGTGGTACGAAGTTTTGACGGTTACACCACTTAGACATTTTTGCCTTTTATCTCCAAATATTCTCTCAAAATTGAATAAAACCAAAAACTTTCGAATAGGGTCTCTAGAAATGAATGCGTTAAAGTAATGTGTAAGCATTTTTTTTGTTTCCACATTTTCAAATTTAATTTAACCTTACGGACACAAAAAAATGGGCGTCACGTCATTGACCCACATAACAAACTCCATTCAAACATATGTTAATATAAGGCTGTAGTGTTACTTTCCAGTGGCTCTAAGACCAAACCCGAACAAACTGGAAATCAATATGACACTCATGCACTTATTAAGTGTCTTAAGTCTGTACAGAAGCTTGGATTTACATTTAATTTGCATTGCATGATCAATGTGTTCTTTGCAAACAAACGTGCAAAAAGCCTCACTTGCTCAAGCAAACAAAAGCGTAGACTATAGCAGGTACATGCTGGTCCCATGGAAACTACAAACACCAACAATGAATTGATCCAATAAACTGGCAGGATAAAGTCCAGCAGAAATACATACAACAAGTGTGTATAGGGTTTAGATATGTCTATAATGTGGGAGTGTGCAGTAAAGTGTCATCATGCCATTGCCCTCATATCCAGTACTACCTCTCCTTTGTTTTCCTCTACAGGCAGAAACGAAAGCAGAAGAGGCAGCAGCGTCAGCGGGAGAAGGTATGTCTTCACCGTGGGGTTGGGCGATCTGGCCTTTAAAAATGAAATCCCAGAGAAGAGTGAGAGCTCTCAAGGCTTAGGCTACTATACCGTATTGACTCTAGTTGAAGGGGGAAATCCATTTAACCGATCTTCAGTTTTTAACACTGTTCGACTCCTAACAAACTTAATCGAATTTGGATTTTAAAATGGATCGCCTAACCATGCGGCATCATTTTTCAGGGGGATGAGGATGAGCAGCAAGGAGAGGGCCAGAGCTCCAGCAGGAAGCGTCTACGCAGAGACGTGACGCCCAGCTCTCTGAGGCTGCTGGTGGACTGCAGCTTTGACAGCCTCATGATGATCAAGGTAAATAACTCTGGCAGGGAACGACAACCAGGGCCTTTTTAACCATTTGTAATAATTGAGTTATGAGAGTGATATACTGTGCTACTGACTCCACCTAACCGCTAATCTTTGTCATGTCTTTAGGATGTGCGGAAGCTTCACAAACAGATCCAGAGGTGCTACGCCGAGAACAGACGAGCCCCGCATCCCGTGCAGGTCAGTGCACTGACAATAGCTGGGGTTTCCATCGCCCTGCTTTTATTTGCATTTTGAATTGTGGCATCAGCGAAAGGGATGATTGAAACAGCAACATTTAAAAAAAAAAAAATAGTAATCCTCTTAATCGCAAAAAACTTCTTTACGCAGAATTGAGGTGCTTTTTGACTTATGCAAATGAGAGTTAATGCGAATGTGTGTGTGGTAATTTCAAGAGATTTGCTTCACATTTAGATGGAAACGGATGTAACCGCTCCTTACCTCTCTTCTTCAGTTTTACCTAACCAGCCTGGGAGGACAGCTGAAACAGAGCATGGACGAAAGGGACCAAGGCTGGGTCAACTGGAAGGTAAGCACCCTCCTGTATGACAGATCACACAGAATTTGTTTTGACATTTCTACTTGGGACACGTCATTTCAAGCGCAGACTGTGCAACATAGTTTTTGCATATGACGTCACTGTGCATAGTTTGCCTTAAGCCTGATTTATACTTGTGCGGTACTGCGTGCGCAGAGCCTCCGCGGAGCCGCAGAGAGCCTGTGCGGTGGCCTCAGAGCCACGCAGAGCCGTGTCGCATACCAACTGAAAATTGTGGCTATGCGCCAGATGCCGCAGACGCCGCAGAGGTTTGATTGGGCATCAAAGCAACAAGGAGGGATTTTAACACCACACAAGCTCTTCCTCATTATCATCAAACTCTACATCTTCTAGTTTTCATTTGTTTAGCAACGGATTTTGCCGATTTACATCAAAAGTGCAGTGTGCAATCTGCGACGCGGGCGAAACTACTACCAACGGTTCATGAGAACGTTCGGTGTCCGTGCTACCCAGCAGAGAACGCAGAGGCGCAAAGCCGCACAAGTATAAATCAGGCATTAGTCAGCAGCTCTGTGGCTGTTCACATGATGATTGGCTATATGTACACATTCATACGTGTGTGTGTTTGTGGTTGTGTGTATGTTGTGCAGGACATTAGCATTAAAACAGAGCACTATAGTGAAGTGGTCGCTAAGGAGGATCTGGTGTACCTGACGTCGGACTCTCCCAACGTGCTGGATGAGCTGGACCATAAGAAGGCCTATGTGATCGGAGGCCTTGTGGACCACAACCACCATAAGGTCTGTCTGGTTTCACAGCTGCAATGTTAATGTGCTGGTTCTGAATCTTGAGTCCTGGTTAGACCTGGTCATTTCATTTGTCTGTCTTTTTGCAGGGCATCACCTTTGACAAGGCCAAGGAGCTGGGGATCAATCACGCTCAGCTTCCCCTGAGCAGTTTTGTTAAGATGAACAGTCGGAAGGTTCTAGCAGTCAACCATGGTAAGGAGGAGTATGATTGAAAGGTGGAGTCAAAAAATTCATTCTCTTAATACACAGACTAGACTCTGTAAACGGGCATGTTCCTAGCTACGGTTGGCCCCTTTGATTACATACCAGTTTACGGAGCCTAGGCTGTGTATTAACACCAGATTTTTTTTCCAGCGTACATACAGCATGTTAGTGGATTGTGAGGAGATACTCACTGATTTTGACAAGAATTGATTTTGAAAACAAGCTCCCTCCAGAATCGCTGACTTGAATAGTCTGTAAGTTAAAGTGCACTTTGCTGTATTGCATAGAAATGTAAGGTGAAGGCCTTTGGATAAAGTGTAGGTGTTAATGTTTATTGTACATTGCTATTTTGCACTAGAACTGGTGAATTAAGTGCTTAAGTGCTCACCTATTTATTGCACATTATTCTATTGTACATTGTTCATCTGCTTAATGGAGGCTGGGAGAAGTGATGGTTTCTAAGTGATTTGATTTGCATATTGGCACACTTTTCCCTTGTAAAAGTGAAACGTACAGAATACAGATAATAAATACTGTCATTAAAGCATAATGTAATTCTCCGGTTCCTGCCTAGGGACTACTGAGGAAAATAAGCTGTTTAATGGGGTTATGTTAGGAAGAAATATTTTCTTATAGTTTTGCACTCTGAAACTTTCGATAACTAGCTTTACACTGGTCAGGATGCTAACTTCAGTTTTACATCACACTTTGCTGAATTAATCGTACATACTTCGAAAAGCTAATGCTAATTAGTTAGCTAGCTGCAGCTGATAAAATCTGCCAGGGAGATATTGACTGATTTTGACAAAAAGCATTCTGCAGAATCGCAGACTCCATCCTTTAACTGCATGGGCCGTGTTGGCATACAAAGCTCGACAGATGTACAGCAGTAACCAAGTGGGACTGTGTGTGGGTTAAGGGGCTGACTAATTGCTGATTTGACTCACTTTCTCCCATTGCCTCTATTGTGTGTTTCAAAGTGTGCTCTTGACCCTGCAGTGTTTGAGATCATCATTGCATACCTGAAGACAGGGGACTGGCGAGAGGCCTTCTTCAGCGTCCTGCCCCCGAGGAAAGGAGCGGTGGCTGTCAAAGGAAAGGGAGCTGTCGACCACGACGGAACAACAATTCAGGAAAAAGATGAAGAAGACTCCGACTGTGACTCTGAGCCCGACACACCAGAACAGACTGAGAAAAAAGCCTAAACTTGAGTTCAAATGGACAAATTCTGACAAATTTAAGACAGCTGATGTGATGGGTTAAACACCTGAATATGTTTGTGATATTGAAGCTATTCTCATTTCTGTTAAACAAAACATTAGTTTATTTTTCCTTTTTAATATAGTTTGTTTTTTTTAAATCCGCTATTTATTTAACGTTTTACTTTGTGCCTCATGTAATGGGTTATACCTGTGTTGAAGATCAAATAGAAATAGGCTACAGCATTTCAGTTTTCCAATTTTTTTTCCGCAGAATGTACAGTTTGTTGTTACACAGAAGAAAATGATACCTACTTGAATTTCTATTCTCGTGTATTTTTAATTTTTTAGCTCAAAGCTTAGTTGTCAGGCCTCTGCCAAATGGAGTCATTTAAAAGAAGACATTTAAAGCAGGAGAATAAGCCAGCACATGGCCATGGTTGTCACTGGCCCTGGAATCCCTTGAATATTTGTGAATTGTTGACAATTTAGTCACAATATAAAAATGAAAGAAATTGATACATTCTAGAGAGAGGTTGGGGGATTGTCAGGTGTTTTTGCAAAGAGAAGCTGTATTCCAACATTCAATTCCAGGGTTGCAGGCTAATATAAAACACATTTGTTTCATTATGCTTAGTGAACCATTAAGCACAATATGAACTGAAATGATAAGGGCCTGTAGCAACACTAATATCGATCTTGAGGCCCTGTCTCGTAGTTACAATCCAATTTGAAGGCTTTTATTATTTCAGTTTATGGTGTGTTTATATGGCGCATAATTATTACAGGCTTATCAGCAATAACACATTATTGAGTAATACATCAACAGTGCACAGAGTGGTCAGGCCCTATAGTGGGTAGCCTACATCTGGTCATTCCTTATGGTAGGGTAAAAAAAATCCATCACAAAGAACGATGTAAACTATAGCCTACTGCCATCAAAACAAATTGGACAAAATGCTATAGCGTTGTTTCACCCAAAACTACTTAAAATATCTCTGCTGATCACTACCTCCATGAGGTATTAGACTTACTGTGCATATGCCTCTTATACAACCCCACTTCAAAAATACTGAACTATCCCTTTAAGAAACCCTGTATGTAAGATTTTCATGGGTTCATCTAATGCAAAAAATATATATTTAAGTAGCCTATTCACATTGCAGACTCGTTCACATAGGCCTATCACTCCTGGCAAAGAAACTGCAAGGTCAGGCGAAAAATAACACTGCGGGATTACATTTATGAAGGTGGAGCAAGTAACCCTGGTTGCTCTGGCAATGCCGGAAGTTGTAGTATCCATGGGAACGAGGTAAAGTGACGCGAAGAAAAGCTTTTATGTCCTCTGATAAAAGAGTCCAATGTCTCGGAGAGCACTCAAAGTGGTGGTTGAATTAAAGTTCAGATCAGTAAGTCATTTTCTCTTTATTTATTTCCAACCTGTCATCTGAATGTAACACCCTGTTCTGTGAGAAGAAAATAGCACTAACACCACCAGTCTACCTCCTATTATGACATTTGATAGTGTCTTCGCTAGCCTAGCAGCAAATGTTAAGCATTGTTGTATGAAACGTAGCACGTCCTCTAAAATATAGACTATATTTATTCCTACTTTTGGCCCACCAAATTTCCACATTTAGTTGTTTTTTCTTGCCACCAAGTGAAGAACAGCTGCATATCATTGTGAGTGTTGTGTATGAAACTAATATG
Source organism: Hyperoplus lanceolatus (assembly GCA_026929865.2). Classification (NCBI taxonomy): domain Eukaryota; kingdom Metazoa; phylum Chordata; class Actinopteri; order Uranoscopiformes; family Ammodytidae; genus Hyperoplus; species Hyperoplus lanceolatus. The sequence continues at coordinate 12,128,808 of CM049417.1, read as the reverse complement.
TAGGCTATGTCAATTACTTAATGATAGGCTAATTTAGATGGGCTATGAGAAGTTTGACCGTAGTTTTTCGTACATATTTGATACAAATTTTGACACAACGTTCACTGAACTAAATTGCTTTTGAGAGTGAGACTTGAGTACTTTTTTTCCTTTTCTTTTTTCTATTTTACATGTTTTACTTATTTTAATCAAACTCTATTTATAACGTAGCCTAGGCTATATCTCACCTCGACCAGTTACGAAATTTGAAAACCGGCTGCATGTTAAAGTATCGACCATAATTGTTCTGCAGGACTTTTATTTTGTAAGAAAATAAACCCGACGAGAATGTAGCCTATTTGGAATCAGAGATAAAAAAATAAAAAAGATTAGTTGGAAAAGTTTATATTTTTGTTGCTCTTATTCTTTATTGAAAATGTTAAAATTTATAATGCAGTACTTTTATATTGGTATAGAGATTGTGTATGAGTTTAGTAAGCTATGGAGTTAATACTTTCACTCAAGTAGGTTAGTGGAACTGCTTTCATCACCACCTGCTGGATGTACCAGTATATATGGGAAAATCCTGTAAAGGGCCTTCAGAAATATATTAGTCAATGTAGTCTGGAAATGAAAGCAGGAAGGTGAAAAAGTTGGCCATTGTAAGGATCAAGTTAGTCAAGTCAAGTTAGGCCCCATTTATTCCTGTATTGTGAGGTAACAATACTAAACCATAGTCAACATCCCCCCTAGATCTGCCAAAGGAACCACATTCCTAAAATATTTCTTATTAGTTGGAAGTAAAAAATACAATAGAAAGAGGCCTACTTGATTGAGCCATGATAAATGTTCCTCCACTGCTCTCAGGTTTCTTGTCCTGGAGTTCGTATACTTGACAAAGATGACATCTACCTCAGCATGTGCTTTATGGGCCAGTACCGCCAGTCTGAGTGGCTCCCTGCCGTCTTTCCTCTGCTGTTCAACGAGAAGATGACCTTTGAAAAGGCAAGGCTTTACTTATCATCCATGTAGGAGAGACATGCAGGTAACCATTATGACTTAAAAATGCAGTCAGCAATTCTGGAGAATTCTTGTTGTCAAAATCATTGAATATCTCCTCACGATCTGTTACCTGTAAATCCAGTGTTAATACCCAGCCTAGGCTCTCTAAACTGGTATGTTGTTAGCTACGGTGGGCCCCCCTTAACATTCCCATTGTTTACAGTTACAGAGCCTAGGCTGTGTATTCACAACACTTTTTTCAGTGCACACAGTACAGATGGTAACAATAACATAAAAATGATGCTAACTCCCATCTAGTGACTAGATATAGAACCATACTATTTTTTGTAATATAAGAAAACTACATGAAAATGTGTTTCTCTTTAGATTTTTAGAAATGCAGTTGACCCTGGAGACATCGCTGTAATGCTGGAGTGTAAGTTACTTTTTTATTACATTTTTTACACTTAAACTATCCGTTGCAGATATTACATTTTTAATAAACTAATGTGTTGGCATCATTTTCTCAGATTCTGAAGAGGCCGGCCTATTGGTTAGAGGAAATGCAGCTTCATAACCATATGACATATTATGATATCATATCAGTATTTAAGAGTAGCTGTCATTTCATTGCTTGAAATGCCTGAAAATGTGGATTTTTCTCAACTTTGATACCTTTTCTCTTCAGATGAGACGGTCAGAATCGAACTGGTGCAGGTGATTCCTTCTGGTGAGCCTTTCTCTATTTTTCATATTCACGTCAATTAAACTAATCGATTCTGCTTACACACAAGAATGCGGAAACGTTCTTTAATTTGCCCCTGCACAGGATTCTGGGCTGAAAGACCATTGTCAAAGTGTAACAGGACTTTGTGTGTGTGTGTGTGTGTGTGTGTGTGTGTGTGTGTGTGTGTGTGTGTGTGTGTGTGTGTGTGTGTGTGTGTGTGTGTGTGTGTGTGTGTGTTTGCAGTGGCGGACACTCTGGCCTGCTTTGAAGAGGACGCCCGGCGTTTCTTATTCCCGGAGCCCAAACTGGTGCCCTCCTTCTCTGGAGTGGATCGAGAGGTTCTGATGACCAGAGCACCTCACTTTGCAGTAGGCTCAGCACTTTGACACATTACCCTGAAGTGTACGATTATAATGTCTATTGTCAGCAGCATGTGGCTTAAAGGTACTCTGTGTTTGAAGACGTTTTTTGAAGCTGGTCTCGGAGCTCGGCCTTGAAGGCTTTTGATTTGGAGTTCTTAAGCAGAAATATTCATTGAAGTTTGGACGAGGAGAACAGTACAGCAACACAAGTGAAACACATTTAATTTGCCACCTATACAGTTCCTGAGATTAGTGTCACTTACAGCACAAACATAACAGCAAAGCAAAATAAGGTTATTGTATCTGTGAACATTATATTGCATATTTCATCATAAACAATTAACTATGGTAAACTAACCTGTCATTGGAACAGCCTTTTGGTTTTAGTGAGATGAGACGTTATATGTACCTTCAGTGTCATCTAACAGGAGACAATGCTTAACAATTGTCTGAGAAATAGTGAGACCAATAGGACCTAAGTTAATACTAATATCGATTAACCTGAAAATTCCATTACAATATAATGAGATGCAGCAACAAATGATCAACTCCTTGTGTGATAATTTAAAAAATTCACCATTTCCTTAAATTACTTTTTACTTTTGCACGGCGATATGAGATGGGACAGCACGTTTTGTATCAACAATCTTTCACTCTCTCTCACACACACACACACACACACACACACACACACACACACACACACACACACACACACACACACACACACACACACACACACACACACACACACACAAAATGTACTGCTGTCATAATGTCCGTATGTTATTTAGGATGTGACAGTATTATCTGCTGTTTACATTCTACTGCACTGTCAGCATTAAACAATTAACTGATAAAAACTGCCTTTCCTTGGTTCCTCCTCTATCTGCTCATTCTCCCATATTGCAAGCAGTGAATTGTACAAAACAAATGGCTTACTATGAGTGTGAGCTGTGCTGTTTCCTCTCATCATATTTCTTGTTCTCTCTTTTCCCCAGGGTATTGCTCCCAGGTTGGAGTTTTCCACCAAAACTACCATCATTGAGTGCTCTGCTCAGGCACAGACAACCATTTACCCCAATGTTTTTTTGGTAAAGATTACATTATTTATATCATAATATAATGTATAATAATTCAAGCTGCATCATATGTGAGCCGGACCTGATTAGATTGTTGTCAGCAGGCAGACTCATAGCCAGTATAAGTTCATTTTCAGTGTCTTTTATTTGGTTCTTCAATGCCATGTTTTGAGAGATCCACTCTCTTGTTTTCAGAGGCCCGTGATGAGGGGGAACAGGAAACCCTCCAGCAGACCTAGGACCTCCTCTCCTCAGAGAATCCAACCTCAGACCTTAGGAAGGAGACCAGGTGGCAGGGCGTACAAAGAAAAACACGGTTCACCCTCACCTTCACACATTCCGAGGTCCTGGTCCCTGTCCCCTATGAGAAGTGGAAACGCCCAACATCTGCCCCGGGCTAAACGAGACCGAACCAACATCCCCCCGCCAGTAAGCACAAACAGTATACAGCACTTCTTTATTTCACTTCCAGCCAGCAGATGGCAGAGACAAGCTAAGTTAGGTATGTCTACACACAGCAGTTATTTCTGCAGAACTTTATACCAATAGTACTCTTTAACTATAATCTTATACAAGTATCAATGTTAAATAATGTTTCACCAGTAAGGGAGCCTTGACACAGTTTTAGTGGTGCCACTAGTAAATGTTTAACTGTGATGTAATCTCTAACTCAGTGAAAAAATGCTCATCTAAAATATGGTGGAGCCATTGCACAGGTAGTGTTTTAAAGTTGAAAGTTTTCTTGCCGCTCATTCACCCTTGATAGACAGACAGACAGACATAGATGGATAGATCTATCCTCCAATTTTGATGTTTTGTCAGTTGGGTTATGTCTCAACTAGTGAACTGAGAGGAAACTGGGGAATTGATTGGAAGTATTTTATATCAATACTAAACTCAGGGAGTGTGAACCCAAACACATATTCTACGACTTTGTTTTGTAGAGAAGAATTATTTTACTTATTTCTATTATTATTAGGCCAGTTTACTAACATACACTAATTTCATGTTTTTTTAATTTATTGGAACACCTACCGCATGAGTTTTCTCATATTTTGTTATGACAGTAAAATGCTCCAATTGCTCTGGTTGTGTACATCCTGTAGCAGTTTGACCTGTAGGCAGGCCCGGTTCTAGACAGTTAGATTTGGGTGGGCCTGTAGAAATTTTGGGTGGGCACACCGGGCAGAGAGGCCGAAGATGCGAGCGCGCGCAGGGCGCGCGAGCCGAAATTTTTAGCCCTTGTAAGATCTCTGCTTCTGCTTTTTGGCACATTTACTGTGAATTGTGTAGAACACAATATGCAAATAAACTTTGAGTGTTGCTGTGTGGGAGATTTGATTCTTGCATGTTTTTTTTCCCAAATGTTTATGAATAACATATAATATACATTATATACAACATAATGTATCTTTTTTTTAAATTGTAGGCAGCCTGAGCTGATTGAAGAGAAAGCTTTGGGACTGGCCAACCTGGATGGTGGTAGTCCAGAGCTATATAGTATACACACTACTTTCCACTATTGCCTCTGATGTCCAGCTGGGTGAAAATAATAGCTAGCCGAGGTCACGACCCTGCTAGGGGGGTCCGGGGGTATGCCCCCCCCCCGGGAGATTTTTTTTTACCTTTTTAAAGTGAAATGCATGAATCTGGTGCACTTTGAGAGGAAAATTAAGAGGCTAAATCTGAGGAATTTTGTGTGAACAAATAATTTGAAGACACTGGGTCGGATGAATTAGAAGCTATTGAAGAAAGACACATGGATTTTCCATAGAAATATAAATTAGAAATAAAATATTATGCAGGGTCCTCTGGGTTGGGCTTGGAGCTCTTTTTCTTTTACGGGACATATTTTTCTGTAATATAATGAATTAATTTAAATGCAGTGAGAGGAACGAAGCAGAAGAACTCTGTTGTCCAGTTATCTTTTTTTCCACATACGAGGCTGAAATAGGCTATAGACTATAGGCCTACTCAGTGCATGGGCAACTGAGGGCAGCCCCATTTTCAAATATTTTTAAATAAACTCAATACACACTGTGCATGCCATGGACTTGAACGTGACGTGATCAGTTAAAGGCTCTGGCAACCCACAGACATAAATATATGACATTAACGTTGGGTTTCTCTATAAGCTGTTTACAGTCATCCAATTAAAAATGTATTTTCATAAATATTATAAAATTTTGTCTAAAAAACTGCTTTTTTGCTGTCTAGAACATTTTGCAGGGTGGTGTGGGCGTGGCCAACAATGTTCTGTAAGGGAATGTTCTCTCACTCACGGTGCTGAGCAGGTTAAACCCAGTTCAGACAAAAGATTCACCACACAACGAGACGCAAACTTGAAAATGCTGCACATGCTCACAACGAGCCTGACTGGCAGTTCACACTGCTGCACGGGCTGCGACGGTAGCTGGTTTCCCTAGCAACGGTGAATGCTTTGGCACAGCTGAGAGCGCAAGCTCAACATCACTTGCAGAAAGTAACTTATTATTATTAGGCCTATAGGTTTGCAATTAGTTGTAGGATATTTTTTGCAATTAGTTGTAGGATGTTTTTTCCCACTACAACCGCAACCTATTTAATTGAAACAGGTGTCAGTGTCACAATGAAAATATATAAAAAATATCTCTGTCTCATATTTATTGTTATATCTTATTAGTTTATTTCCCATTTAACTTGCAAAAAAATCTGCTATCTATTTTAGACATATGCATTTTTAAACGTTTTTGAGGATAGGAGTGGGAATAATAGAGAGAGAGAGAGAGAGAGAGAGAGAGAGAGAAAACGGAGTCTGATTATGTTTCTCATCACGTGAGCTGATGCGATATGCGGTTTGAATTAAGAGCACAAGGAGTAAAATATAAAAAAAGACAATCAAATGAGTTCAAACCAGCCGGCCTTGACTTTTTTTGTTGCGAGTCGACGTGTCAGAGGCATGAATCGGCGCAGCGATCGACAGTGGCTTTTCTGCGCAATTTGGAGACATGTCTCTCAGGTCTCGGGACACAATCGGATCGTGAAAGCCTGTCCCCTCTGCAACATTAACGTTCAGGAATCCCCGGTGATCATTTAGTCTTAAACCACATAGTTTTTCTGCACGGCGGCTCGGCGAGGTGTCACTGTGAATGTTACCATCACAGTGTTTCACCGGGGTGCGCGCTGCTTCGCTCAGACGGGGCTGTGAGTGTAGGCTCAGGCGCAAAGAGACTGTCTGTATCTCTTGCGCGGCACCAGAGATATTGTATATATTTGTTTTTTAGAACGTGTGACGTCCCAAGATATTGACGTAAGCCAAAGTTCGAATCAGAAATTTTCAAATGGCCGTCTCAATGCATTTTAGAACAGAGATCCTTCGCGTGACGTCCCATGATATAGCTCGCTCTAAGATGAGGCAACATTCGAATCAGGATTTTTCAAATGCTCGACCAACTGACATGACAGTATGTTTGCGGGGGGTTGGCAGCTATTCCTAAAACCTTTCATATACATATTAGCACTGATTTTACCCCCCAAATAACATAGTTACAAGGATTTAGTGGATTTGGGTTGCCAGGGCCTTTAACCTCGGATTACCTCCCAGATTAACTGATTCAATTATTAAGATATTAACTATCTACCAAAACATTGTATTCATTTTATTGTATGATAATTTGCATTCACATAATATGATGTTGATATCAAACACACAAACTAAAAAAAAATTGGGGGGGGGCCCCTGGCAGTTGGGACCCTAAGCAACCGCTCATTTCGCTTATGCCTCGGGCCGGCGCTGTTGACCAGTGACCACTGTAAGCGGGTGGGTAACTTGGAGGCAGGCTGTCCTGCCCACCCAATAATACAATTAGAACCAATGCATGGTAATGGTATATTCTTTAGTATTAATTAATTGTCTGAATTTTATTTGACATTTTCTTGTACAGCGAATGAACAGGTAGTGGGTCTGGTCTTCCACCTAAAAAAAAAAAAAAAAAAAAAAAAATTTTTTTTTTTGATTGGGTGGGCACAGCTCACATTTGGGTGGGCACGGCCCACCCTGGCCCCTGGCTACCGCCGGCCCTGCCTGTAGGCCTACTCACTCACTGTGTCATCATTGTCCTGTGTGTATAGACGCGGTCTTCTTGGCCTGGATTCAGCCGGTCAGCCTCACCTCACCGCTCAGCACTGTTTACCAACTCCTCTACACCTTTGACCAGGTCTTTATCCTCAGGTAACAATTAAGCTTCCTTGTTGCTACCAGAACATGGCTTACTGTTGTAAACAACTGACCAAAGCAGCTTGTAAAATGTGCCGTTATCGTTATACTGCTCTGTTGACATGACCTCATTCACTGTAGAAAAATTTCAAGTGATGATTAAAAAAAACAACTGACAGTTACCTATTGCCCTATAACCTACTTTCATTTGTCATCTATCGCCACAGCAATGCAAATTATGCAATTATTAATGCAATTATGTTGTGACTCAAAACATTTTTTTCCCTCTGTTTGATTTTTTTCAGTGACATTTTCTCCGACTGACAGACGAATACCTCAATCCAACAGTTTGGTAGGAACAATCATTTGTCCTCCTTGGCCTCTAAGACAGGAAGTCAGATGTGGACCCATTGCCAAACATTAGCATTTATAGAACAGTGATTTTTTTTTTGAAAATATGTTATTTTGCTTTTTTGTACGAGACCGAGATGAGAAGATCAATACCAAACGTATGTCTGTGTGTTTCAGCGGGATGGAGGGAGGTTGGAAGATGACTCCAGCTCTTCAGACGACCCCCACGATTATGGACTATGGGAGCCTTCTAGGGAACAGGCCAGGTGCTTCTTTTGATTAGTTTCGAATATTGAAATTCATAGTATAATAATGAATGTCACCATAAAGACAAAGAATATAATAAAAAAAATGTCTAACTGTGTAACTGCGGTATATATAAACTGTTGGAAGATGTATTTTTTTTTACACTTTTGGTAGAGTTAAGTTAGCAGTTTTTAAGTCCTTGTGACTGACAGTATCTCTGTAATGCTAGTACATGGATATTACGCTTCTCATCTGAGAAACAAGTGTATTAAGATGATACTGGAATGTTAATTTTTAAAGCAATTCATGGCGACTTATTTTCATACAAAGTGAAAATTTACTGACAGTCACTATGATGTTCAGGTCTCGCTCCAGCTCTCACAGACAATGGGAAGCGGTCGAGGAGCGTGTTCGCGGACTCCTTACGACACCAAAAGCTGTACGCCGACTTGTTTATGTAAGTAGACTAAGTAACGTTTATGGTAGATTTCAGTGTCATTATCTGTTTCATTCAGGTGTTTGACCTGTGTTATTTCCACAGATCCACTTTGTGTCTTTTCCTTCACTTTTGCAATATTGCAATTTAAGATAAGAATAGGAAAATCAGCTTGCTTGCTTTTCTTTACTGGCTGATCCTCCTGACATAGTATGCTCTAACAATGGCAGAGAATGACTATTGTTATTGTGTTCTAGGGGGCCACACACTCTGAGGTTGATGAGGTTTTAGCCAGGAGGTCCATCTCTCCGGGTCCACTACTATGATCTGTCTGGACTCTAGAAAGGTGAGGTAGACCTGCTCTGTGTATTTATCAGTTTCACTTTTCACTTAAGTAAAATGCTGCCCCCCTTGAGTGTTTTAGAATTGCATGGAGCAACCTACGCCACATAACCAAGATCTTTATAGATGTTACATTTATTACTACTCAGTCCACAGACAACTAATTATTACTAACATACAAACAAACTTCTTCTTTTATGGTTGCTCTTCAAAGGGGTGCTGGTGTCCAATTTTAGTGCACAAACCTTCATTCCTTCCATACTTCATGTCCCCAAACTTATTTTTTTCTTGTGAGATTGTTTCTTCTAAAGAATTAATAAACATTAACACAGGTTTAATTCTTACACAGGTTTATATTCCCAATATATGAACATTTGACATTCTCTGCTGCTCTAGGAGTGTAAACACATGGGAGAAATTGGGGTATTAACCTAATACACATTTTGCAAATTTACACACCACAAATGGCAATCATGTCACATATTAATTATTCCAAACCATATATGTAAAGTATGAACGTGTTTTTTTTTTTTAAATTATTATTATTTTATTTTTAAAATTTGTATGTGCATAGGTAAGTTTAAAGTGGGGAAATACAGTATATAGTTCTTCATAGGACACAAACACAAAGGGAGATTTGGTATCCACATTTACAATTTACTGTTACTGCAGGCTCATAAGAATGCCCTTTCTCAGGTTAAGATAACCTGATTGGGATAACAGGTCCTGTTAGGTCGATTTCTTCTTCCTGCGAATATTTAGCTTAGTTGGCAATGGAACCAGGAACCTGAGCTGTGGAATTTCAACTCTTATCAAAGTGTTGAGGGCCCATGTCTGTCTATAATGAACCTTGCTAGTTGCCATTACTTTTCTATTATTTCCATGTTTGGGCTTTGCAGGGTCAGTTTTACAACCCAAAGGTCATGTGAAAGAGCAGATAAGGAAAACGGTTTCTTTTTTGCAATTCAAGATGTAAATTATTCACTAACCTCTCTAGCCTCATCAAACTAGATAATAGTGTGCTATTATATTGGCTTACAGCTACATTATAGTGTGCTCTGAGGGTACTTTACCAAAATGTCGATGTTACAGGGTTATGAAACCTTTTTGAGGCACCTGAAGCAATGAAAGAGGCATAACGTTGATTGGTTGTCTTATGTGTGTGATGTTTGACATCTGTCTTCTTCCTCCCCTTTAGGGAAAGACCTTGCCACTGAAGTCATCAGAAGTCACGACTCTCCTGATGTGTGTGTGTGTGTGTAGGTACGAAGCCGAGAGGTATTTCACTGCAGTGGTTTGATAATTGTCCACACACCCCCTGCACTAATGGCAAAATAATGCGTTTGGTGTTCAAATAAACATTTTAGAATTGAAACACATGGTCATAACAGTTTAAACACAGCCAGGAGGCAGTTGTATGAATTTGCTGTCATACGTCCCTATCCCGTGAATCTATCAGGCTGACATTGTGGAGTCCTCAGGTAAATCAAGCAAAAGGCCATTAAAAGCAAATTGCGTCTATGGCAATGCAGCTCTGCGTGAACTACTGCCATAGATCAGAAAAATGGCCGCTTGCTATGACTGTGAGGCATTGAGCCCCTGCCGTATTAGGAACATTGTGATCTATTGCTGAGTGGCTGCTGAAACAGAATTCTATTTTTGGTGTAATAACAAGTCTATAACTATAGACCTTAGTGGCACTGCAGTTTTTTTGTGGTTTGCTTGGCCAGTTTTAACAAAAGTCTTTAAATTGCTCTATAAATAACAGACAGTTTGGAAGTCAAAGGGGCCGCCCTCTCCAAAGACAGTTAAGGTGTTATAAGCTTAGATAATTTTTCACTTGGCCCAGGTCGCTCCACTTTTGCCCGACCATGCAAAGCCCAGCCATAATGCCCCCACATTATATGGTAAAACCGGCACGACTTGCCTAATTAAACTAAACCCATCCCCAAATGAAAAAACCCTATTTCAGGGGAGTCCTTGTTTGACGGATGCTGCCAATAAGATAAACTCCTATCAACACAGGAGGCTAGCTAGAACCACAGCAACGACCATACTGTGGACCACTATAGCCTCATTGTGACTTTTCTCCCTGAGGCCTTGCAGAGACCCACATTTAAGGTCTCAGTATGCTTCTACTGAAATACTGTAGTTTGTACAAAGAAAAAAAATCTTTCCAAATAGTCAACATCAGAGGCAGAATGGATACTTAAACATCTTCGGCAAATCGTATGAAGTGACTTCAATCAATAGATTGTCAGATTGTTGTTTATTCTAGGCATTTCTCTATAATACAGTGTTCATACATATGTGGCAACTCCGCTGAAATGCAAAACTTAAATGAGCTACTGAGGTATATAGAGCCATTGATGATATTATCAACCTGTTAAAAATAGCTTTACTAATTTAAGTGTACACCCTATAAGATAGCCTTAAAAAGGGTAGTAGTATCTGTTCTGCTTTAAAGACAAGACACCTTGGACAAGGAGTTCAAAAACTGCTAAATATGAACAGCTAATCAGCTCCAGTTTTTCCATGTCAGGAATTCTCCTGAAACAGAAGAACCTGCATTGTGAATGGGAACTATGTTCCCGCTTTATAATTTAGTCATTCTCATGACTGATCACCTGAACAACTTAATTTAGTTCACCCAAAACCTGTATATTCCTGTAAAGGAAATGTTTCTCCAAAGACGGCGAACAATCTCTTTATCCTTATCATAGTGGATATGCTTACTGTAGTATAGCTTATCATAGTGGATATGCTTAATATAGCTTCCAACAAAAGCAGACAAAAAAAATGCAACTTTCTTTTATTTGCTTGCACATAATGTACTACATGTAATTCACATATTGTAGGTACTCTAGTCGTTGTCTGTACACAGAAGGGGGTATGTTGATGCCAGTGTGCTTTTGAGAGGGCTCATCTGCACATCAGTATAGAATAACAGACAAGCACTTTCAATCCCTGTGTTTCATTTTTGAACTATGGCCCTTGTGGCAGTGTAGGGACACTGAGACTTCGACTGCATTCGAGACCCAATAGATTTGGAAATTTTGACATCTTGGTGGAAAGTAATGGAGCGACCCTTCATTAAGCGATTCCATCAAAGAAACTCAGGCAACTATGTTATCCTAATCATGATCATGTAAAATCAAGCTCAAACATGACAGCCTCTCTGTAAACACAATTGGTTTGTTGAACAGTTGTTATTATTCTGAAAATAGACAAAGTTTTAATTTATCAACAATTCATGACCTCTATCAAAACATCAGCATAATTGCTTGGTTAAAGGAGAAGTAAGTTAAACAGTTCATAACACAGGTCTCCTAATCATTCAGCTTTGCAGTAATTTCCAGATAAAATTTTGAGTATCCCGCTTTTATCCAATAAGGTGACAGAGTGCTATAAAGAGGCGCCCGTGCCCGTGAACGATTACTCGCTGCTCTTCATCGCGGCACTATCTGACGAAGACGGCTGCGCGTTCCTGTGGTGGTGACGTAGCAACGAGTGAGGAGACATGCTAAAGGCAGTCACTGACAGGAAGTTAGCTAAAAGGACAATATCACTTACTTCTCCTTTAATGATAAGAAGATAAAGTAGCATTTGCAGTTGCTATTTTTCTATGCTAGCTGTTTTGCTAGCTGTATTAGCTGTTTAGCAGTATTTTACACCAAGCAAAAAAAATCTCACAAATTCCAAGCATATTTACTGTACCTAACAAGGGTTTCTTAAGATAAGCATTTGTAGTGGCTAATTTTCTACTCATATACCTGCCTACTATCATTAAGTATTGACACTAGCTGTTGTTTTGGGAGCAGTGCTTTAGGCCTATTATGGAAGAAAGAAAACAGGTGTTTCTTTTTCCATCAACGAGGGGGGGTTTCAAACCTCAAACGGTACATATTGCATAGTATGATATTATGCTGTAAACTACTCTGAGCAGTTTCACATCTATCACAATCTGAGCAACACACTTCTAAATACAAGCTCATAGTTGAATGAAGATCATCTCTGCAGTGTCAGCTGTTCTATAAGTATTTGATGGATGACACCGGGTTGTGTAGCAATGGATTATTGTATTTTCAGCCAATAGATGGGAATGGTATTTGGCTCAGACTATAGTGATGGTAAGCCAAGCAAAAAATGACTTCAATTTAGAAACAATGATGTGAATTATCATGCTGGCAACACTGACTATGGGACCACTTCTTAAATTCAAACCATCCATGAATAGCATAAATGGTACAACAGAAAACCCTCAATGATACCAGTGTCCCATCTCAATTGTCTTTTTTCAAGTTGACTTCACCGTTATAACAACTCAGCACATCACTTATTCCAAGCTAAAGTTCTGTTTTGGAGGAAACTAAACAGCTCCCAGTTGTAATAGACACGGACAAACATTTAATAACAAGCATTAGACCACAAGCTGTGAGTACAAAAGTGCAGCAAGGGGGCATTGGCATATGAACTGCCACTTGTGTCCTTAGATGGGTTTAATCTTTCAAAGCATAAACCCTTGTTGACATCCTAAGGAAGGCGAGGCTGGTTGTTACGCTCTGTCCGTCCAACACTTCTATCCAGAGCAAAAGCATTTAAAAAAATAGCTGGCCATATTATTGCCACCAAGCCCACAATTAGACCCGTACACAAGACCTATTCAAATGTAATGCAGAGATGGTTATTTAATGTACTAAGTACGTTGTTCCTCCTCTGAAGATAAACCATTGTATTTTGGATTCTAAGCCTTTTTGTTTGGACCATCCTCAGCGCAAATGTCAGCTGTGTAGAAAATATATTTTATGATTACATTTAGGTTGCGACAATGATTATGTTTTATTAGTAATCTTTCAAATAATTTTTAATTATTCATCTTTTAGTTTATGGTAACAACTTAAAGACGTAAAAACTCAAAGACAGAAGCAGCAAATCCTCTCATTTCAGAAGTTGGAACCAGCACTGATGTTTGCCTGACAAGTGAATATCAACATAGAGCTCTATCTATATTTGCTCTAACAACATTTTGTTGTTATTCTGTAACAATGACAAAAATAAACTGAACTGAACTGGATAGTTGAAAAAAATATTATTTTCTTTTTATCAATAAATAAATAAAACAACTATTCCTTTTATTACAAGAGCACATCGGTGCTTCTAAGGTGATAAACCTTTTTGTTTTAATAGCACCACGCCGGTTTCTTTTCATTTGTCCAACTCTAGAATTGTGGAGTGTTAAGGGCATTGCCCCCTCTACGTCTCACTGACCCAGTTTTAGACTTGTAGCCTTTTTCTTTATTATCTCTATGATGTTTAAGCAGTGCAGGTAGCAAATCAAATCCAAATTTGAAAATATCAAATCTCAGTCCTGGTTGACACTTAGACTTTCAGTCTGCCCAGAAATGCAGGTAGTGGGAAGCTAACAAAGAATTTAATCCGAAGTAGAAAGTGTACTGTGTACTGCAGAATCACAACAAGAAAAACACAAAAGAAGGATTGTACCTTGACATTTTTTTTTATAGTTTTGCTTGTTACGTTTGTATATTATGCACATCGTAGCAGACCAGCTGAGAAGGTGTTGCCACAAGTGAAATAATATAAGAGTAACATTTGGATAACATAATACACAAATTAGGTCTATCATCTTTGCTACCTCGTCAAAAGAAAATCTCAAGCCCTCTCCATAAAGTCTTTGCTTTTTTATAATACAAGCTGGCTCCCCGTACTTCCAGTCTTAATGCTAACCGAGCTAACATCCTCATTGCTCAGCAAAAAAGTGTATTGCCCAAAATGTAAAACTTTGCATTTCTGACTAAATTCGCCCAAACTTATCGGATATATACTGTCACTGCCCTTCCCCGTGTGAACACATTATACTCATGATCATTAAACTCACTATTATCATAATTCCTATGCAAGCAGCAAATCAATGAATGTTAGCGGTTTGGTTCTGGAAAAAGGTCCTCAAATTTCACAGTGTTCAATGACTTAATAATAATAAGCCTTCGTTGACAATCCCCAGTCTCTGTGAAGTCTCTGTAGAGAATCAGTCTTCAGCCAGCGATTAGCATTTCTTTAACATATTGCTTCATGCACGTCGGTGAAAAACCTTTTTATATGTTTGGCACAGTTTAAATATACATATAGATATACAAGCAGTGCATTATGGGACATATACATTCAGCAACAGCCACACAAAAAGAAGAACTATTGTCTGATCATAGAGCAAATAATCTAGGTCTGAAGTTTCACATTGGATTATTGTTTAGTTCAATAGATTTTCTTTTTTTTGTGCAAAATACATACACACACCTCAGATACATCCAAAATGAATGTCCTCATGCACACACACACAGACAGCTTGCATCTCTGCAAGAAAGGACACACTATTATTCAAAAGAAAAACAGACTTCTGGTAATCTTGGCACAATTTGAGTGTAAGAAGGAAGCACTTTAAATCTAGTCGTGGTTGTAACATGTCCGACATGAAGGGTGTTCATCTTGGATAAGCTTAATGGAGGCTGCTATTGCTGATGTCTGAGCTTGGATGGGTCTGGTTGGATAGTTTTCCTCTCTCGTCATGGTTGCTGATACATGATGTAAGGGGTTTTCCATTTGCACATCCATAGCAGCGTGGCACTTTTCTCTGCTCCTCTGAGCCCGCCAGAGGCTAAAACTGGGAGGTTTCAGTAAAGGAGATTGCATCGGTCTTGTCGACGGTGAAGCCTCCATTGACGTAGGATTTCTTCTCGCACTCTTCGTCGTCCAGAGTGGCTTCCAGAGCGAAGGGATTGGCCACGTCTACGTCCGACGTCAGGTCCATCCTCTCCAGTTCCCTCTTGGATAGTTTTTGGACGATACCGGCCCCGTAGGCATCGCCAAGAACGTTGATCATAGTACGGAACCGGTCCCTGAAAAACACACCGCTTAAAGTCAATCTACAGCAATGCTCTTATGTTAGAATACAAACTGTTTAAAGGTGGAGTCAGCAATTCTTGTCAAAGCCACTTATTGTAAAAATAAGTGAATATGGGGGTGCTCGTGGTGTAGAGGTTAGCGCTTCCCCCTAGAGGCTCAGTCCTCATTACAGGAGATTTGGTTTGAATCCAAACGATTGTACATTTCGGTCAGTTCTCTGCATGTCCTCCCCTCTTTGCCCCATTTCAACTCTGTCTCCAAATCTGTCTAATAAAAGCGAAAAACGGCAAAAAAAAATATCGTAGATAAATAAATAAAAACAGTGAATAACTCTCACAAACTGCTACCTGCACGTGGGCAAACAAAAAAAATTCAGGCACGTTGCAAGTTACGATGGGCCCTCTTTGTTCCCTTTGTTTACATACCAGTTTACAGAGCCTAGGCTGCGTATTAACACCAATTTTTCTTTTTGGAACGGACATGTAGTGTATAGTGAGGAGATATTCGCTGATTTTGACAACAAGTGTTCTCCAGAATCACTAAGTCCACCTATAGTAGGAAAGGCAGATTAAACAACCCAGGTAGAAAGTCAACAGTACACTTACAGTAGCCAATCCACAGCCACTATCAGGGTGACATCACTTGCTGGTAATCCAACAGCTGTTAAAACTATCACCATGGTTACAAGCCCTGCATTAGGCACTCCCGCTGCTCCAATACTGGCAACTGTTGCTGTTATACTGAAACAAAGAGACAACATTTTGCAAATATTCTCCTTAATCATATGCAGAAATTAATGAATGTATGTTGAAGCTACATCTAAGATATGTGCACATCAGTGGCCCCATACAACAGCCAGATGTTACTTTAAACTACTCAAGAACATCAATGAACTGTGAGCAAGACAAACTGCTGTTGTTGACGTACTGTATTCCCAATGAGTGAGAAAGAAATCCATCGTTTAGCTCTGTTCAATAAGTGTTTGCCAAAAAGGCATGCTGCGGATGTTAGGTTATGCCATTACTCATTGTTTTTACATTTTCGTTGTTTAAATGCTGTCTTCAGTTCTTTGTGTTTTTATGGTTTTCGAAAAAGGTGTGGTCGGAGTCAGCAAGAAAGGTTTCTACTTACAGTATATACGCAGTTCTACTTTATAGTTTCATAAGTTGTATTTTATGGTATTGTAACCTTCAGTTTGTACCTGATAGTAACAATCTGGCCCACATCCAGAGGATAATCATTCAGCTGGGCGATGAAGATGGCGGCCACCGCCTCATAGAGCGCTGTGCCGTCCATGTTAATGGTGGCGCCCACTGGGAGGACGAATCGGGTGATCCGTTTGTCGATACGGTTGTTTTCCTCAGCACATCGGAAGGTGACGGGTAGTGTAGCAGAGCTAGAAGACAAGGCAGTGGTTGGCAAGCACAGTGGTTTTGATTCATCATTTTGAAGTTATGTCACTTCCTGCAGTTGCTTTAATGTATGCATGAGTAATGTAAGCGTTAAGATATGCTGAGTGTGTTTGCGCTTCACAAGCAGAGTGAGGAACTCAGTGGATTTTACCTGGAGGAAATCATGAGTGCTGTCACCAGGGCCTGAGCCATTCCCAGTGTGAACGTGTACGGGTTCTTCCTCACAATGATAAAGAAGATGAGTGGCAGGCAGATGGTGGCGTGGATAGCTAGACTGAATGGTAAAACACATATTATGATCAACTACATACACAATATAAGCCTTTCAGATAGAAAAAAATATTAATTTCCAAATATGTAATCATCTGAAAATTAAGCTTCCTGAATTTATGATCAATAAGCCTACTCAATATGAAGAACTCAGTGTGTTTTACTGTTTTCTCTACAACTCGTGAAGTACTACGTGTTAAAAATGACATGGGGTGTCACATTTGGTTTTTGGAACATGTGATATTAGAATTATTTTAGCACAAACAGTAATAAAGGCTGTTTACTATAATTTTGTAATAATCATAAATGGAGCAAACTTAATTTCCGTTTCCAGAAAATAACGTCTATATCGGCGCTTTGCATTGGGCTTGAACAGTTCCAATGGAATACTTCTTTTTAATGGAATAGTTCAACATTTTGGGAGGTACCCTTTTTCACTTTCTTTTAGGAGAGATTTTAATTATTAAAGTATTTTCCTGTTGATCAGGCCAAAACGTTTTCGATTTGGTACACTTACTGAATGAGGGATTCAGGTCATTACAACAAATTGTGAACATGGGGTGCACATGTGATCACAGTAACACAGCCTTGGACCAACTCTGACCTAACTAGAATGGATTTACTGTACAGCCTTTAATGGTGTCACTTAGATTTAGAGGCATAAGCGAAGATTTCATTACTGCATCTGCAGGTTGAGCAGTTTTAAATGTCCTTGGCCCTTATCAGTGCCCACACAGAGCTCAGCTTTTTACTGTATCACTGGAGGGAGAATTGGCCCAAATGTCAACAATAAATCCCAGTGTTGGGAACAAGCGGATACAGAGTAATGGGACAGCTTACCCACTCAGCACCGTCACCATATAAAGACCCATCTTCTTGAAAATCTCCCAGTCTTCCACCTCAATGATCTTAGCAGCAATTAGGAACAGGATCCCTATTGGCATGTAGCTGAAAAAAAACACATAAAGTTTGATTCCTTTGGAGCTATAAAATCTAAGATAATAGCAAATATTGTGCATTTGGACCACAGCTAAAATGCAAAGTTGATTCATTGAGCAGTCAATCAGCGCTAAAAGTGATCAGCAACAAAAAAACAATTCATTATTAAAGTTGATTTTGAAGGAAGAAAATGGAAAAACTTCACTGGTTCTAACTTCTCAAATGTAAATATTTACTTCTATGATAGTGAAATAAATATCTTCAGGTCTTAAAGTGTTGGTTGGACAAAAAAACCACTGTCAACACGAAACAGTGTAAACTGTATTTCGATATTGTATATGCCAAAGATTAAAAAATTCTGCTAATCCAACTGCTCTCTGGTAAGGTTTGGATTGTTCATGTGACTCATTTTAATAAGCTTCAAACTTTGGTCAGCTTTTGGCATTTTCAAACGTAAATAAGAAGTTTCTCAAGTAAATAAATGTCAGCTAAAGAATTTGAAATGCTGCTTACATGCCTACCATATCTGTAATAAATCTTATGCCATTAGACCACAAATTCTAGAACACCCGGACACTATAAATGGTGCCTGTCTAACATCCAACTGGATTTTTGTTTGGGGTTTTGGACACGTTTATTTAGCCTTTGTTTGTTGCTCCTAGTTTAGCTTATCATTTAGTTTCACAGCACTCAAACATCTCACTACATGACTGGTTACTGATTTATTGCTTCAGTTGTTTAACTTTGGGTTCTTGAATAAATGTAATTGGGTATTTAAACTGTCTCTGTGCGGACCTCTCGTCTTTGTTGTGCTCTCAAACGAGCGAGGCACAACAATCTGGAAAGAAAGATCCAAATACAAACCCTGAAAAAGGTTATTAAGCTGACCTTAAGTTGATATTTTGTTTTGTTCAACTACTGTTTTCAAAGCCAAGAGTGTTATACTTCTTCTTCTTTTTCTTGGTCAAAGGAAAACATAACACTGTCTATTTGTCAGCATGAGTTCAGTTCAACAGGCCTGGTTTTGAAAAAATGGTTACCGTCTAGGTTTTAGGTACATTTGTATGGCAGTCTAGAGTAGTTTTTAAAAACGGAGTAATCAGTATGTTGAGCATTGGTTCACCATACCGGTAGATCAGTCATTCATACATACCACATAATGATGTGGACCAGTTTCATGGTTGCCTCATTAAGGGCATCAAAGAATTCCAGAAGGATACGTCCCTTTTCACCCATCTTCCCAATGACCAAGCCAAAAGCGACACAGAACACGATAATCCCCAATACGTTGATTCCATCCGAATATGATCCTACGATTTTATATTCTTTGGTTATATTCTGTTAAGAAAGGGAACAAGGGTGCAATTCAGTCAGCTAACTAAGACAGGCCAGGAAGTTGCTTTCACAGCCACATTAGCTGACACTAAAGACCCATTGATAAGCTGTGCTAATGTTGTATACAGGATCACAGCCCAGTGACCCATGGCTACTAGTGACTCATTATTGGGTCCTCTGATGCATTTAGATCCGCCAGGTGTGGTGACATAAAGTGTAAAGTGCTGTTGAGTCCGGATTAACAATGACACACTGTTGTCATGTAAAGATCTAAACCTCAACACTAATGTCTAAGGATGTTCCCAACAGGAGACACCAGTGCACTCTGATGCAATGTAGATTTGCATGTATGACAATTGACAAACATGGCAATGCAGGAAAAGTCTTAAGGTACTAAATTATCTGCTCTAGAGGAATAAAATGGAATAATGGACAAACTTACCTCTACCACTGCCATGATAGTAGTAGAAAGAGGTGGTATTGTTGTGGCGTTGAACTGTGTTGTGGCATTGGACTGCACTGAAACTTTCGGAGGTGCCAGCTCTTTGCGCTTGGTCTTGTACTAGAATGTCACAGTTCAACATCAGAGTTACACTCATATGAATACATACAGTACTTTCTTAGCACAAGGCCCTGATCTACACTATATACCAACAACATTTTAAACATGGGTAGAAAATGGAAGCATCTTACCTGCTGAAAACAAGCCTGCACCAGATTTTCTGGAAACATGTTTCTGTTGATGGAAACATAAACTATTGTGGATGAATGAAATACACATATAATAATGATGTGTAGCACTTATTCCTTGACCGATGGGTCATTGCAATGACTCTCTATGAATGTCTAAACCCAAAAGATAATGATTGTCTTATTCATCAAGAGGCTGTGCATGTGATTTACTTGTAAATAGAAAGTTGGGGATTTGGATTATCAGTGCTGTTTGAACAAATGAAACTGGCTTAGTTTCAAGAAACTGAATGTTGGGTATAGGAATCTCTGAGCTATGTGAGCTATGTGGTTGAACAACACATTGTTCTACTTAGATAGTTCGAAGCATAAAGGGGGGGTGACAGATTATTATTGACTGATGACCACAAATCAAGTATTTTCTATTTCAGACTAACAAGGAAAGACCAGAGCCCTGTTTCAGGTAGCTGGTTTTGAGGCAACCCAGAGTTTGTTCGCTCTGAGTTAGTGGAAACTCTCGGTTTTCCGTTTCAGGTAGCAGGTTCAGCGCAACCGAGGGTCAGTTACTGCGGCAACATACGCCGTGGTTCTAACCTGCTCGGGAGGTGGTTAGACCTACCCTGAGTTTGTTACGCTGCAGCTCCGACTGAAGAAAGAGTCACTGTTACAACGCGTCCCTGTACAGTTTAAAGCAAAATCACTCCATAGAAATCTCCATCGGGATGTTTTTATCATGTACTGATGATTTTACGTTTGATCAATCATTTATCTGATCAGTAGCCTTGTTTTCAGCTCTCGTTCGTTCATAGGCGGCCACCTTACACATCGTAAACAGGCTCTACATTCAGATTAATAAACCAATTGGTATTGTATGTTTATTTTTATTAATAAGACATTTTTTTTACGTCGGTGCCACTGAACAGATGTCTGTCAGGTTGAAATGTAATTCTGCGGCTGCACGCGATCGTTACTGTTCACTTGTGTCATACCAGAGTCACAGACGAGCTTCGTTAAATAGCCTTAGGGGAGAACGGGGTAATCTGAGCCACTTTTTACATTTGCTCCCCTCTAAGCGAGCTAAAATGATTTATCACTCAAATTTACACATTTCCCATTCATTCAGGATGTTTTCTAGAAATGGGCATTAGCAGAATTTTTTCAAGACAAAGTGCAGTGAAAATATGATTGTTTAAAAAAAAAAAGTTGTCATGTGGCTCACTTTACCCCATCTGTGGGGTAAACTGAGACAGACCAGAAAAATCAAGGGGGTAAACTGATCCACTTACTTTTTCCACTCTGAAACTACCATAACAACACATATTGTAACAGTTAGAATCCTGAAAGCTAGCCACACATTCCAGAACTAATGTTGGACTCGTAAAAGAATGATTTCTTGGGGTTTGGTCAATTAAGCAAAGCAAATTTTCTAAAAACTTGAAAGTAACTCTGAACAAAATCAAATACATCAAAAGATTCAAATGAAACATAGAACCAGTTAGATGAGAACACAGTCTGGGGGTCAGAACACAGGACCCTTAGAGCCAGCTTGTGTCTGGGGGTCAAAGCATAGGAAAATCAGAACCAGTGAGAACAGCCTGGGACTCAGAACACAGGAGAAGACCCAACTGGATTATAACATCAGCCTGTCATACTCTACAACTAGGCCTACTCTACATTCCAGCCCTGAAGGTTACAGGGAAAGATGAGAAGGTGCTCTTTCTGTGTGGTTGCCCCAGGTCGTCTTCCTGGTGTATTTCCTTGGCATGATGGCTTTTCTACAATGTGTATGACATTAAAATAAAACACATGTTATGTAATATTACATTAAAATACGTTTAAGACTAAACTTAACTTGGGGATGGGGAAAGTGAGACAGTGCCTCACTTTCCCCTACCACCACAATTTGAGAAAAAACCACCTCTCTTAGCATTTCAGGCTAATCTTTAGCTAATATCATCACATGGTTTTTATATGTTGGTAGTTCATCAACACATATGATAGAAGTTTTTCTACGTGAACACATTTGCTTTGGCCCCACAGTTGATTAAGTTGACAGCAAGACAATTTACTTTTACATGCAAAATACCTATTTTGGTGAAAAAAACATGCTTACCACAGCACCATGAGGTCCTCTCTTTCAGGGCCATGGGGAAATGAGAGGGGCTTGAAAACATATATCTCACATGACCAAAAATGTTTTCCGTTGCCTAGATACAGGGGGTGGCTCACATTACCCGATGCCTCAGATTCCCCCGTTCTCCCCTATATGAATATAGAATATAATAATTTAAACTGTGATCACTTGATGTTATCAGCGATCCATTGACGATGGCTTTTACGCACACGCTCCACCCAGAGTGAACACGCTCAGAGTTGATTGACCCAACGCTGATCCACTGTTCTGAAACCGAAAACCCGGAGTTACTCATCAACTCTGTGCTCTGAGTTGACCAACTCAGAACGCAGGATTAAACCCAGAGTATGTAAAATCTGCTACCTGAAACAGGGCTCTGAGGTTGCAGTCTCTCTTATATCAACATGTGATTGAGCGGACACGTCATGGTTCTTAGAAATAAGTATTTTCTATCATTTGGCTGGGAGGTTACCTGATGAGGTCCAGGAGTGTGTCAACTGTTGTGACGTTTGGCGTTGTTCCAGCCCGGTCGATATGATCAGCTGTCTGAGAGACTCCCGGTTTGATGGTCATCACCAAAATAATACCTGCAAAGAATAACATAGACACTATGTGAGTATGCTGTCATGACAATATTATTTATACATGGGTTTCATATCAACCTGGACTTACTCAACCCAATTTGAGTGATTTAACTGTAAGGCAACTCAAATAAACAGGATACCTTCCCCAGCGAAGGCAAGGAAGGCTTGAAAATATCAACTCACCAAGAATAACTGCAATGATGGTTGTTGAGAAGTAGTAAATAACAGCTCGCAGGCCTATCTTTCCTGATACCTCAGAGTCCAGAGCTGCAACTCCTATGGACAGAAAACACACAATGTTTTATTGGAATCTAAATCCGATGCTTGTCTCTGCAGCTGTTAAAGCTGGAGATTCAGAGGTCTGATCAGATCAAACTGCCAAAAACCCAAATCTTTAGTGCCAACTGAAGATCTTCAAAATGTGTATGTGAAAATGCAATAACGTATCTGGTGATACATACAGATGGGGTCTTTATCACTTCAACCAGCTTTCATATGATATGATTAGAAAATTAGATCGACATGTACAGTAAGCCGAAATCTTAGAAATATGATACCTCCCTAACATTAAAGCACTCTGATAGTCAGACCTTATTAAGTAAGAAATGATTAATAGTTTAATAAAAAGGACTAGTATTATGACAAAATTGTTGTAACTCAAGGTCCACACTTTTTCATCTGACTACGTAGTAGTGTATACAAAGCACCAAATTAGTTGAATGAAGAGAGGGATTTGAAGGCTTACCTAAAACAAATTCTAGATAGTAGACCTTGATGTAGTATTATTTTGTCAAAGCTATTTTGGGGAAATTTAGGTATTTGCTGGTTTGCTGAAAAGCGGAAAACATGCAGTATATTTTCATGGGGTCCATTCACAAAAGGTGTTAGTTTGAAGAATAGAAATTAGTCTGCTGAGACAGGAATGAGTTGAGGTGGATAAAGTATTTTATTAGGATAAAATAACCCATCGCCTGTGTCAGACCAGGCGGGCCATGCCTGGTTAGCCAATTCCATTATCCCAACCTCCTCTCTGCCTGTGTGTCTGCATCTTTTAACCTGAGAATCTAAGTGAGCTGACTGGTCATTAGGTCAGTAAGATCTGCCCCTCCTAACCCCTGATTGGTGTACCCTAACTACCTCCAACCTACTGTTCAAAGGACATCTGTGGTAATCAGCCCCTAGTACCAGGAAGTCTGCTCTGTGCTTTAGAACAACCCTTTTGGTCAGTAAATTAGCTGTTAATTAACCTTCACCCTTTGCCCAGAGGTATGTAAATACAAACCAGACTGTCCTAAATTGCCCCCACTAAATCATCCCGGAGCCTCCTATTGTGTGCATACTGAATAATCTACAGAAATCTTCCCTACAGGCTTCCTCCACTAAGCAATCCATTCCTCTCCTTGCTTCCTTTTAAGCAGAATGAGACACTTTAAATCAGTATAATGTCCTCCTGGAACAGTATAAACCTAATATAGAATGTTTAGTAACAGAATACACTATACATGTAACAAAGGTCCCTCAATGGATGTGACAAATGGTCAGAACTTTGAACCCTATACCATCACGGCAAACCTGTCTAAGATTTTTGTAAGACTCGAAGACTAAGACTAGTAATATGTTTTTTATCCACCCCTTTCCTGAAGAAGTATATTGCACCAGAGAGTGAGACACATTCCCTCCTCCTCTTGCGAGAAACACATAGAGCCAAAATCCCTAACAACTAATGCTGGGCTTACACTACACGACTTTTCACGCGATTTGACAGTCGCAGATAATCTTCCAAAGTCGGACTGAAATCACAGAAGTCGTGCTGGAGTTGTGGCACGCGCACGTAATCTCAGTCGTTTGGTGTATGGTGGTCTTCCGACCCGATTTTAGCCAGTCTTCTCCCCGTCTTGATGTTCTGACATTATCAAACATGTTTGATATTATCGTTAGTCTTAAGGGGTTGGCTCAAGCGAAATTACGTAAACACTGTCACACTCTCGCATGCACCAAGCACGACGCAGGAGGAGCGGCATTAGTCGCGACGTGTGTCCGCCTGTGTAGGCACGTATTTCGGACACTTTTTCCTTGAAGCCTCGGCGGGAGAACCAGGCTGACAGCCGCGCAACCTTAACACTTTACCGTCAAATACAGGGTTACATCAGCAAATGTAGATGGTCAAATAACTAAAGGAAGTCCCTCGCTTGGAATATTGAAGGAACATTTTTTTAATTAAATTATCACTATCGCGTTTGCGGAAATAATATTAATCTCAAAAGGAATCTAGTTGTAGTCTTTCAATATGAGACCCCCTGTCTTTTCAAAATCTCACTCTGTGACTGAAAACTAATGACTAGTTGTCTTCAGGTGTGAGTTGATTGTCTTCAGATGTAAGAGGGTTTTAGTCTTCAGTCTTTTCAAAGTCTTTAAAAGTCCTGTAGTGTAAGCCCAGCATAAGTTGTTTGCTAATAAAGGAGGGCTGACATTTGTAACTACAGCATGCCTCCACATATTTATGAATAAGTTGTGGCACATATTGAGAAATGATGGTACAGAGGAGGAGGTGTACTCCAGGGAAAATTCAGGAACAGAAAAAAACAATGCAACAAGATCTCAACACTATCAACAAACAAAACAGTTTAACGTGCGAGATCAATCAAAAGCTCCTTAGAAATAAAACCAAAAGAATGGCCTGCTTCTATTGTTGGCCTGAGTGTTACGCTGCGGTTTTTCGTATCTCTATACAGCAGAACTGAGACATAACCAGATAGATGGTTATTGCATACAGGCTGCAAGCAAACTAAACTGAGCACACCGCCTGACACCCTCAGATTGCTTCTCATTAGTAGAGATTTCTATCAGCTTTTATATGTAGCTGCATTAGTCTGCATTTACGCACAATACATTTGTCCCTGTCTTGCACCTTTTCTTATTTGACAAAGGTAGCTTTCTACACTTCTGAAAACAACGAAAACCGGATGATAATGGACCAATCAGCACGTTCGATGAATATACTTTTTTCTTTCTACAAATATTCGCATCAGGCAATGGTCTTACTTATTGCAAATAAACCGGGGTTAAGAGTAGGTAACCAGATGCGTCACACACACATGCACGCACACACGTATGCACGCATGCACACACAAACACACACACATACACACACACACACACACACACACACACACACACACACACACACACACACACACACACACACACACACACACACACACACACACACACATCCTTGTGTCTTGACCCTCACTGACAGAATGCATTCCCAAGCCCTAACCCTAACCTTCACGAGTAAATGCCTGACCCCAACCCTTACACTAACCCAAAACTAAACATAATTCTATCCTGTACCTAAAAAACACGTCTTTACCCTTAAACAGCCCTTTGAAGAACAATTAAACAAAATGTCCTCACTTTACAAAAATATCCTGACTCAGACGCTTATATTGGTCCTCATAAAGCAGCATTTATAAGTAAACACACACACACAAACACACACACACACATCCTTGTACTTCGATCTTGCTGAGGACCCTCACTGACGCATTCTCTAGCCCCTCACAAACACACCTCATGCCTTTACTTTCACTGTATCCTCTGTATTGGCACTTGGAACATCGACATTGTTCCTCAATCGTGTGCTTCAAAATGTGTCAATGTCATTCCAAGGGGGGCACTGGGCTGCTTCTCACCTCCTACAGCAAATGAATGAACTTTCATCCTCATCCTCACTTATTTTAATGCACTGGTTCTTGTATGCATGTATCTGATGTTGTAGTGCATCACCATGACTAAGCTACAACCAGAAATAGTCTCGCTCCAGATACCTGTTATCATGCTTGAAATGATGAGCGGGAGGATGACCAGCTTCAACATTCGCATGAGTATCTCTCCCGGGAAGCCAAAGTACTGCTTGTGGAGGCTGGATAGGGACGCGTACTCTCTGACCAAGACGCCCAAACTGATCCCTGAAAGAGCAGGAGAGAGACAGAGTCAAATCAGATACGTAGATGGATGGATGGATGGATAGATAGATAGATAGATAGATAGATAGATAGATAGATAGATAGATAGATAGATACATACATACATACATACATACATACATACATACATACATACATACATACATACATACATACATACATACATACATACTTCAAGGCTCCCAAAGGAAATTATTATATTCTTGCACTGCGTTACATCTGTAAAACAAGGCTGAATTTGCTGTGCATTAGAAACGGTCTTTTTTTTAAACGGTTCAGAAAGCTTTTAGCTGTACAGATTTCATGAGGCACATTGGTCTATACTTTCCAGCCATAAACCTCACATGTGTCGCACTCAGTGATTTTAGTGATGCCCTCAAAACCGCCATAGACGTTATCACGCGATACCAGACCCCCATTAAAGATGCTTGTGAAACATTGCGATGACACAGCAAGCTATACGCGGATGCCTACGACCACACAGCTCCATCCAAACGTGACCTTTACAATGGTGTCTGTTGATGTGAAGTTGTTTCTGCCCCTGCCTACTGCAGCAGCAACACACTTTGTGAACAGCCGCCGCACTTGGGTCTGCAGTGAAGAAATTTTAATGGCGCCACCTAAAGGCAAACATAAGAACCACCTGTGACCTAAAATAAAACTGCAACGATGAACATTAGGTTGAACAATTTTTTAATTTTTTAACTAGATGCAACCTTTGCGTCCATGACAACCACTTGAACAACACACAGCTGCGTCTCCCTTTTGTCTGACCACAGTCTGGATGACAAAGTGCTGTTTGAAATATTGTTTATCATTTTTATCATCAAACAGAAGAAATGCCTAATTTTATACTAATTGGAAGCTCCTGATTTTGTTATGTTTTAAAATTTCTGCCAGGATGCGTAATGTGCTATCAACTTCTGCCTGAAGCACAGTGAATGAACACTTTGCCCCCGGAAATAAAAATGCCATTCATAGACATTAATCATTTGTTTTTAGTGAATGTATAACAGACATAACAACAACTTATTATATCCTGGTTGAGAACACATGAATTAGGCTCTACCTAGGGTTCCCAAGTTTACCTTCAGGTTACAATTTTTCCAGTAGTTTAGTATGCAAGACTTTATGAATAGTTAAACTTCCATTTCATTGAACTTTGATGTATCTTAGTTTTGATAGCCCTCAACATTTTTCTCTAGTGGCAGCAGTTGTCTGCTGTACTTTCTTTACATTTCTTCCCCATGTGTTTGAATTAGGACAGTCACAGAGCTTGAAACGTGGTTCTAGTATTTTAGCCTCTGTGTGCCACATTTCCTTGATTCGACCTCCACCTTGAACTGTACTGTAGTTCAAAACAATGGCAGTGAGCAAGAAGACAAAGTCAAGACCTACACCCTTAAGGACTTCATTTTAATGCTACACTAGAGAGCAACTATAATGTTCTTTTTAAAGTAATGGAATGTGCCTTTCAGTAAACTGATTTGAAGGCTTGTTCGACAGTGAGATCATCAAAGTAAAGGAACAACTAGGGATGTCTATTTGCCAATGTGTATACATTAATTTATAATATAGAACCTCTACCCTACAACTGCAGGACATAAAATCAAATTCTCCAGAATCCATTTGAAAAAAAAAATAGAATTTGCCCATATATAATTTGTCAAAAAATCAAAAGCAAAAATAATTTATTATTCACACAGAATATATCAAAGGATTTTTTTTTTTAAATTTGAATACTTTTGGGTCATATAAGATATGAAACCCTCCACCAGTTACTGTGGTTGAACTACTTCGTACACTTATGTCCTTGTAAATATGTGAACCTCTAAAACACAGGGCTACATTAAATTGCACTATATTGATACAGAAACATGAAAGATGGTTTACAGAGAACATCTATGTGTTAGAAACATGCATATCCACTTTAATATTTAAGACCAGGATTCTACGAAATGGAAAACAAGACTGACTGTTAAGAACCACATACTGGAAAAACAGCAATAGTTCATGCAATTACTTTATTACTCTTACAGTAAAGTGATAGTGCATGCAGATTATAATCTGTGTGTTATTCACACATCGTCATTGAGCTTTAGATGTGTGGGTATGTGTATTTTTGACCTTTGGACAGAGTCATGTTTAACCCTGTTTCATCTTTATGCTAAGCTAGGCTTATTGCCCCTTAGAACTACAAACATGAGTATAATAGCGATATGTTCAACTCAGTCTCAGAAAGAAAGCCAATAAGCATATTTCCAAATCTGTTGAACTATTCATTTAAAGGTACAGTGTATAATATCATAGTATTTAGTCTATACACAATATCAAGTGATGAGATGACGATTTATTCGGTTATTTATTCTACAGTACTCTTTCATTGTCTTCAAACAGGTGCATTTCCAGTTGACACCCACTTCATATAAAAACGAACTACGTTAAGTTTGTCTGTTCTGTGATACTGGCTGTGCAACATGGCGGTGCTCTTATGTAGATATACTGTAAAATGCTCATTCTAAGGTAACATAATTCTTAAGCGATTATACACTTCTTGTAACATACTTATCACATTCCATTTATACCAAGTCTGTTCTGAAAAGTACCAATCAATTCTACACACTGTACCTTTTATATACACTTAATTTTTTTGTGTTTAGAAATGCAAGCAGATTCTACTAAATGCGTCTGTATTCATCTTTAAGGTGATATCCAGCTACATTTTTATTTTTTTAAATATCAGAGATGAAAATACTTCTAATAAGTCGATTACAAACAATTGAACCTGTATATTTCCAGCACCTGCTGATAGCTCGCACTGTATATGCACTGCGTGTAGACACTGTCTGAGCCCTTTGGTTGTGTGTGTGTGTGTGTGTGTGTGTGCTATGTGTGTGTGTCTGTGTGCATAGTGCTATGCTGCCTCAGTGCTGGGACTCCTCATAGAGACCTATAGCATCAGCTGTCCCTTCAGTCTGGTCACGTTTGACATGTCCAGACAGACAGGGAGAGGACAGAGGCTTTGTCCCCTACAACACCACACTCTAGGGCTTGCCCTCCATTCTTTTGTAAATCAAAATAAGAAAATACAATCCACACAAATTAGCTTTTACTGTTGCTGTATAGTCAAGCAGTGGGCTGGCTGATGCAAAAGACGGTGATTTATTTGAACAGGCAGTGACAGCCGCTGAAAGCAAGGCTGAATGGGTAAACCAAAGATAGAAGGAAGGATTGACATGAACAGCATTGAAGATAAGGAAAGTATGGCAATGAATGGAGATGCAAGAATGGAGCGTATCATTCTTTCATACATGCATACATGAGCAGACGTTAAAGGGGGAGCTTCCACGTACCGAGCAGCACCGATATAATCGTGGCAATCAGGAGCCAGTTCCTCCTCAGCAAGCCTTTGAAATTCATGCCTCGTCGCTGTTTGTTACCCATCATGTCCATGGTGTTTTTGCCCTTTCCTTTCACCCAAAAATATAAAGGGGGGAAGAAACAAACAATGGCCCCCGGTAGAGACACAAAAGGTTCCTGTGGCGGGGATGTCGGATGCAGAAGGAGGAGAAGGATGGAGGAGCCCGCGTTGCTACAGCAATGGATGCAGCCGTCAGACGCTGCTGATTGCCAGACACGGTGTGAGGGGAGTGTGTGTATGTGTGTGTGCTGGAGAGAGAAAGAGAGACACACACAGAGAGAGAGAGAGGGAGGGAGGGAGGGAAATGGTCTCCCTCCCTCCCTCCTTCCTTCCCTTCCCCCACACCCAAGGTGTCTCTGACAGTTTCTTTTTTATGGGTGACACCAGCCGGTGTGGTAGGCAGCGGGGAGAGTCAGGGGTTATGGAAAAAATCCTGTTCAGAGATTAACATTAGGTTTTCTATGAGCTAGTCCGACCTCAACCTAGAGCACATACATAAGTTAAAAACATCCTTTTTAAGATTCATAGACGTTGAATGGAATCTACTGAAAAGCACCTAATGTTTGGCATCTGTCGCAACCTTTATCATAGGTTTTTGCTGAATGACTGTCTATGCCACTGTGGTTTGAAAAGTATAAAGATTATTATTTTTTTTTTTATTAAATTTTTTTACCTGATCTTTTATTATTGTGTGACTTGTTAGACTGTCCGTAAAGACAGTCCTGTAAGCCTAAAAATCAATGACCCACTTCATCCGTTTTACTGCATCCACTATAACACATGTTTTAGTCAAATTAGTTTGCACAGTGTCCTGGAGCAGCCAACATAAAGGTTACATAATCAAACTTGAGAAACTAATAGGCACAATTCATATACAGGTATTTACACAAAAAAGGTAAACCCAATATTCAAACTGATAGTAAGGGGATTATAACCTGCTTTCACTTTCCAACTGTTTGATTGGCCTTGTTAAAGGAAGTGATGTCATATGTATATTATTCATATTGTACTGCATGTTCATTTTCAGCGTGAACAAAATAATAAAACTGATAACACTAGTGAACAAATTGGATTTCAAAAAGTATTACTTTAAAAAAATTGTTCAGGCAGGCCTCCTGAAGTTGCATAACATTCTATAATACTTAATGTCAGTGTTGACATGAGAAGATGGTGATGATGAACCTGCAACATACCAATATTCACCCATTTTGAAACAGCTGTTTTCTCTCTCTTTTCTTTCTCGCTCTGATCTTTTCTGATTGGACCATTTTTTTAAAGACATGATTTCTACTCAGCATAAGCCCAATTTAAATCGTAATGCCCTATGTATGGGGCCCGGGCTATTGGCCCCATCATTCCCCTCACTGAAACTCACCTGCTTACAGGTACTGTAGCTCCTAATATTCTGTTATGTGACTGTGCTGCCATCTACTGGACCCCATTGAGATTATAGTATGTGTGACAAAGCAGGTTCTAGTTTGAAAGTTCAACCCAACCCTTCCACAAAAAAACCTTGATTTTTCCACTAATGCCACCATCAGGTCCACATTTCCAGTGGTGCACAACATACAATGGATGTATTGTCATGAAATTCTCTTTCTTTGCGACACTATGTTCCGGTTGTGTCGCCCGATATCATGTACACCGGACATCTTGCAAATTAAAGTGCAGCTGTGAAATGAACTGTGTACATTCATGTTCTCCAGAGAATTACACCATTGCATTTTAATAACCTGTGACCTGTCCTTTAACACCACCCTTTGGGTATACTTTAAATTTTTACCTCTGCCGCTAAGAAGAGCAAAACCTTTGCATGTTGTTCATATTGCGGCCTGTGTAGAACTTTTCTTTTCAATTTGCACTTTGAAATGATCCAGGGTTGGAAAACTCCAAATAAGAGTTGCCCATTCATCCAGAAGAGCATTTGTGAAGTCAGACACTGATGTTGGTCCTGGCTCACAATCTCCTTTCCTAGTTAATCCCAAAGGTGTTGGAAGGCAGTTCAGCTAAACTAAAGTCATCTGGGGCAGTGATAGCTTCCATGACTCAACAGACACAGGAATAAGCACAACCTATAGACACTCAAGCATTTACACAAAAACATATGAGAACACTTCAAAGTCTCACCCATCATGTTTTATTGACAGCCGATCTCTGTGCAGTGAGGAAATGGCACAACAAACTTGACGACAAAAGAAAGTTAAAGGATAAAAACACAGATTTTAACCTACTGTCCCTTTAATGACTTCTGTCTATTTCACTTTACTGAACTCAGCAGTGTCTCCATAAGAATCGTAGTAAAGCCACAATCCAGCATAGAGTGGCTGAGTGAATGTGGTCTTGATTCTGTGGAGGAGCCTCATGGTTTTAGAGACGCTGTAGAAGGACAGAATACCTGCACTGTGATCCAGGTAAACTCCTATTCTGGAGGACTGAGGACCTGAGACGGATGATTGGACTTTGTTGTGCACAAAGATATAATGGTTTCTGTTGCAATCTAACATCCAAGATTTGTCATTGAGTCCAAATAGACTTTCACTCCCTGCTCTGGTGATATTCTTGTATGCGACTGCTACATAAACTCCTATCTCTCCAACTCCACCTCCCAGTAACAACGTCCAGTCAGGCTCTCTGTACTCAGGACCTGATAACCATTAGTGAATCTGTCTGTGTGACTAGAATAAGACTGATTTCCACTAATGGTCACTTTTCTGTTCCCCTCAGATAATAACAGCCCTGTGCGTGCTGTGTTTGGATCTAGTGTGATTTTACGTGAATATTTTAAGAATCCGGCTCTGGTCTTGGGAAATAAAACATCCACTTCAGATACTGTCAGTGAGATGTTTGTCCATCTCTCTGTAAGAACATCCTGTAGTTGATCTCTGGCTTCTGACACGGATGCTGTCACGTCCTCAAAGTATCCCTGGTTCTGAGTCCCCAGACCCCCAATAAAGCAAAAAAATGCACATTTCAAAGTGGCCTTTTATTGTGGACAGTCTAAGGCACACCTGTGCACTAATCATGATGTCAGATCAGCATCTTGATGTGGCACACCTGTGAGGTGGGATGGATTATCTCAGCAAAGCAGAAGTGCTCACTATCACACATTTAGACAGATTTGTGAACAATGTCTGAGAGAAATGGTAATATTGTGTATCTGGAATGAATTTTAGATCTTTAAGTCCATCTCATGAAAAATGGGATCAAAAACAAAAGTGTTGCGTTTATATTTTTGTTGAGTGTAGTTGTTGCTCAAGTCTGACCAACATGTGTTGGTGCAGTGAATGGTGCCTGTCAAATGTTGGTTCCACCCCTTTTGAAACTGTAGATTTAAAGGGGAGGGAACATAATGTGGGACATATGGACAGAGTGCAGCTGGCTGTGTTTGAGAGCTGGTAATCAAACTGTGAGTCATTCCAGGAAGAGAATCAGTGAATTTACATTCTTCATCCTCATTTACAATGAAGCCTCAGTTAAATCTGCTTAACATTTGAAAGTTTTTTGTGTAAAAAAAAAGAAGACTTTTGTAAAACATGAGTGACTTGAAGTGGAAATAAAGCCGGGCAAGGTAAAACCTCCAGTCAGTGAGAATCATAAGCCAAACAACCACTAACAAAGGTGGCCGTTTCAGCTTCACTTATTTTTAATGATGTGATCCTAGAATGTGAAGGTTGCAACACAGCTGAATCATAAGGTGCCATTGTATAACTCATGTTATATTCTTTGAACCAATGAGTTTGAAATCTATCAGTCACACTTTTACTTCCTACAATGTTCTGACCATGTGAGTGGGACTCTGCAAAAGGCAGATATTTTAATCATGTAACTTCCCTGCAGCTGTGGTGTGAGGCAAGTGTGTTTGAGAAATGGATACAATATAATAATATTTCAAATAATATGAACGAAGGAGGCAATTATTCTGAAGTAAGAAAAGTTTTATCAGTTGAATATATATATGATCAATTAGTAGTGGGGGTGACATTTTCCTCTGAAATATAATTGAATAGGAGTATCAGGAGGTATACAATTGATGTCGTCCAGTAATGTAAGTATGAAAGTACTTCAGAATTGTACTGTTCACCACAAGTTTCGAGACACGTTTTGTGACTTTTGGTCCTGACACTGGGCATATTTGAAAGACAGTTTAAAGAGAATCGTAAGGATTCCGCATGAAGAAGAAGAAATTAAAGAAAGTTAAAGAGAAAAAATCCCTTAGTCGATCTCGTGATATTTTCCAACTTTCGTCATTTCTCCATCACCTAACTGCCCTCACTTATCTATCGAAATGCTTTCTATTTCCCCTGATCAGCCCAGTAAATATACTGGTTGTTTCCTAGCAGTCTAATCCTAGTCTGACCGTTAAAGTATCCATGGGCTATATGCCATTCAAGCCACCAGAATTTGACCCTAACCTGTCTGCCAGTATCTTTCCTTTTGTGAATAAACCACTGAACTGTCCCTGCTCGGCATTCAGGTCCATTCCCTGCTGCCCTGCTTGCACGACGTGATAGATTTGAATAAAAAGCAGAATCGTTTTTTAAACGTCTTCCGTCTTTCTTCTTCTTCTTCTTTTAGCATTTTAACTGTGGGCTATGAAAACTTTTCAATGCAATTAGAATGAATAATGCATGGATGTGCTTTTTTTTCTGCTGACTTACAGAGATCCCAACAGCAGCAATAAACGGTTCGTGGTTGGAAAAGTATAAAACGTCTGCTCCTAAAGACGGATTAATTCTGTAGTATACCTTGGACTCTTTACAGACTTAATTTAGAGTTTATTTCTAAGGTGACGCATCCACTTTTTTTGTGAAATCAATAACACTTTAATAAGTAACTTCACACTCCCTGTTGCCTGCAGCAGTTATCAATCATCTCTTGTGACTCCTCAGTATTACAATGGGACCTATTTAAGGGGGTCCCTGTGTGGTGAGATGTAGTGCCAAAAAGTGATTGTCTGCCAAAAATGTACTTCTGTCAAATGAAAATGTATTTCAGCAGGAAAAAGTGACTGGGTGGGCTCCAATTTTTTTCACATTAATATAATCAAGTAGCTATTTTAGATGCCTTAATCCATATTTATGCATGATAATGTTATTAACTGCAAAGGCTATTGTGATTATTGGCTAGCAAGAAACATTTAAGATTTAAAAGCTACAACGGATAAGTAATGTAGGCAGGCTTACAGTACATTAGCATCTAGCTATCCTGATAATAGCAGCTGTAGCCTACACATAACTGAGCGATAGCATTGAAAGGCTTTCAAGATCTTTCCAGCCACTGCAGTCTTGAACTGTTAAATGTATTCTCGTCTTTATTCTTAACATTGTATTTAAGCTGTATTCACATAATTGTATCTCCACAGTATTCTCGACATTTGGACTTAATTCTCAAATTGCAGAGGGGGGGGCGTACCCCATTATGCAAATACATTTTTATTATTTACTGTTGTTCCGTACGTTGGAATCATCATCTGTTTGTGCTTCAGACGCGTCGCAGACTGCCATCTACAGGCGATATGTCCCATTACCATAGTTCATTCAAAGCATTATATTTTGAAGGTTGTGACCGGAAGTCCTACTCTTACCCACGTCCGGCTGACTTGAATGGGGCATGTCACACTGACTGAGCCAGTCGTCCAGGGGAGCGCCAGCCTGCAGGTCTCGACTGTGGTGTGTGTGGATATGAGAGGAAGTCAGATGTGTTAACCTGCTAGTCG
The DNA here is from genome assembly GCA_026929865.2 of Hyperoplus lanceolatus. NCBI lineage: Eukaryota > Metazoa > Chordata > Actinopteri > Uranoscopiformes > Ammodytidae > Hyperoplus > Hyperoplus lanceolatus. The sequence continues at coordinate 12,092,678 of CM049417.1, read as the reverse complement.
CCCCGGTGTACAGACCGTCGCCCAGCTGCATTCATCAGAGCGGGACTACCCGGCCCGGCGGCTGCTGTCGCTATCTCACTGGCTAGCTAGCAAGCTCACCTCAACCTTAACCCGCTAACTTCACCCGTTTCAGCCGCTTGGAGGGAACGAACCGTGTGGGGGAAAAGCGGGGCCTCTGGCGAGTGCGACTCGTTTTTTTACAGCTGTTCTGGAGAACGTAACACCCCGGTTTATTTTACGTACACTAGCAACATCCTGCGGAGATGGGTGAGTAGACACTGCTAGCTAAACCAGCTATTCATTCCGAACCCAGTTAGCCAACAAGAACTGTTTTTCGCCATTTGGTTTAACGTTGAAATGTGTTTTTCCCCCTTATCATTAGTAAACGCTTTCAAGAAGCCACGTATATGGTTAATGGTTGGCATTATGTATTACGAAGAAATGTCTCCTATACCACTGTTTACCTGCATAGTTTTCAGTTCTATCCTTTTAACGTTAGTTAGTCTTATGAAAAAGCTGATTGTAGCTGAACCGCGTGTACGTGCGCGTGCGTTTTCAGCTTCAGTCCTCGGGTGGGGTAGCTTCCCTGACTCTCCATCCACTACACACGATAGTAGTCGTGATTTATTCCCCCTTTAGCAACGTTAAAAAAATAATAATAATTGCGTGCTTGCATTTCCTGATGTGTTAAGCCGATACTGGAATATGGCTTGATAGCCCAAGTCGCTAAATGAACGTACATCCCCCTGAAATGGCAGTGCTAGTGGATGGTGTGAGACTAGATGGCACTCCTCCATCTCCACAGCTGTTATGCAATAGGATCCAGCAGCCCACTTTGCGTTGCTGCACTGCTCTCCATAACGTTACTAGGCTACTCCTACCGGCTACTGATGGTCTGTGTGGAGTGGACCCCCGTTGGTTACTGCTTATTTGAGCACAGGCCTGTCACTACTGTAGTAGTCATATTTCTGAATGCAATCTAATACAATTTGACATTAAAACATGCTGTAGATTCACTAAATATAGGCTACAACCTCCCAACCTATTCCATTTGAAAAACCAGTGCCAACAACAGGCAGTGGCCTCCTTGATTGCCATCAAGAAGAGCAATATTATTTTGTTGACAGTTTACAAGGTATTTGACAAGATTGGAATCCCAGTCGCTCATGTTTTTTTTTTATTTTATGGAAGGCATCTGTCACCAAGGGTGGATGTGTGGGCTGACTACAACAACCAGGTCACCGAAATCCTTATGCAACCCCATCATTTTTTTACCTGGCTTTTTAGTGCTGGAATAAATATAAATATTAAAAACAATGTCCCACTCTTTTGTTATAGCAGGTCTTCTGAGCATTTTAAACAGTAAAAGAAATCGTATTGTTGTTCGACGATCGATGAAATAGACGAGGAAGTAGTGTGTCAGCCTCTGGAGTAATTAGAGTGGATTCTGGACCCATTCCGACGGGTCAGTCCCAATCAGGTTCTGCTGCTGAGAGGAGCTGTGAGCAAATTCATATGCTGCTGCCAATAACACAGAGCTCATATAACACATGAATACACCACTTAATATATCACTTGCTTTATAGACATTCATAAAGCATTATTATTAAGCCTAGTTGTTGTATACGATTTAATATCAGTGATTGTAAAGAGTATAGATCCGTACAAGTGGAGCAGCTGTCTAATCTCACCAAATGTAGCTCTATTGAACATTTCTGAATAGTCATTTACCATATGAAATTACGAGAAATCTGTCATTTTCTTCTTTCACTGATTCAAAAGGAATAACGGGAAAGATACAGCGATTGGGTCTCCACTCAGTGGTTCGCGCGTGAGGGATGTGCACAGCAGTTATAAATCATTGATTCAGTGTTCTTTGCCTTCATTTAAAGTGCACTGCCTGATGTCTACCAACACTGTACTTTCATAGTTCAGCAATTGTATGCATATGTGGAGGACTATATCCCACAGACAGTAGTTATTACTAGTTAGTTATATTACGGCTGTTGACAGAAAGTACGTAGGTACACAAAAGTCAAGTTGCCGTAAGGTACCTCGGTTTTGAAGACACGGTTTGGTTCTGTACAGTACGATTAAATATATGAAAAGAATACTGCTGCAAGCTCTCCAATAAATAAATAAAATCATTCTCAAATGAATGTGCAAGTGCAGCATTAATTAATTACAATTGCAGCCTATAGGTCTTTTCCAGTGCAAAAAGAAAATACTGCTGCAAACAACAAAGTTGAAACAATAAATTAAATACTTCTCAAATATGTTCCGCACGGCGATCAAAAAAAGGCTGTACATTGGGCTGTACATTAGGCACATTTAAGTCGCTATTTATGCCCATAATTACGTATTGCGTTTCACCTCTTGAACCGCGGTACGGCCTGTATGTGTGATGGTTCGGTACCAATATGTGTATTGTTACACCCCGTCACACATACAGATCAGCAGTGTCTCAACCAAAAGGATCATTTCAATGGTTTAACTGATCAGGGATTGGTTGAATGCTAGACGTCTTCCTATGGTCATATCTGTTGAAATTGCTGGAGTGGCTAACCCGTCTAGAATGATTTAAGTCTAAATGTATTCGAAGACATCATAGACCAGGGCTATTCAATTAGTTTTGAATGGGGGCCGTTTGGTGGAAATGATCCAAAATGAGGGGCCAGAAAAAAAATGCCTAAAATTGATGAGCATCTCATCAATAGCTACATATACATGCAGCTATTGCTACATGTAGCAATGACCCTGGTTACTGTCCAGGGTCATGGGAGGCGCGTCGCAGCGCGCCGCCGCGGCGAAAATGTTGGCTGTATTTTGCTCAAAGATGCCAATGCACAGTAAAGAAATAAACAACTGCTTATCTGAATACAAAAAAACTAAACACACTGACTTTACATTTGTGCAATTTTGTTTGCTATGTGAAGGTACAAATTTTGTGCAAACATGCAAAATTCTACTGGTGCAATATTATGCAGACACACTAAATACAAATAATGGACCATACACTTACACTGCGGAAAGCTGCATACACAGAGCAGCTGGTAGAGAAACGCTTGGAGACACATGAGCACATTTATTTACTGCAGATCGCGGCCTTTCGCGCAGTTATGACCATGCAAAAGCACACATCGCACGTGCTAGTACATTAATTGTGCACCACTGGGTCGGTCGGTAGTCAAGGCGGGGGCCAGTAAATATTCCTCCGGGTCCGGCCCGCGGGCCGCCTATTGAATAGCCCTGTCATAGACCATTATAAACAACATTCACAGCGAACTATTTGTGTACTGGTGTGTTTAATGGGGTGCTCCGTGTGTGTGTCAATCATTTTCATTTGATTGGTATCTTCTCCTTAGAAATAAAGATATTTAAATTAATTAATTCATGAAATGTTTCTGTTTTTTTTCAGACAACCTAAATGACGCCCTGGCCAAGCTGAAGCTAGCGTCTACAGACAGCGCCACTGACAGCGTGGAGAGCTGCCTGGACTGCCTGCTCAAAGCACTCGCCAAAAACAGTGAGTACAGCCACCTAGTTCACATAGTGTGTATGTGTGTGTGTGTGTAGTACAAACAGAAGCAGATTTTTTTTTAATGTAAACCCTCTGGGGCCGGTTTCCCGATAACGTCCTCTCTTAGCGAGCTACGAAGACTCCTACGTTATGACTTACCAAAGTTGTTTACCTCTGTAGTCGTGGTTCCCGAACGGTCTCTTAGGAGAAACACTCCTTACGTCGTTCGTACACTGCTGAAATCGATTGCTCAGAGTTCGATTTTCCATTTCCTGTTCAATTCATGCGCAGGTGCATGACAACACTAGGCTATATTATAAAACATATAGCAGTCTTTGCGAATAAAAGATTGCTAGAAATCCTTCTAGGCCGAAACATTTATTTAACACTAGAAGCGCCAGCGTTCTCTTTATATGCTGCATAATCAATTCTACCCGTGCATTTCTGGTGTAATATAAAGTCATACATTAGTTTGTTTAATCATCATCGGTGTTTTGGACCTCTTGTTTTATAATCTAAGTATCTTTAAGAACACTAATCACGTTTCGTGGTGGGTCAGTAAGGAAACTGAAAGTAGATATAATATAGCCAATAGCCTGCCTATCAATAAAAACAGACGGCCAAAACAGCGTTCAAATGAGATAAATTCCTACATAAAATAAACATTAAGATGGCACACTTATTTTAAGGTAAGCTTTAATTGATTATTAATATTTTTTTCACACGTTTACATGTTTTGAGGCGGAGCATCGGACGCACCCTGCCCGGCTGCTGTCAGCTGAGCCGGGCGAGCCGTGTGGAACACAGTGCGGAGGTTCTAGAGTTAACCATGGTCGAACATACTACGGTAGCCTATACTGATTTAAAAAAAGATATAGAAAATATAGAAACAGCGGAGGAGATAAAGATTGTTTCCAGCAATTATTTTCTTCATGAATGTGTGGCAGTTCCATGCGCAACAGGGATGTCACTGTCCGTTTTACGCATCGTGCTTTAACGGAAGGAGATGTGGGGGTCTGTATCTCTGGCGATGCCACAGCGATCGCAGGGACTGTCACTTGTGTCGTTAAACTTATACATCTGACTGTATTTCATATCAAAGGGACACAGCGATGACTGTATTAAATATCAAACTGATAAAAATTATTCGACTGCAGGCAATCACATATAGCCTAAAGTATTTTCATATTGACGGACATCGCATCCATTCAGTTAATACAAGTCAGTTAGATGACTAAAAAGTACTTGTTCATATAGTGAATGGTGTTCTGCTAAAATATCAGATAAGCCTACTTTAAATAAATAAATATACGTGACTATACAGTTGTAATCGTTTTTAACAGTTTGTTATTAGATAGAGTCATCGCTGTGTCCGTTTGATATGAAATACAGTCAGATTTATTAGTTTAATGACACAAGTGAGAGCTGAAACATCCCTACGGTAGAGTTAAGAAGGCTCTGAGGGCGCTCCAGACCAACCTTACCAACATATGACGTACAAAAGAGATTCGTAGCAAAGAACGTTTCGGGAAACAGGCGAAATGTGAAGTAGGAACTCTACGTAGGGGTTACGAATGACGTTGGTTGTGTTAAGAAGGCTCTAAGAAGGCTTCAGGAAACCGGCCCCTGATCAATGTGATTTTCTTTTTTAGTAAACAGTTAGCATGCAGTATGCTTCAATTAGGTCATACTTTTACTTATTTATTTCATCATAACATTGCGTCTTGATCTTGCCGTCACTCCTGTTGTGCACTGGATTGTGGGTCAGAATCGCCTAAATAGCATGCTGATATCAGCACTAAAAATCTTGACCCGGGTGTAGTAGGCATCCGGATATTTTAAAGCATGCTAAATCTGATCACAAGAATTGGGACATCTTAAATCTTTTTCTACCATACTAAATAGCAGAAAGTATGGGGATTGGAATGCACGGTCTGAGTCTACACAACCATGCAGCTCCTTGAGCTAAATGCTAACGTCGTCTTGCTAACATGGGCCAGACATAACCCATGACCCAATGGCTGGTGGATAATTATGTAGGTCAAGTTGATAGGCCAGTGACGGCCAACCAGAGCATGTCAGTCCCTTTAAAGAACATGCCCCATAGGTTGGCCTTTGTCAGGAAAACGTAAAGACATTGTATTTCTTAATGCATTATTGTGATTTGTCCATTTGAAATTCCTTTCCGTTTTTCTCCTGCAGACACCGAAGCCAGCATGAAGATCCAGGAGATGGGCATTCTCACCCTGCTCCCCACCCTGCTTAGCCCCCAGTCCTCCTGTACTCCCAAAGTAGCCAACATCATAGCTGAGGTGGCCAAAAATGGTGAGGTTCGGTTTCCAAGTCCATCCACCCAGGAACATCCTGACTTTCTGTTCCTCCATTTTGTCAGTATTCCATTTTTACACTTTCTCTTGTATCTCATTCGTTTTTTTTTGTTAAGTTTTCTTTTTTAATACATTTTTTCTTCATGAATGCATTATTTGGTGGGACAGTTACAGGGCCCCTTCCTAGTTACGGATATGTCAGAATATTTCTACCAATTAAAATATTTGAGTATCAAACTGTCACATATTTGATTGACAGGTCATTTCAGACCAGAGCAGTCCTCTTTGGCATTTGAGAGCTAAGCCATGTGCCCCCTGAATGTGGGCTTATTGTGTGAGGACTGAAACCTTGTATAATTGCAGTGTCAGAAGGCTTCCATTTTCCACAGCGAGAACCCGAGAAGCTTTTAAACAAGAGAAAAAAAGAAAAACGTGAATAGAACTCGAGGCAAAGATAAGGTTAGGATAATGAATGGGCTTTAGCAGCTTGCAAGACTGCAGCTAATGATGACTCCCCAGCAGTTTGCCGAGCTTGGCAACATCCCGCTGGTATTTATCTGTCACCGCTTCTGGAAACGTCTGCAACGAAGCCAAGTGACTGCATGTGCTCAAAGACAACTCCCCTTTCCGTCTGACAGTGTGAACTCCATTTGTTTTGGGTTCAAAGCTGAAAACAGGGCAGGCTTTTGTGTAAAACACATATTTGACTAATTAACATAAATCCCTATCAAAACAGAGAAAAAAAGGTCTTATTCCCAGATGATCCAAAAATGACTGCCCGCACGTCTCTCTCATCCCTTTTGGCTTTTGTCATGAAGCATGCTATTGGGATATTTGATTTAGAGGTGGAGTCAACGATTCTGGAGAATGCTTGTTGACAAAATCAGCTTTTAGTCAAAATCAATAAATATCTCCTCACGGTCCGCTACCTTTTCATACTGTGTGTTTACTGAAAGAAAATCTGGTGTTAAGACACAGCCTAGGCTCTGTAAACAGGTATGTAAACAAACGGTATTTTAACAAAGAGGGCCCACCGTAGCTAGCACCATGCACGTTTACTGCGTATTAACACTAGATTTATTTTCAGCGCAAACACAGTACTGACAGATAGTAACAATTGACAGAATGACTGATTCCATCTTCTTCGGACGGTCCAATTACATGCTTAGGGTGAAGCTAGTGATGCACAACTCAAAATCGACATGAAGGTCCTCCAATTATCTATTGCTGACCTGTTATCCAACACCTTTCCCCTCTCTTTAGAGTTCATGCGGAGTCCCTGTGTGGAAGCCGGCCTCATCCCTCCACTCATTCAGCTGTTGAACTCCAGCGACCAGGAGGTTTTACTGCAGACCGGCAGGGCTCTCGGCAACATCTGTTATGACAGCCGTAAGTAGCAGTTCGCTCTGCCTTTAGGGAACACCAACTCCCTCATGAGCCTTGTCATCACGCTCCCGTAGCTAATATGAAAATCAGTCAAAGAGACCATGCTTCTTTTGGGCTCCAGTAGACAAAACCTTTAGCAGGGTTATAATAGCACTTGCCCTGCTGTCTGTAAAGGTGTCAACCATTTAGTTGAATTTCCTCTGATGACATCCAGGGTAATCGTTTGTCTATTTTGAGCCATGTGAGCTGCTGTATTACTGGAATATGTGACTGTACAACACAATGGCAATAAATACCACTTACATACAACTCACAAATGCATATCGACAATGATAATATCACAGCAACACTTACATAGACATGCAAACTCAACAAATTAGAATGACATGAAATTAATACGAACCTTACCAGGTGCTTCACACTCCAGTAAGACTGTTGCTTTTCAGTGTGACTACTATGTTCATCAACTGTATCTTACATCCTTAGTGTGTGTGTTATTAATGTAGACACTAGGCACATTACAGATTACAGGATGGGGGTTAGAAAGTAACAAAGGTGGGCACGTGTTACACATAATGAGCTCCTAAAAAGCCCTGTATTCCATAATTGAATTAAGTACCTAACTACTCACTATCTGTACAACATGGCTGAGCGAATACGTTTTATTTATTTGTTTCTTTGTTTATTTATTTATTAAAGGTGCATTATGCAGCTCCACAGGAGGGGGATTTGTTTACATTTGCAGAGCCTGCTTTTAGTTTACAACGTTTATTTTCTCTAAATTTAATTCTTATTATTGAATAATTCTATCATCATAAATCAAAACTAAATTATTTTGAGGCACCTGGAACAAAGCGTAAAACTAGAATATGTTCATAAACCAAACTGTTGGTCCTGCTGCTGTAAACAACAGTTGAAACAGTAACTTTTAAGTTAGCTTTCTAACTTCAAACAGTGTTCCAGGGATCCAATTGTCCTGTGAGGAAAGTTGGTCTATTGAAAACATCCACTTCTCTGACACACCCAACAATGACATAGTGCACCTTTATTGCACATATAACACATAGATTTTGTTCATGATGTATATATACAGTATGAGGTTGGAATAGGGGAAGGGGCTATTGAAAATGTTGTCCCGATTTTGAGAAAAACATAAAACCGTTTTGCACATGAATCAAGTTGTTAAGCCGTTAACTTAAAAACTAAGCCTTCACAGTTTTATCTGACGAGAATATGATTGTGTTTTGAGAACGCTCCGCGTGGCACCTTTTAAGATATCTGCTCTAGGAAATGTCATTAGTGAATGAACGTATTTGAGTATTGACCTCTGGGGAGTCGCAGCAGCAGAGTTTAAGCCTGATTTTTTTTGCAGCACAGCTTTAGAAGCTTTAATCACAGCTGTTGGTTCTGGTGCGTCGTTTTTTTTCCACTTGTTGAAAAGCCAGGGCATCTTTGGAATCCGTTGGGATGTGACATTTGTTTGAGTGGGGGGGGGCTCTGTAAGCCGGCGCGGTTTTAATGATAGACGTGCTGGGAGAGTGTGGATAGGCAGCTGCTCGCTACCTTGCACACTGAAAAAATATGGAAGACGTCACCTCAGTTGCTATGGTAAAGTAGATAGAACAGCGTCTCCTGAAATCAGAACATGAAGACATGGGGTTCTGCTACTGTGTGTTATATAGTATGCTCACTGAGTAGACATGTTTGACAAGTTGAACACACTGTGATTTCTAAAGGGTTTATTATGATTCGTTCTGGATGGCTACACTCCCAAAACAAGGTGAAAAGCCCACCGTAATGGCCTGGCTGCATCCCACTGCCTCTCCAATTTGAAATGATTGTCTTGTCTCGATGTGAAGAATCGCACAAACGGGGGAAGTTCCCACACTTCTGGACATTCTATCCTGGAAGGCAGCAGTCTTTCACACAATAAAAAAGGATCCAAGCAGCTGTATGATTGTGGTTGTCCGATTCATAAATCATACTAAAACGATAGGACACAACTCCCTAACAATCGGAGCTATGCCTTCATACTCGGCTCATTTTCACCATGATGGTCTGGTACCAGTACTGTACATGCATGATTACAACCATCCAATCCTCCAATCCTCCCACTCCAACCATAACTCATGAACAGGACCCCAAGATACTTGAACTGCTTCACCTGGGGCATCAACTGCTTACACATCTGCAGTAAGCAAATTATTGTTTATATAGATAGGAGAATCCTTTAAAGCATTTTCTAAAGAGAGAACCAAAAAACAATTACTATTGGACAGAAGGTGCAAGGGTGACACTGCTTTAAAATGACTACAAACGTATATTTGTTATTTCTGTAAGCCAATATATACACAGATAAACATATAGATACATCCGTAATGAACTTATTTCAGCTAATAATACTGTCTGGCCTATGAGCTTTTACATTTGAGATACTCTTGGGTTTTTATGGATATTATGTCTCAAACTAGTTGTATGGCTCAAGCCTTTAAAGGGTGTCAGGATCTTATACACCATGAACATAACTAACACACTATTAGGCATAACTAATGTTGATTCATTTCATACCACCACTTCCCAGTGTCAATGGAGTATCTGTTTGTCCAAATTTAACAAGCAAGTCCTATCGCTGCCTTTTTTGGGTCAGCAGCAGAAGAGAAAGAGGCAATATTGTGCACGTGGCATAGCCATGTTGTTGAGTGTTCATAAGTGGCATGCTGCTGCGAGTGACTGGAAGCAGCATTAGACGCTCCGATGCTGAAAGGGCTGACTCACGTAACGCCTTCCTTGGCAGCCATTCTACCAGACAAAGCCCTCCCATAGAGACTATCGCCCCCACTGGGCATTTAGTGTTTCTCTAAGTCTAACGGCCTTCCAAAGAAAGAGATCTAGAAATAGACAAAGGCTTAATAATGCTGAAAATATGCATTGTCTGTTTATTTAAGTTTAATTTTTTTAATTTTTTTTCAATATTGCACTTCTTTGATTTTTGCTGTTGTTGACTGATTTTAAAAAAAATTCTGGGCTGCAACAAAAAGATTGTATTGAAGAAACTGCGAGTAGAGCTTAAGGTTTTATTCCGTTGCTCCACATTCTATGGGAAGAAATTATATAAGAAAAGGAATGGAATTATAAGGCTACCAATGTCAATTGTGGCATGAAATTAATCCAACTCCCTAAACTTGGATTGTTTTAATGTCATATACAGTAGTTGGTCATAATTATTTCCTTAACATTCATTCTAATCATTAATTGTGACTTTTTTTTTAGCCTTATTTTGCATTGATTTGAATGTTTTGTACCGTTTACTTAATTGTGGAGTCAGTGATTCTGGAGAACACGTGTTGACAACTTTACTTTTTCTCAAAATAAGTGAATATCTCCTCAAGATCCACAACCTGTTTGCTGAAGAAAAAAAAACAGGTTTTAATACACAGCCTAGGCTCTGTAAAGTGGTATGTAAACAACGGATATATACTCTGTAACTAGCAACAGGTCAGTTTACAGAGCCTAGGCTGTGTATAAACACTGGACCTTTTTACGGCATGCTACACGCATTCACCAAATTCGCTGACCCCACCGTTAACATTGCTTTCATGTATTTTTTCAGGTTGTGGTAATGTTTTTTTTCATATTTTTTTTCATTTACTTTTTCTTTGGTTGCTTTGTGGTTGATTTGTGTCCTGGCCTCTTTGTTTTGCAGATGAGGGCAGGAGTGCAGTTGACCTGGCAGGAGGGGCTCAGATAGTAGCTGAACACATTAAATCCCTCTTCCAAAATACTGAGCCGGAAAATGAGAAGCTCTTGACTGTCTTTTGTGGCATGCTGATGAACTATAGCAATGATAATGGTAATGACCAATCTTTTCCCCCCCAAAAAAAAGAACAACTGTTGACTAATCTACACTAATCAGCGGATGTTCTCTTTCTTCTACACAGACGATGTCACACATCATGTTTTGTTGTTGTTGTCATAAGACAGTAGACGGGTTGAACTGAACTGAACCAGGAGATTCTATGTTTTTTCTTCCTTGAACTGACCTTTTTTCTCCTGATATTTCTACCATGCCATCTGTTGCGTTTCCCACTTCACTGCCAAGGTTATCTGCAGTTTTGAGTATTTGCTGGGAGTAGCATTTATACCTTTGTTCCCGTAAGTTTGTCTTGTTAATAGACACAGTAGGTAAAACATATCCCTTTGCTAGTTCCTCTCCCTGCTTTCATGGACATGCTAGCGTCATGGCTGTGGGGATAGCAACGTAGCCCTGTCTGCAGAATAAAATATCAAAAGCTTCGTTTTCACTGTGCGGTTCAATGGTGCGCTCAGCGCAGTCAAAAGTTGGGTAGGGTCCCGAAAAAAGTGAGCCGAGCCGAGACCCTTTCATTTGGGTACCGAGCCATCCTAAAAGGGTGGAGCTACACACTGCAGTCCGTTGATTGGTCGACAGAATAATTTCCGCGTGTGTGTAGTCACCTCGGCAAGAGTAATGATTCTTGCGTTTAGTGAAAAATGTCAGTGCACAGCTCTTTGTTTATTATGTGGCATTTTTCCTTTTTATTGAGTTGAGATCAGCGGGCTACACTGTGTCCCGCTCCTATGGGCTAGCTTATTTCCCCCCTGCTTCCACTCCTAATGCTAAGCTATGCTAACCACTTCCTGATTCGAGCTCAGTAGTTGTCACATAGACGTACGTTACATCACTATTCTCATCTCAGTTTTTAAAAGAAAATTAATAAGCTTATTTACCAAAAAATAACTTGAAAATACATCTAGTGTTAAGTAAAAAGTGTGCCTGATTTTTATCAAGATTCAGACGGTTTATCCGGCTGTTCAGCCCAGTTTACATACGATAAGCTTTTTTCTTATACACTATACTGTACTGTATGTCGCTATCTATGTTATATATCTGCATTAATTTCTGTCGGCTTACTATGATATTTACTATGAATTTACTATGAATTTGAAGACGGTGAATTGGCTCTCCACTGTGTCCCTGCGTTTATCTTTTTTCCTTCTGGCATTCGCTCCAGTTTGTGTCTTTGTGATAATGAAGCTTGTTGAGAGCAGCCAGTATGTGATGTGACAGACTCAGGCCTGTTGCCAAGGTGTCTTTTGGCACTGATGTATGATGGATGGAGCAGTTTGCTTTGGCCTGGGCGGTGGGAGGTTCTCAGTCGCGGTAACAGTATGGATACGTTTTTGTGGCTTTTCAGCTTCTCGCTGACGCTTCATATCCAGCTAATGTTCAGACGACTCCCCACTTACTCACTCGCACCGAGTCAACCACATCAGCTTAAAGGAATCAGTAGAAGGCACAATTATGTTCAAGATATCCCCATGACAACCTTGTTATTGGGACATTTACTGTTAGACACACAATGTATATCATGTTGATTTATATTCTATATTTTTTATTAGAATATCTCAAATTTGTTTTAAAGAATTGTGATCAAGATGGGTACTAGGCAGGTCATCTTACATTGTGAAAATAAACCAGTCGGTTTGCTGGTGGACTATCCACTGTATGTGATGGTATCACTCTTTCTATTTCCCTATGTACTGCAATGTCTCATTAAAGAGGACCTATGATACTTTTAGACTTTTATGACCTATATACGTTGTTATAATGATTTATAGTCATGTTTAACCATACTAGAGTATCAAATAATTACGTACATGCATTTCGACGTATTCCCTGCTGACCGTCTGGGGTGGCTATGCAGAGCACTAAACACTATGGCAGCCGGTCGAGCCGAACTCGTTCAAATTTCCGGATTGTTTCTGTCACGCTCGGGTCGTTTCTGTCATGTTTCCATGTATGGTAATGCTGCCGCTCAGGCAAGCTCCGGCTGCATGCCCCCACCCTCCTGAAAATTTCCCGCCGCTGGAAGGAAGGTAACCAATCACAACGGAGTGGGGTTTGCAGCAGGGGGGGAGGGGCTGGAGAAGCTTAAAGCAGTGTGTAGAGAGAGACTGCTGTGCTCGCTAGGGTAAGAGGAAGAGTGTCCCGAAAATCTACATAGTTTTTTGTGATGTGATTCGTGTCAGGTTGCTCTATAGCAGTTTTTAACAAGAAATTAAGAACAGAAAAGTAGTATAATAGGATCTCTTTAACCAACTGCTGACATATATCCCCATACTGATGTATTCATTGCGTGGCGACAACTGATTTCAGTAACTGCTCCAACAGGTAACACACCTGTGAGAGTAATCTAATCAGTTAGACAAGATGGTCACAGTATATGTTTGTCACTGGCGAATCCATTCTGATGTATGACTTTATAACAAAATAACCTACTCAATCTTGTGTATTTATTTACTTATGTATTCACTCTCTTTGCACCGTGTCATCTCTGAGAGAGAGCTCATGCTTCTTCTTTCCCTGTTTCTGTGCCAAACTCTATTACTCACGTTTGTTAGTGGAATCCAATAACCCCAAGCCCATAGAATATAAAAAACGTTTTTTTATCAGTTTGTAGAAAAATACAAAGTACAGCAGTGGGATTATGAAAGATGTGGCGCACTGATAAATAGCTTGTTTGTTTCATCCGTCTCTTCGCCACCGGCCTCCTCTGAAAGCTCTGGTTTCATTTGCACTGGAGGAACAGCACCCTCATTCTGTTCTGTGTCATCAAGCCATCCATCGCATTTTGTCTGACTTTGTGACACACACACACACACACACACACACACACACACACACACACACACACACACACACACACACACACACACACACACACACACTGTAGAACACTTTGGAGCGTTGTTGATGCTCATACAAAACAAGTAGCATCTGTTTTGTGGCCTTTTCCTACGTCTTACTTTAAGGGTCCAGCTCTTCCTGGTGCTATTTGTTCTGACTGTTGGACTTTTAACTGGACTATTTCCCTCTTTTTTCTGTTCTACTCATCCACACACTCATGTTGTCTTCCTCCACCATCAATTCATTCACTCTGTTTTTTTAAAACATCTAAATGCTTTATCTTTACTCTCCAGGTGTGTCTAATAGCTCTACCACTTCTTACTATCAAATGACAAATGTATTTATACCTTTTTGTTGGTTTCAGGATCTGAAATTTTCAATTTAACTCACCTCACTGTCATAGAGAGGGCCTCGACATCAGGTTGTGTCTGCAGACTTACCCAACAAAATCTTCTGTTTGCTAATATTGGCTACAGTACGCCATTTAGTCACACTGCTAAGGCAAAGGCCCGACATTTTAAACAGTGTGAAATGTTCCATTGAATGTGGCTGGGCATTAATCTCATAGCAACAAAACGACTGTATTGCATCGGGCAAAATATTGTGTTGTGGCTTGTTAATTTAACTTTACATTTTTATGAGGAATATGTGTTTTTTTCTTTCAAAAGTGCATTTGCTTTTAGAAATAATCTTTTACAATCACACTTACACAAATGGTCACTTTTGGTAAAAACTATGAAAAAAAATCTACATAATGTTTTGAACAATTGATCAACGCCCGTCTTTTTATGTCTTTTTTCCCTTTTTCTATCCAGATTCCTTACAAGCCCAGCTGATCAACATGGGTGTGATCCCCACGCTGGTGAAGCTGCTGGGTATCCACTCCCACAACATAGCCCTGACAGAAATGTGTCTAATTGCCTTTGGGAATTTGGCTGAGCTCGGTGAGTTGTCCCATAAATACCTGTTTGGTGAAGATAACAAGCCCAACCAACCCATTTTAAAACGGTGAACAGAATAATTAGCATTTCACCTACATGTCCTCAACTTCCTAGGCTGTTGATTACTGTAATTGTGTGAGTGATGTATTGAAGAACAAATTGACGCACATTGTATTATCTAAAACTAATACAATGTACTATACATCTCTCACACACATAAAATGTAATCATTAACCTTGATGTAAAGTGCATAAGATGGCTGTGTCTTCTCCTACACTTGAATGACAGTGTTGTGTTGCTCCCCATGTATTTCCAGAGTCCAGCAAAGAGCAGTTTGCCTCCACTAACATCGCTGAGGAGCTGGTGCGTCTCTTCCAGAAGCAGACGGAGCACGAGAAGAAGGAAATGATTTTTGAGGTTCTGGCTCCTCTCGCAGAAAATGGTAATGCGATGGGTGTTTTTAAAAAGAAATTGTTATTAAGTTCTACTTAAAGGAATAGTTGAGTATTTTTGAAGTGGGGTTGTATGAGGTACTAGGAGGCGTAGTTAGTCTGTTACCTTATGGAGTTTTTAGGTAAGCATCTATTTACGTGGCAAACACTGGCTGGCGACTCCTGCTACAGCGACTTCTCCCAAAACCTTTGATCGCCATCTCTATAAGGAAACCGACTAGTATACCTCACTTCAAAAATGGTGAACTCTGAATGTAAGGACAGAAGGCCACATCTACTGTATTGGAAGCAGACTAAATAGTGAGAGACTCCCGTGGTGTCTCATGCCTTCAGTTTAAAAATCCTGTCCACCTACTCTGTAGTCAATTATCCTGAGTGTGAGTCATGCCAGACAGTCTCTGCATTTTCTCAGCTGCTCTTTTTCAAACGTGTGTGTGGGGGGGAGGCAGCAGAGCAAGTCTTACTGCCTGTTATCTCCTTTCCATTCCTACATTGTCAGTCTCCAGGACAACGTCCTACTTAACTCCCTCGTCTCGACTCCAGGGAAACCTCTCTCTTTCTCTCTCTCTCTCTCTCTTTCCCTCTGCCTCTCCGTCTCCATCTCTTTCATTCGTCACATTCATTCGTGGCTATCAATTAATCTGCTTATTATTTTTTTCTTATATTATCTTTCTGTCCGCATTACACATTTCCCATGGGGGTTTGCTGCTACATATACAGTTACTTAAACATGTACAGTACTTATCGGATAGCATGAATAGTTGCCCATTTCCTCCAGAGATGGACTGAAAAAAAAAGAGTTGAAGGAGAGTTGCTGAATAAGTAAAGCTTACCTGGCCAACGTTCTATAAATGATGCTTCATACACTATGCTGTGCTGGGCTGGTATGCCGGTCCCATGTGTGCTGACTGTTTACCATGATTCATGTATGATGCCCCAATGCATTACAGCAGCAGTGTGTTGAACTGTGGCCCTCCTTTGAACTGTCATCCCCTCCAGATGTGATCAAGCTGCAGCTGGTGGAGGCCGGCCTGGTGGAGTGTCTGCTGGACGTGGTGGCTCAGACTGTGGACGGAGAGAGGGAGGAGGACATCGCCCAGCTCAAGACCGCATCAGACCTCATGGTTCTACTGCTGCTGGGAGGTAAAACATTTACACAGGGGGCTTCATGTTAACTCCTAATAACTGCTTCCAGTGTCAGCAAATATAGCTCAGCATTAACAAGGTTGATGTGTTCTATCATTTGACGCTATTTACCAGTAACATTTATTTTACAGTTCGGATGGATTTAAAAACACATTTCAAAGGTGGAGTCCTGGAGAATGCTTGTTGACAAAATCACTTTTTGTCAAAATTAGTGAATATCTCATCATGATCCGCTACCAATCTGTGCTGTGTGTGTGTGCGCTGAAAAAAACCCAACTGGTCTTAATACACAGCCTAGGCTCTGGAAACGGGTATCTTCGGTAGCTAGCTTCGGTGGGCCTCCTTTGTTTCAATTCCCATTGTTTACAAACCAGTTTACACAGTCTTGGCTGTATGTTGACACCACATTTTTTTTCAGCGCACTGTGCACACACACAACACGGACAGGTAGTGGATCACGAGGAAATAATCACTGATTTTCACAAAAAGTGATTTTGACAACAAGAGTTCTCCAGAATCACTGCCTCCACCTTTTAATCTGCTTCCACAGCACAACGTATGCACACTCACATATTCAAATTATCTCTGAATCTGAACACAAAAAGAGCCTTGTGTTACAGTCATTCAAAAAAAATCATACTTTCTTTGATAAATATTAACACACACAGTGTTATATCCAGCAAGGATGCCGTTGAGTATTAATAATTCAACCTTTATGTAAATATTTCATTGGAGTGGAAAAGACCTGACCATGATGTGTTATAAATGTACGTTAATGGAATCTCTGAAGCTTGTCCTAATAAACCCATTGGTTCTCTTTTGTGGATTATGATGGCTGAGGATAGTATCCAGACACTAGAAGATCAACCTGAAACTATACAAGTAGGCGACAGATATATGATTTTGTAGTGACCCCCCTTGCTGCCTTGTAACACATAACTACTTCAAGATTTCTGCCAGCTTTTTCATCTGTAGCCACTGGTCTGTTAGTGACAAATGAACCAGCATTTCATAGAGCAACCTGTCTTTCCTCTGCTGTGTAGATGAGTCCATGCAGAAGCTGTTTGAGGGAGGAAAGGGGAGTGTCTTCCAGAGGGTCCTGTCCTGGGTTCCATCTCACAACCATCAGCTGCAGCTCGCCGGTGCTCTGGCCATCGCTAACTTTGCTCGCAACGGTAAGTTTGTCTTAGATAGTGGTAAGATTTTTAAACCTATATTTGATGATGGAAGAGGTCTCATTGAGATTAAACATCTATTTTACAAGAGAGTCCTGGCCAAGACAGGCAGCAGCAGTTACACAGTTACAGACAACTAATTAAAAAACTGAAAACGTATTCACACAATCATAAAACATCACTATGCAAAGCATGTACACACAGAGGTGCCCTCCCTTTTATTCATTAAGAAGTCTCAGCTCATTTTGCAGATGGTTCCAGGAAAGGGGAGCAGCATAACTAAACGCCCCTTTTTCCTCTAAAATAAGAGCAGTATAAAGTTATTAATAAACATGTACATCATCCCAGTTAGGGAAGTGGGTCATGCAGCAATGTACAACACAGAAATAAACAATGCCGTACATTTTTATATCATTTTGTCAGCCGAGAGAATGATGTATAGTGAGGTCAGACTTTTGGTTAATTAAACCTCCTTCAGGATGTTTCAAAATATATCTAACACAGAGCACTTGTAACATTTCTACTGTTGATTTAATATAATGGTCCAGTATTCATTAGCATGACAGTAGTACAAGTGGATGAAGGATTACTTTGTTGATGCATGTATGTCCTGTGTGTAGATGGGAACTGTATTCACATGGTGGACACTGGCATCGTGCAGAAGCTTCTGGAGCTGCTGGATCGACATGTGGACGAAGGAAACGTCACGGTTCAACACGCAGCACTGAGCGCACTGAGGAACCTGGCTATACCTGGTAAGACTCCTACGCAGGGCTGTACAGTGCGACAGTTTTGATCGCATTTGCTACTGAAATTGATCACGTGCGATGATGAATACAATTCCACTCGCACTAGTGCTCACTGTACACACCCAAGCCTACAAAGAGCACACCCTTCTGTACCGAACTGCACTCAATCAAGCCTGCTCCACCTTCTATTCCAACATCATCCACTCTGGCTCCTCAAACCCCCGCACTCTGTTTTCCACCATCAACAAATTCCTAAAACCAATGGACAATATCCCACACTCCTTCACCCCTGACAAATGCAATAATTTCTTATCATTTTTCCACTCAAAAATTGAAAACATTCACAGCCAGCTCACCACCTCCTCTCCCACCTCCCCTGAACCGGAACTATCAGACCCCCTACCTGCAGACCAAGGTTTTTCCTCTTTCTCACCCATAACACCACCTGACCTCACCAAAATGCTAACTGGCATCAAATTCTCCTCCTGCCCCCTGGATCCCATCCCCTCTGTCCTTGTCAAAGCCTGTCTCCCTAATCTCACCCCGCTCATCACTGACATTTTAAACTCCTCCCTCACCTCTGGTATGGTACCCCCTTCTTTCAAGCTTGCTGCAATCACACCCATCCTCAAAAAGCCCGGCCTGGACCCTGAAAACCCTGACAACTTCCGACCCATCTCAAACCTCCCATTCCTCTCCAAACTGCTTGAACGTTCTGTTGCCATCCAGCTCAAACACCATCTCCACTCAAACCAACTGTATGAAACATTTCAATCCGGATTCAGAACTCACCACAGCACAGAAACAGCTCTTCTCAAAGTTACCAATGACCTCCTGCTCACATCCGACTCTGGCTCACTCACCATTCTCCTCCTCCTCGACCTCAGCGCCGCCTTTGACACCATTAACCACACCATACTCCTCAGTCGCCTGCAATCATCCATTGGCATCACCGGCTCCGCACTTTCCTGGTTCAGATCATACCTCTCAGACAGATTCCACTTCATTTCCATCAACAACTGCACATCCAAAACCATCCCAGTCATACATGGTGTCCCCCAAGGTTCCGTTCTGGGTCCCCTACTGTTTATCCTCTACATTCTTCCCCTTGGTCACATCTTTCGCCACCACGGACTACAATTTCACTGTTATGCCGACGATACCCAGCTTTACATCTCCACAGCAACCATCACTCCTGCCATTCTCTCCACCCTTACAACCTGTCTCACTGCAATAAAAACCTGGATGAACAACAACTTTCTCAAACTCAACTGCAATAAATCGGAAATCATCATCATTGGCCCCAAATCCCGCCTCCCCTCCACCCAAGACATCTCGCTTTGCATTGATGGACACACAGTCACTCCCTCCCCCCTGGTCCGGAACCTTGGAGTCCTCCTTGATCCTACACTCTCCTTCATACCCCACATCAAAAACATCACTAAAATATCTTTCTTCCACCTCCGTAACATTGCACGCCTCCGACCCATTCTCTCCCCCTCCACTGCAGAAACACTCATTCATGCCTTCGTCACCTCCAGACTGGACTATTGCAACAGCATCCTCTACGGCCTCCCCTCCACCGACCTCTGCAAACTCCAATATGTTCAAAACTCTGCTGCCAGATTACTCACCCACACCCGCTCTAGAGAACACATCACTCCCATCCTCAAACAACTTCACTGGCTCCCAATACAGCAACGAATTCAATTCAAGATCCTGCTCATCACCTACAAAGTCCTCAATAACCTTGCCCCCCCCTACCTCACCGACCTCCTCAAACGTCACTCCCCCACTCGCCAACTCAGATTATCTAACACCAACCTTCTTACCCCCATCACAAGATCAAAACACCGCACCCTGGGAGACAGAGCTTTTGCCATTTCTGCCCCAACCCTCTGGAACTCCCTCCCCCCAAACATCCGAAACTCAGACTCCATAAACTCATTCAAAAGCCAACTCAAAACTCACCTCTTCAAGAAAGCATACGACCCGACTTCACCCTTACCACACCTGACTCTATTTTTTAAATTTGTTTTCGTGTTTTTCTTTTTCTTTTCCTTTATGTATATTCTATGCAATGTAAAGCGTCTTTGAGTGACCTACAAAAAAGCGCTATATAAAACCTATCAATTATTATTATTAATGAGGAGAGGCTATCTTTGAAACACAGAGGAGCGCTGCACAACACAGCTTAGAGGGCTCTACATTAACACTGCGGGTAAATGAGTCTTAGGCAAGTAAGTTATTGAGTCCACCCTCCACTTTGGCTGGTGAAAGATGTGTGCTCGGGATCTGTGCTCGTGCGGCGATTCTAGCATCTAATAAACTTCACCAACGGTAATAACCGGAAGGACACGGCTCTCTGCTCTCTTTACATTACTGCAGTTAAGTTAGCATGTGTGCAAACAGAACATTTCCTGTGCGCCTTCACATTAAAAGCCTGTTGCTAGCCAAACGTGAGTTGACTTTTATTTTGAAGACGTAAGAACAGGAAGTTAGTGCTTTACAGCACTGTAGTGCTCTAGCTTGAAAGGCAACTCATTCAGCGCAGAGAGCAGTCAACAGTAGTCTATTTAAACAAAGTTTGAAATAACTTATTTCAAACTTTTTGTTTTAAAGTTTGGTTTTAATTAACAGAAGGACATTTTCTAAAAAAGTATTATTATTAATATAATAATTACATGTATGTACAAAAAATATATAGATATAGATATCATTTTTATGGGGTGAAATAATTCTGAATCAGCAAAAAATTGCAATTGTCAGGTTAGATTATTTTGTCTAAATTGCAATCAGTGCACCCCTATTCATTCTTCTATAATTATTACTGCACACACTAGGATATAATATTAATTGAGAATCTCAAATGAGACCAAGATGACATGCTCAAAGGTAATTAGAGCGAAATGTAAGGGTTAAGGTTATGCAAGTTTTCGATCATACTTTGTGTGCTACCAAATTTATTTTTGTGCTACCGATTTTTTTTTATCGCTAGCACCAGTGCTACCACCTAAAAAAATAAGCGCACAGCCCTGCTCCTACGTTAGCCTGCATACATCTCCTCAATATTCCTCTTGTATCCTCAATACACATCGACCAGACATCACCGGTCTGAATATGCTCTACATAAGAATGGTTTGTTAATCAATGATAATCCAGTGCTTTGTCAGAGCAGTGTTGCTATGTGATTTTGTTTCTTCCCTCTCCAGTGGTGAACAAATCCAAGATGCTGTCAACCGGAGTGGCAGACGTGGTGTTGAAGTTCTTGCCGTCAGAGATGCCCCCGGTCCAGTTCAAACTGCTGGGGACATTACGTATGCTCATCGATACACAAGGTAGACATTGGATTGTTCCCTTTGAATTTGAACCAAATCCATTACAATTCATAGTCTTGACAACGCATTACACACTATGATGCGGTTCTTTTAAAAAGAATACTTCTTCAAATCCCAATATCCACTAGTCATGGTTTCGATAGACAGTACACCTTAAAACATATTGAGCTTAAAGGGTGGAGTCCGTGATCCTTGAGAATGCTTGTTGTCAAAATCTGCTACCTTTCCGTACTATCTGTGCACTGAAACATTTTTTTTTTAAATACCCCTCGGCTGTGTATTACATTTTTTTTTTCGCTCTGTAAAAGGGTATGTAAGGTAGAGGATCGTAAGGAGAATGTTCACTGACGTTGACCAAAAGCGATTTTGACAACAAGCGTTCTCCGGAATCACTAGACGCCTACCAAGACTAAACCTTATTCTTTGCAATTTGATACATATTTTTGTACATATTTTCGCCCCCTGGCCTTTTGGTTGCCAGGTGGGGTGTCAGTAAACAACAGTAGTGACAGTAACATCGCCCGCTGTGTGTGTTGGTTCAGCTGAAGCGGCCGACCAGCTGGGAACCAATGGGAAGCTGGTGGAGAGGCTGGTGGAGTGGTGTGAAGCCAAGGACCACGCGGGGGTGATGGGAGAGTCCAACCGGCTCCTGTCTGCTCTCATTCGACACAGCAAGTCCAAGGTGTCAAATGAATACTGCTGCCTTCACGTCTTTATTAACATGCAAATCTTCCTGCCTGTAGTTGGTCTGATTTAATGCTAGAATAGATTTGAGGCGGAGGTTCATTTCTAACAGCTCTTAAGGCAAGGAACTGCAGGTGAATAGGGTAAACATTTTCTAACTTATAGATATGTTCTTGAAACGTCCCCAGTTTTTTTTTTTCAGTAATGTTTGAATAAATATTCAAATTTTCACTATCTAACCAATTATGCGTACTTTTGCATCTCTTAAAAAAAAATATATATGTAGTAAATTGTAGGTGTTGGATAAAGCCAGAGTTAAAATCTTTATTTCATTTTTACATCATATTGGTGTCCAAAGTTTTTAGGGAACAGATTTTGGATACAGCCTTTATTTTTCATTTATAAATATAATGTAAAAATGTATTTATCTCAACGGAGGATTGGGTTGTTAAAGGGATTATTTTTCTCTTTCTCTCTTTTCTTTTTTTGATTTCCAGGACGTGGTCAGAACGGTCATCCAGGGAGCAGGTGTCAAGCATTTAGTGACCATGGCAACGAGCGAGCACATGATCATGCAGAATGAAGCCCTGGTGGCTTTGGGTCTCATAGCAGGGCTGGATTTGGGTAAGAGTGGGTGGATGGATTCACAATCATTAAGTTTTTGTTTATTTTTTTATTGAATCTGCTATTTGCTTGTGATATTTGCATCAAGAAACAAAATGGAGCCCACAAGCCTACCACCTGCCTGATACAGGATCTATAGAATCAAAGAGCTTAAAAATCTTTTTTATAACCAATCCAGTTTAACACATACATGTGAGATAGTATTACTTTTTTCTGATCAAACTATCTGACTGGGTCTAGGCTCAGGCTGGAGCTGTGTGAAAGCATCATGCATTATTGATTCCATCCCCACAGTAAACATCCCTGGGTCCTGTTGTCACATTCCTGTCACACACTGAGATTGTGTGTGTGTGTGTCTGTGTGTGTGTGTTTCTAGCTGCAGCTGAGAAAGACTTTGTGGGAGCCAACCTAGTGTCAGTGCTTCACAAGCTGCTGTCAGACGAGAGGAGTGCACCGGAGATCAAGTACAACTCTATGATCCTCATCTGTGCTGTCATGGGCTCAGGTATGACCACATAATATAATATATTATAATTATTGTCAATTCTAAATTGATTTAGTTACTGTCTCTAGGAGTAGACTCAACTGCACATCTACTTTTTTCTCCTAAATTTGAGACATAGATACTTAGTTTTGAAGATTTCTGTGATACTGTATGTTTTGTCATTATTAACATGAGGCTAATTTCGCAATAGCAAAGCTCATATAATGTTTTTAAATGTTATGATTCATTTGCTTGCCACTTCCTCCATGTTTCATATTGTCTTGTTTTTTTGCCATGACGTTCTCCAAGGAAAAAGTTGAAATGTCAAGAATAAAGTCTAAATGTCGATAATAGATTTGAAATCTCGAGAATAAAGTTGAATTACAACTTTGTCGACTTAATTGGCCCTAATACTCTTCCATATAATGAGAATACTTTTGTGTTAAAAAGTTAAATTCAGAGCAGCCGATTGATGTGAATGACATCACCCTTTTGTTTGCATTTCTTTAAAACCATTTTTGAACTGCAAATTCACTTTACCTTCTCTCTTCTCAGAGCCGCTCCACAAAGAAGTCCAAAGCCTGGCGTTCATTGACGTGGTGTCCAAGCTGCGGGCTCACGAAAACAAGACGGTATCGCACCAGGCGTCGCTCACAGAGCAGCGGCTAACGGCCCAGAGCTAAATGACTGTGTCCTGACCCCCCCACCCACCTTCACCCATCCACCTAAATGCCTGCCTAGCAACCCACCCCATCATCCGACGACACCTCATGACTGCTCTCTCTCCCCCCTGTGACCCATCGTCATGTGCCAAGGTACCATGTCACGTTAACTGCCAGCCAGACGTACAGTCCTGTCTCGAAACCCCGAACCCACCTCCACTAGGGTTAGACTGATGTCAAAATAGAACGCCTATTCTTAGTGCTTGTATACACATCTTGAATTCTGAGCATTTTTCTAATTGATTATTTATTTATTTTTTCAATCTGCCAATAATTGAATATGTTTTAGGGTTGAAAGCCTCTGAAACTGTTTTTAGACTACTTTAGGACATTGAACCGCTCCTTTGAAAGCCATAATGATGAGATTTATTGAAGGCGGGTCAGCAGGCCCTTTAGGCAGGTTTTGATTCAGGATTTACAGATTAAAGGTGAACACCATGGACTTATTCTTTATTTAAATTTTTTTTTCTCAAACTGAAACATCAGTCTAGCCCTGGTCCCCACCTATCTACTTGTGCATGCATCTTCTGCTACAAGTAGCTCTACAGGAGCTGAGGCGCCATAGACAGCCTAACGCAATAGATAAAGAGACGACACTCTCTTACGACCATAGCTGTGATACCATCCGCCAGTCAGCCATCAGTGAAAAAATGTGCACAAAAGATCAAAAAAAAAAAGAGAAAAAAACCTTCCTGTCGTGATTTTTTCTTTCATTTTTAAGAAAAGCAGCCATCCATGATGTGCCCAGTTGTGTCCCATGTAGCTCAAAGTATAAATTGACTAGAAACTGTGCATGTTTAAGTCCCGTTGAAGGTGTGACAGTGTTCATCTCACCTCTCTCTACCGCTTGCATACTCTAGTACAGCCTGCACTCCTTCACTGATGCCTACTGTCTTGTACACTCCTTTTTTTTCTTTTTTTTTGCACTGGTCCTTTAAGACTTGGATCTAGAGATTTTATCAGATTTTTTATTCCTCGGCTGCCAAACACATTCCCCTATTTCACCAACAGCTATACAGTGAAATCAAAATCTCCGCCCCATTGCTGTTGGAGAATCATGTAAGAAGTAGGTGAAGCTAGTGGAGAACAGGGAAGTAGTGAAGTCCAGTGCAGCCAAGTTTACGTCAAGATCAAGACACTTTCAATAGACATTCAAAGTGTCTATTAAAATGTTTATGTACTGCAAAGCTTTACAAGTCTTAACAATCAACAGTGATTTCTGCAGGAGCTCAGCAAGCCCCACACCAGTAGAATATAAAAATAATAAAGAGATTGTTAATAATTACAATCTCGCCTTATGGTAGGTAGGTACCTATAATGTGATACAAAAACTTTGTCGGAGCAAATGAACAGAAAAATGTGATTCAGTCTGAACAAAAAAGGTCTCTTCCATTAAAGTCAATACAAATCATGTCAAATTAAAGATAGAAGAGGATGCTTTATTTAATTAAATTTCTTTGATTTAATCTGAGACCTTTCTTGGTCGAACTAAATCATGTTTCATTTATCTTGTTAAGAAGATCGAACTACCTGGTATATCACATCAGTAGAATCAATACATCGCAGATTGACTAATCATTGTCTGACGCTTTGTATAGCCAGATTGTTTACTGTCTTGTTCGTTGCACAGTGACTGTGGACAAAACTAAAGGAAAGTCAATGAAAGATTATTTTTGAACATTTTTTTGGATGGTCAAAGTCAGCATGAGACTTACGAATTCAGAAAAGGAGACTGAAGTACCACGTTCAACATTCACTCCGTTATAACACACAATGATGTTTGGAAAGACCCAGAGTTGGGTCTCACTCATTGTACAGTATGACAGCTGGTTCTTCTAGTCAAAGGGATTTCCTGCTAACATGCTCATCTCAGCATGTCGCACAATACTGCACCAACAGTCCCTGAACATGCCATGGTGTGTTTCCCTGTCTGGGCCCACGCTTTTTTTTTGTTGCTTTTTTTTTTTAAAGAAGTATGAATGGTTATTTATCAAGATTTGTGCTCTTCTACAGACACATGCCAGTGGAGATGTATCCATAGTAACTGCGTAAAAAAAATTCTATAAACTTAAATGTTTGTTGTAAATGTCATGAGTTGTACATTTGGAGGATTGTAACTCAGCAGATGATTAAAAAGATGATAGCTGGTGATGGCTGATGTCTTTATTCCTACAGTACTTGTTGTAGTTTTGGTCTGGCTTTGCGAGACTGTTCCTACAGTGCCTTAGTAAAGCCCCTATCTCACTGGGCTGCGACAGTTGGCTACAAATCGCAAACAGCATTCGCAAGGGGGATCCAAACGATCTTCAAGTGTTCGCAGGGGTTCACAATTTCCTCGCGTTAGTCAGAGCCTCAAATGTGAGACAACTTGGCGATCGTCGGCTGAACATCGCGCAACATGTACAGTATGTGAACTTCCGGTGGAGAATTGTGCAACATTTGAAAATTTGGTAAGTACCAATTCCGTGTGATTCCATGCGAAAATTGTTGCTAAATTGCATAATCTATGCAAGTTAATGTGTCCAACTAGTCTCAAACTAGTTTCAGCTCAGTGAGAGAATTACAAACTGCTCCAACATTGTTTTATCTTAAAAGAAGTACGACTTAATTTTTTTTTTTTACTCCTTCAAAATATCATATTCAGTTCATTTGAACCCAAAAAAGAAAGCCCAGATAGTATTTCAAATAAACAGTGCCGACCTCCGTAGCTTTTTTAAAAATAAACAAAATACTTGAAAACCAGCAGCAAGAGACATTGAAGACATCCAGGGACACTTGACAGATGATGCGTGGGAAGTGCTCTTCATAGACAAATCGGAGAGCTCATGTTGTCAAAAATATGGAAGACAAATTGCTGTCTTTTTTTTGTTGCCACCTTTATTAATTAGTTTGACTCTATTAAAATCAGTCCAACTTCAACATGGGACATGAGACAAGGGAATTATAGAAGAGGTAGTAACAATACAATGTTTGTGGGACACACTGTGATCGTCTAAAAACTATGCTTGGAATTTGTACAGGTAGTGATGAGTGAGAATTCTATACAGCAGGACCATAGTAGAGCTCATTATAACCTTTTAACATAGACAGTTATCAGTAGAGCCACAGTTCCAAATTATACACTGGCAGAGTTATGAAACCAAAACAAACATACAATAAATATTTAGTATCAAAAAAATGCAGTTGATCCCCTTTTTAAGTAGCTTAAAAACTCAGGCTATATCCCACACATATCAATCTGAGGAAACATACTTTACTGATCAAATACTTTGCTACAAACAAAACCAGTGATACATGCTATGAGCAAAGAATCACTTCAACCATCAAAAGAAACACTGATAAAAAAACATATTAACACTTTGTTTTGAAAATTCTAGCCTTGGACTAAGACGTTCTTCATTTAATGCTGTGAATACTGATCAGATCTGCAACAAAATACTAGTGAGACATTAGCCAGACTTTTTTTTTCATTGTAATTTAGGTAAGAAATACAACCAGAATTTAAATGAAATGACAGTGTGGTTACGGCTACATTAATTATGTAGTCATACGCCTGTAAGGGCTTCAACTTGTTTATCATTTTTTATAAAACTTAAAAAAAGTGTAAATTAAAAGGTTCACTTGTCATAACAGTGAGAACTGTCATAAGAGCTATGTAGTAATTACAATGTCTCTTTATCATATGGGGCATAATTTGATAGGACTGGGTATCATTACTGGAGTGCAGGTACAAATACCAAAACCTAACTGTTTCAATTCCTTTTTAAAAAACATTTTTCATTGAAAGTTCTCGAAATATGTAGCACACAGCCGAGGGAATCCAGTAGTAGTGAAATGTATTCTCCATCACTAACTGTTCCTTTTGTCTATTCGTTTAGTAGTCACTCGCTATGCTAAAAAGTAGAAGTCATTTGTAGATTTTCATCTTTCATGTCAGATAAGTTAGCATCTGGAGAATATTTTTTGGACCGTATTTCTGTAGCAGGAGAAGTAACACACAAAAATCCTACAGGTGTTATTTCGATAAAGAGACAGTTTTGTCACTTCAGAACTTCCGTAGATCTTCGCGACTGCTCCACCAAGTGGCGAACAGGGTACAGCAAGCACTGAACTTTAAAACAAGCAGATCCTCACGTTCCTTGTACACAACTATTTCACAATCCTACATGACGGGTGGGTGTTGTAGAGATGGAGTGTTATTTCCACGGTGAAAAATAACCATTTAATATCAAAAAAAGATGTATCAAAACTCTACATGTAGCTATCAAAACGATCGGCATGTAGTGCTTGTTTGGCCATCCATTCCCTCCAACAGTGTTTTTTTTTTTTTTTTTTGTAGTCGCACACAGTGTTATTTACAGAGCGTGTCACATATTAGTGCCTTGAAAATAAAGGTGCTGGTTGGAGTGAACATGGTGGTGCAGGTGAGCGGTGCAAGTCCTCTGAGCCACGTGTCCACGGAGGAGCATTCAGAGACCCCAGGCTGACCAAACAAAAAAAGACAAAATCTAATTAACATTTTTAACCAATTTAAATGTTAAAGCCTCTGGATACCTGGTCTAACATAGTTTAAAAAATGCCCATCTCGTCTTTACTGAATTTTCTGTAAGAGTTAATCAAACTTAAATGACAATATCTTAAATTTGGATTTATAAATATGCCTAACTCTTTTTTCAGATGTGTACTATTATGCAGCTAACTCCCCAAATGACATAGTCAAAAGGATGTTGTGGATTTGGGTTTACACTGAATTTAATTCATGCAGCAAAAAATAAACATTTCATCGGAAGAAAAGGGTTACCTGTTAAGAGTGGGAATACTGCTTCAGCATTAAGTAAAGAAACTGCAAAAGAGGATATTAGAAAGCCAATAAATCATGTGCTTATTGTAGAGGCAATAATGTCAAAATAAAAGTTGAAGAGACAACAGGAAGAAAGCAGACAGGTTATAGGTTAGGTTGGGTGTGTTTGGGAAACCATTTTCTGCCAAGGATCAGTTAATCTTAACTAAATGCTGGAGAGGGAAAACTATGGATTAAGGGGTTGTGCCAGAGAAAAGAAGGAAAGAGAAAAGACTTCTCCAGTTGGACAAAGTCACCGTGAGCAGATGGTGGAAGAAAGGACGGATTGTTGTCCAGGTCACATGACTCCACAGCTCATTAATGCAAAACAGCCAAACTCTCTAGCTCAGCAGATACATGTGGGAAGGCCATTGAAACGCTGTCACACTGGATACATATTTTTTAAATTTAGCTTTTAAAGGACAAGTAAGTGATATTTTTGTGTTAATATACGTGTTAAATCACTCTATATACATACAGTAATCACTTTAACAGTCTGCATAGTTAATAACACAGGTCTCCGAGTCCTTCAGCTTTGCAGTAATTGCCAGATACAATTTTGATTATCCCACTCGTTTTTATCCAATAAGGCGACGGAGCGCTTTAAAGAGACAGGTCTCTGTGCCCGTGAACGATAACTCGATTCAAATTATAATATCTTTTTGTCCAAAGAATATGGTCTTATTGTTTTCAACATGTGTTGTTTTTCCTGTTGAACAGGCCAGTGAAGGGTTAATGTAATGTGTTAATCAATATGCTATTAGCTAGATAGAGAAAGGCAGTTGGATATGATAGAACGGGTGAAGAGAGGAATTGTTAATACAATTCTGATGATTTTATTGGTTGAACTTTTTTAGTCAGGAGCAGCACGAGGCCACTATTTAAGTGGGAATTATCAATAATTGGGGGATGTATTGAACTGACATAAAATCTTCAGTGGCACACTTTACAGTAGTTCCCATAGGATTGACTCCAGTGGTACACTTTCGCTCACATAGGACAGTTAGGGGAGAGTAAATACGAAAACAGTACCAGGTTTACAAACAGACCCTAAATGGAAAAACAACAACACAACACCAAGCAGAGCTCATCCTCCCAATCACAACTATGCTCACGACAAAACACACAACAACCAAATGGATCCATCACACCCACCGGCTACAAACACACATTCGGCATATGCGTGTGTCAATGTTTCTCATGCGTAGTAGTAAGCCGATGCTTTCTTGCTGGATTGGAGTGGGGGTCGACGCATGGAGAGAGGGGGGGGCACCCTGATGAAGCATGGAGGAGGAAGAATGACTGGTGAGGTGAGTTTCTCGCATCATGATGGTCCAAGCTCAGTAACTTTTCAGCTTGTAAGGGAACTACTGCTGGTAACAATCAAACGGTCAAAGTTGTGCACTTTAATGTAAAGGTGGACTCAGCGATTCTGGAGCATGCTTGTTGTTAATTTTTGCTGCTAAGGACAACATCTTACTATCAGGTTTGTTCTTTCTTTGTAACGTTCCTTACACCTTTGCATCTTACTTTGACTGAATGAAACTGTTATGGTGAATAAAAGGTAGTTTGTCTGTATGAGTGTAAATGAGAAACAGTAAAAGTAAAGGAGCATTCTCTCACCAGCTCGCCTGCACAGCTTCGATGTCACTCACTAAATTTTGGGCCAAACAAATGCCAAAGATCTGTGGATGAAATACAAAATGATCACAAAAAATGCCAGCATAAGATGTCTTCAATAAGGAAATAAATAGTGATGCTTTTGTTTCAGATTGTTTCGGGGAGATTGTGAAGGTAGAGGGTGTGAATGGAGGTGAGCTGACCTGCAGTAGTGCGACTCCTATAAAGATCCCGGCCACTAAGGTGAGGTTGTCCTGAAGCCACTTCTCAAACTGGGGCACGCAGCCTTTCGTATTGATGTAGTCCTTCTGCTCGGAGTCCTGTGGGGAACAAACATGTCTTTGAATTTCAGTTCTTTCTTCTGTTGCTAGTCAATGTGTTACATTTTTGGAAACTAAGTCTATAATGTGAAAGCAAGCATGTGTGTTTAAGTAGAGTTGCAATTTGTATCTGATATATAAGTGAATATCTCATCGAATCATGTCTTCCATAGCAGCCTGTAAGTAAAATAACTAGCACTTATTCACTTACTTAATGAAAATTAATGTAAAACATGACATATAATGGTGAGTGAGTGAAGCAGGTGTGTGTGTTACTTACTGGTTTAGCTCGAATGTCGTATCCGCACTGGGTGTTTATTACATCTTCCTAGAGACGAGAAGAATACACTTTTACCTATCTAACCTATTTAAAAGCAGCATTACGAAAGGAGCAACGTTTTGTGTAAAACTGAATAAGAACGAAACCAAGCAGCAGTCTACAGCCAAGTCAACTTTGGCTTCAAATTAAAAGTGAACTAGCACAAAACACAACGTACAGCAGAGACTTATGTGAATATATTTGACAATAAGGTATTGGAGAGATTTTGACCAGATGGTGGCGCTAGACAAACAACAATAAAATGCTGACTCACAACTCGAAGTGCTACACAAATGTACATCATTAAGATTGTACTGTCTATTAACAAAGGGCCTTTTTGACAGTTTTTACCACTCTCTATTCTTCCCCAAGGCTATTTCAATGAGCCTTGAGAGGAACAGTTTCAGGCTGAACACTTTAAACACCTCACGGAGCTGAAGTATTAAATACACATGAGAATATTCCACTAATTCAAACGGGTGTAAGCTGTTTCAAACGTGTACCGCTGGGTCCTTGGTGCAGCAGGAGAAGGGGACGCCACACTTCTCCCTGCTGGGATTCCCGTCGGTGCAGTTGAAATAGATGTTCAGGTTCCAATCGTCTGCTCCGAATGCACCGCAGCACTCCCACTAAAGCCAGGCAGACACAGGCACAATATGTTAAACAGGGCTCCACGGTAACGGTTGCCATAGGGCTGCCCCCCCTCAGTATTTTGTCAGTCGAATCAGGTTTTTGCTATGTGTTCCTCCTTTTTTTCCCACACTAAACTCCTCTATCAGCCTACATGAGTTTACAGTTTTACAGAGTTTATTAAAGTTTCTTTTAAATGTAATACAAATTATTTTCTGACCCATTTGCATTAGTAAGCTAACATAACTAAAAGTGGCAACCATATTTTCAGTTTTGGCAATTGGGATGACAACCACTTTTGAAAGTTAGTGTTAAGCACCCTGTAAAAGTTCCAATTGTAATTGTTAGACTATACATCCCAAAAATAATAAAATACCCCTTTTTTATTTCTTTTTTTTACAGAGGACAGATTCAGACCTAAATAGAATTGAATTCATCCCACATGGACTGGGTTGTCCTGATAATCTTATTTGCTGCCCTTACTAAGGATGTATTCAGACCAGCATGTGGCCTTTGAGCAGGTTTACCTCAGTGGAAATAGAGGTAGAGCCTCTATCTGTTGATGGCCTCACACATTTAATCTGTGATCTTTTCCTGTAAGAACTATTGCAGCCTGTAGCGGTAGCTTAATATGTATTGAATACGAATTGTTATATTTTACATGTATATAAACTTATACTGGCCACATTTTTCACAGTACACATCATGCTGCGATTACGGTTACAAACTGGAATACTGAATTTACTTCTGTGGTCTGTGAAATGAAAATAACCTCCCTTTTTTGAAAGCCCGGCATGATTGAAAGCTCTGGAAAAAACCTGTTAAGTCGATTTTGTGTAAATATGTTTTTTTTTGTCATACTATTGTTTCCATGGTGTAGAATAAACCTTTGTCCCAAACCTTAAATTAACCATGTTCTTAACGCTTCCATGTTTTATTTCACTCACATATTCCTGAGTGAAATCGATGAGGTTCTGTAGGTCGATGTCATCACGGTACGCCCGGATGTTGTTATTGATGAACAGGTTGAGCTGATCTTTGATCCAGTCCTTAAAGACAAACGCCAGCACGCCTGTAGTCAACTCCAGGAAGAAGATGATTCCCAGGAACACAGAGAACTGGAGCAGGGAGACAGAGAATCAAAAACGGAGGCACGAGACAGGAACATTTCTGTACTTGCAGGTACACTTTCTAAGTCTGTTCCCTCAAGAGTACAATTTGTTTTTTTAAGAGGACACAGTAGGTTGCCTTTTGACTAATTTCAGGGTACAACATGAAAGAGAGAAGACATTTGAACCATTTCATTGCCAAGGGTATGTGCAACATTGAAAAATGTTCATTCTATCATCTCTTATAATTTGTAGTATTGTCAGTTTTATTAAGCTATTTACAGCGACAAGAAAAAAAATAACTATAAAAAACATATCTTTATTATTTTGTTTACTATTTTTAACCTCTTTATTCTTTTTATCATAATTTCAAAGCCTGCATTTGGGCTAATTAGTCTCAGCACAATGTGAAACACGAGACATAAAATGTACCTGAATGGAAGAGTACACAATTTTTAGTGTGTTTGATGTGTATATATATGTATTTTGATCACTCATCACTACACAGCTTGAAAGTTGAAAGTTGAAAATCGAACTTACAAACTTGAGTAGAAAGGTGTTCTCCCGCAGCGCTCCGATGCATCCGGCAAAGCCCAGAATGAACATGACCCCGCCCACCACCATGAAGAGCCAGACCGGGTCCAGACCCCCCAGGTCTGTGATGGACGAGATGTTGGACAGAACGCCCTGGAGGGAAGACACAACAACACACAGTCAGTCTGAGGCAGCTGCCTGTCTTTAATATAAGGACACAGCGTGCTCAACCGGAAGGGTCACAGTGACTTTGCATACGGTAGAAGATATATAGTTGAATACAGAGAGGGCAAAAAGGCTGCAGCAACCATAAATAATACAACAACAAAAAAGAGAAGAGAGGTGCAGTTAGTTTATAGCTCTCTGCTGGTAAGGCACTTTTACACCCCTTTTCAACAGACAGGAACCATGTTTTAAATCTGGGCTGCTGCTATTGCGAAATAGTTGGTTCAACTTGCAAACTTATTAATAAACCGGTTCGCTCGTCCACAAACGCTAGAGAGCGCCATGACATCACTGTATACGTCTCAATAAACGCTCACTTTAAGCAGGACAACCAAAAGCAGCGGCCAATACAATGTATTTTTACTTATTTCATTTATTTTTACATGTTGCTTCTTGCTTTGCTTTGTGAGTCTCCATACGTATATAGGCTTCTCATCTCATGTTGCCCCGCAAATTTCTGCTGCAAGTGCAATCGCTACTGATGGCGATTGTGTATCGTCCCCCCAAGCTGCCTCGTTGGAAAAGGGGGTATTAAAGCCACCCCTTTCACATTACACATAGTCATCACATCCAGTGTTTATAAAAAAAAAAAAAAAAAGATTATTGGAACTTAATTTGGAATAGGTACCGGTAATTAGGTAGGTAATTTAGTTAAAAAAAAGACCTTATTGATCAAAATTAAATTAAAACAAGAAAATATTCAGCTATACAATTGCATTTTGGAATACTGCATTTGTATTTCCCATATGATGATTATTAATAAATAATAAGAGTCTCTCCACTCACCTTCTCACTCCATGCCCACAGTCCAACTGCAACCAAGGCCATGCCCAGCAGCTGCACAACACCACAGGCATGTTAAATAATTGGAAAGACATGTTGATGCAAATTGACATGATGCCTCTCTGGCTGTTTTTGTTGGATAAAAACACATTTCCTTTGAGAACACTGTGGCACCACTGATATGGTATCAGCAGAGATTGTCTGCTCTGCTCTGACGTCAGCCTTTGGTATCTCTCTATATTACTAATGAGGCAGCGAAAAGGAAGTTGTGTGTGTGTGTGCGCATTTGTAAAGATTATGTGAGGCCAATCCCCCTCTCTCTGTCTGTGTCATTAGCTGTTATTGTTGTCATATTCATGTGTCAGAATCCTACCCATTTTTTAAACTGATCTAATATGTTTCTAAATTTATATTGTACATATTTCTGTAGTAACACTACATTAGCTTACATTAACACCCAATGGAAAACTACCAAATCTAAAGGGAACAGATGCAAACAAAACTCTGATCAACTGGATAAGTGGGCCAATGGGGAATTTATTTTCATTATTTTTTTTATGTTGAAATTTGTATGACATCACTCTTTACAACATGTATGTCTATAGGCTAGCCTACTTTGTTGTCTGACCATGCTGCCTTTGCTCTATAGTTCATGTCGGCTAGATATTTGAACATATTGCTGCTCTTTTATCACTGTGATTGCAGTGCACATTACATTATTTCAGTCTTTCTTTATTATTTCTACCTTATAATAGGCTATTAGGCTACTTGTCTTTCTATCAAAAGGCTTCCTGTTGACTAGTGTTGTTTACTAGCATGCATGCTAAAACATAAAAAGAATACATCTGGTTCGTCCAATGTAATTGTGCCGTCCATGTCAAATACATTCTAAACTAACAAACTAGGCCTACTGTGAGGAGAGAGTTAAAGCTCTGTGATGAAATGGATTACACCTTGCATATATTGCATGAAGGTCTCAGGTGAATGGTAAGCCTGCTGCAGCTCACAGTGCTGCCTACCCACTCACTACAAAAAGCCGATTAGCACTGCACTGTCCCCCGACCAGCAGCTACTATATCCGGCCTAACAGGACGCATACAACGCGGAAATAACGAATAAATCTGACCCTGAATATGAACTTGAAAGATAACGGTACCGTTATGATGATTGGGGCCTTCCTCATCCCCATTGGCCAGCAGTGGACGCGACAATAATAACCGAACTACACTTGAAAGAGGCGCAGTCAGAAAAATAAATAAATAATGCATTTCTTACCCAAAACAGGATGTTGAATCCAAAAATGAAGTATTTGATGCAGCAGCTGACCTCGTTGCCTTTGTATTGATTCCCCGTCATGTTTGAGCATCATAGGCGGCGCGGAGGCTCAGCGAGAGAGATGGAGGGAGAGAAGAAGGAAAAAAAAAACACGGCCTGCTTCACAGGCTTTGTGTGCGGGAGGGAACAGGTTCAGCGCCCCGGGGATGCATTTCACTTTGTCCTCCTTCAAAGTGTGCTCGCTCAGTAGCTGCTTTAGCTCCAGACCCGCACCAGGGGCATGATGGGAGGAATAGTGGACGCGTTAACTGAAACGCCCAAAAAAGAAAAATAGTTTAAAGGGACGTGAATCCGAAAGCAGCAAAACCGCAGGATGAAAACGGTCCCTCTGTGCTCGGCGCCCACAGGAGGCGGTATCGCTGCTGCGGGTGGTCGTCAGTGATTGGCTGTAAAAAGATTTGAAGGACGGACACTGAAACCAATCATAGCAGAGGAAGTGTGGGGAACTTCCTGTCTTAAATTTTGTACAAAATGATAATACAGATACTGATACTTATATTATTTTAACAATAATAAAAATTGGCTATTAATAATTAGCATGTACCTTCGTTATAACAATAAGTATTGTTAATATTATCTTTTTGTTTTACGTATATACAATCTGTCAAACTGTTCAATTTAGTCTAAAAACAAATCTCTCAGCCCTAAAAATAAAATAATAATAATCAGGCTACACATTTTAAATTCCTCTTTAACTGGTTATAAAAACCCTGAAATTCCAGAAATATTAAATGACCAACCTTGGTGACCTCCTTTGCAACTACAGCCCTGTTGACGATAAAAACATTTTAACATAGTAACAGTTGTAATAGTTTTATTAGACCCTTTACAACAATGTAAATCTGCTGGTTAGTTTGTTTGATCATTTACATTTCTTAATTTTGGTCACCAGCTTTTACTCTGAAGGTTTTCACAGGAAATACAAGAATGCCTTTACAGTAGCCTATACTCTAATCATTCTCCAGCTCTAGTATATTTATACAGCTGTTACCAATACTGATGTCATTATGATGGATTAATCGGTACTAATTGATACATAATGATATCAGGAGAACTTCAACAGCACTAAAATGTTCCAGTGGCAACTTTAAAAATAAAAGATGGTAATAAAATTGACCTTCTGGTTCAGAATATCGACAGTAGCCTACATCAATTAATAGTGTAACTATACTGTATAAGTAAAGGCTATATTATTGGAAGGAAGGGCACATTGAACACTAATGCAAATTCCCCTCACAAGTTTCTAGAGCCGGTACAAATGTCAACAAAAAATGAAACAAGGTTTTTTTTTCTGTGAGTTATGATTATATTATGTCCTTACAAATTTGACAATTTGTGCAAAACAATGCACATGATATAAACCACATTGAAGGCTGATTAATAGATAATCGTTAAGATACTGTATGTTTTAAAGGTGGAGTAGGTGAGAACATCTCAAACAAATAATGATCTGGTGTTCATACACAGCATAGGCTCTGTAAACGCATATGTAAACAAAGGGGATTGTACTGACCCACCATACATAGCAACATGCCCATTTACAGAGCCTTGGCTGTGTATAAACCCTGGATTTTCTTGTCAGCGCACTTGCAGTACGGACAGTTATGGGATCATGAGGATCATTCACTGATTTTGACAAAAAAAAATATTTTGACAAAAAGGAATCTCCAGAATCGCTGACTACACCTTTAACAACACTTAAGGTGATCCCATTGCTCTTTCCTAGATGTGGAGGGGGTGTGCCTGGTAAAACACCAGTAAGGGTTCACTCAGAGAGCCTCGGCCCAGAACATAGAGACTCTGTGTGAGGGCTTGGTGAAGGACCAGGCTACCGCTCTCGTCCTTGTAGCGCAGCTGAAATCCCAGCACCTCCAGCGGGGGCTTGACGGACAGGACGGCCGACACATCAAACACATCGTATCCAGACGGTGGGCGCTGGTCCAGGGTCAGCAGTCTCTCCTCCAGGCCAGCAGCACTCAGCTCCCCCTCCGTCAGAGCCCCCTGATCTGAGGCAGTCACACTGTGCAGGGTGACGGTCACACTGATGGGACCCGGGTGGAGGCTTTTCCTGAACAGAACCAGCTCGGCGCCCAGCATGGAAGGGTTCAGGCTGCTCACATTGAACCAGATCCAGCCCGCAGGAGCCTCGCGTGGACCTGGGTGAGCCAGAGAATCAGTTTCATACTATGCAAAATACAGATGTTTGGCTTACTTGTGTAGATGCACTACAATGTCTGACATCTGTTGGTTTCCAATGTATGAGTGTATGGTAGGAGATCAGCAGACGTTTTAAAGGTGCACGATGCAGTTTCAGGGGAGGGGGATTTGTTTACATTTGCAGAGCCTGCAGTGAGTTCACAAAACATATATCGTCTACATGTAATTCTTAGTGTTAAATAATTATATTATCATAACTCTAAACAAAATTATTTTGAGGCACCTGGGACCAAACATGAGGCTAGAATATGTTTGTAAACAAATCTGTGGGCACCGCTGCTGTAAACAAAAACTGTAAAACAGGAACTTTTACGGTAGCATTTTAACTTCAAACAGTGTTCCACAGATCTAATTTTCCTGTTAGGAAAGTTTGTTTATTCAGTTATGAGAATATACCTGAGAAACATTTTTTCTGACACACCCAAAGTTACACCTTGCAACTTTAAACTTACTAATGCAGTCTAATCATGATGTTCTGTTTCTGTGTCAGTATCTGTTATAGCCTGATACCGCCCTCCGGCAAAACCTATAGCTATAAAGCAGGTAGATTTCTTGTGTATTAAGTGTGAATTTTATGGAATGCTCATCTATCTTTTTTGATTCCGTTATCCCGGGATACAAAGATAACCTTTAAAGGTGGTGTCAGCGCGTCTGGAGAATTCTTGTCAAATTTTTTCCTTGTTCAAATCTGTGAATATCTCCTCAATATCCGCTACCTGTCTGTACTGTGGTGTTCAATCCAGTGTTAGTACACAGCCTAGGCGCTGTAAACGGGCATGTTTCTTACTACGGTGCCCCCCTTTGTTTACATTCCCTTTGTTTACCTACCAGTTTACAGAGCCTAGGCTGTGTATTAACAATGGATTTTTTTTTCAGCGCACACAGTGCTTACAGGAGAGGGTCTATTCTCTGATTTTGTCGAAAAGTGATGTCAAGACGCATTCTCCAGAATGACTCACTCCACCTTTAAAACATGATCGTAATTGATTTCAGATCCTTACCGACAACACTCCGAAAACTCTGCACCAGGGTCCCATCTGAGCTCCCTAGATCTTGAGCCTCCAGTGTGTCCAGACGTAGGTAGATCCTCCTCATGTATGGATGGGGCTTAGCCTGGTGGCTGGCTGACACTTTATTGATATGCAGCATCTCCAGAATGGCTTTGTTCAGCTCGTGGTCGTCCTCTGCATCTCTGCGGTGGTCCGTCTGCAAAAGGCCTGTGACCGAGCATAGCAAGAAGAAGACCAAGGTTACATCAAAAATCCCCATAAAGACCATTCTCAGATGAAAAATGTTTCCCAATATGGCTGATAAGATTCTGGTTCTTCACTTGTTTGTCTGTCAAAGCTCTTGCTAGAACTTCCACCTGGCAAGCTATTGGGCTAGAGTAACAGTCTGTGCTCTAATAGGTATGCAGGAACCACATGGGGCTGTCAGGAATTAGTGAAGCAAGTCCCCATTTTGAAGCTAAGGAATGTAGCTTCCCTTTGGACAAACACTGTACCGTGGAACTGTAATGAACTAGCAAGCACTGACTGGAAAGCGTCCACTGTGACTGGAAGCAAGCAGTATGACTGTGGCCATAGTGATGTAACGTCAATGTGATGTGCGACAAAGAGTGTTTTTCTCCATCTGGAGAAATAACGAACAAGCACTCCCTGCTACTGAGACATATTTCAGGAACATTTGACTTGTAAGGTCTTGAGATTGAGTTGTATTTCTATCAGATCAGTTATATTTAACATCTTGTTATCTATGTGTCGTATACACTGACTTTTTTAATTCTATTTTTAGTGAATAATATATATATATGTTTTTCAACATTTTACCTCAAACATTTAGACTTTAGCTTTTGAATCTTAAAAGAGTGTCCCCATTGCCCCATTGTAATCTGTAGAGAACATGTCTACCTTATACAAAGCCATACATACAGTAGACTTTGTGTTTATTTCTGATGCAGTGGTTTGAATGATAAATAGTTTTTTATGGATG